>OZ024742.1:48411504-48429004 GCA_964016885.1 Eledone cirrhosa | reverse complement strand
CTTACTTTTTAATTTTCATTCGAACGTTATTTTAATAATTTTTTGTTTTTTAACTGTAATGGCTTTGCAATTTACATTTTTTGTGTTTTTCCTGATGAAGGGCAATGCCCGATACGTCGAGGATATAACTAATTCTTCTTTTTCATATATATATATATATATATGGTCATGGTGATTGATACCACCAACTCTGTGAACCCACCTACATCTGAACTCCTTTTTATTGTTTGGCGCTATCGTTGTTATTGTCGACAAGGTGATACCGTCACTGCGACTGCTGCGGCCTGTATACACGACGCTGGTCAGTGTCTTTGCTGTTGTTGTCATTGTTGCTGTTGTTGTTGTTATAAGTGTTTACTGTAGCTGTTGCTTTAGTTGATGTTGTCATTAGGGTGGTGGTATCATTCCGAATATTGCGGACATTGTGGACAATATTGGTCGGCGGTTTGCTGTTATTGTCGTTATAGTTGTTGTCGTTGACGTTGTTGTAGTTGTTGTCTATAGGTGGTTGTCAACAAAATATATACCCCACCCTCCCTCAGAGCTCCATTTACTGCTTCCACTGTCTACTGGGTTTTGGCTACACACTGTTCTTCGTTCTTTTCGTCTTTTTCATTGATAGTGTTTCTAGCATGCTGGGCCCACAGGCATTAGGACGTGTATTTTTTCCTGCCAGCGACATATAAAATATATCGATTTTCATCTGAGGATACCGTTCTCATAATCAACAGCAAGTGCATGAAGGACATCTCGATTGCATGGAGAACCGTGGAAATAATTATAATGATAATTATAAACAGCAATTTAACAAACAGACACACCACGCAATTCCTTTTGGCTTGAATACGCCGAAATTAATATTTCTCTCGTTGTTTATTCTTATAGAACCTAATGTAGTTAAGTACAATGCCATTTTTACAGATTAGAAATATTTAATGAGGTAGAATTCTCTCTTAATAGCGTGTGTGTGCAACTCACCAGCTTTACATCTTCAGGCCAATAGGCTTAGTCACCTATTTCTTATTGCTTTCATCCTGTCTAGCCCCTTTCCTTGCCGCCATGAGTGTAATAAAACTAGACAATTCAAGACATTTAGCAGGACTAAATCAGCCTCACGATCAATGACCATTCCCGGAGGAAAAATATAAAACTAAAAGACGAGAGGTATTTTTAAATTGTTTAGCTTAGACTGTCTGCCCATATATGGATTATACCCTTGGGGAGTTCATCTAGATTCCTGCCGCTCGAATAATCTCGTTAGTTCGGATCTAGCTATCGAAACAGTCGGGGCTCAACCGTCAGGGTACTGAATCTTTTCATATATATATATATATATATCAACTAGAAATAGATTGACGTATATATATATATATAAAATTAACATATGAAATAATCACAGGGAATAATTTATTAACTGTGTTAGCACACATAGCTAGGTAGGTACCTAATTAAAATTTAACTAGAACTTCAAATATAGATACCTTTGTAAATTATTAATCTCCTTTGTATATATTTCTTTAAATAAAAATATATTTCACCAATTAATCGGTAAATCACAGTAGTCACATCCCGGAATCATTGGAATCTTTGAGCTTATTCTGCAGTGGATATGGCGCATGTCTCTAAGACCCTTAATTTAATTTTATATATATATATATATATATATATATATATATATATATATATATATATATATATATATATATATATAGAGAGAGAGAGAGAGAGAGAGAGAGAGAGAGAGAGAGGTATGTGGGTGTCTGTATGTATGTATATATGGAAAGGAAGAATCGATCTTTTAACATCGTTATGTCTGTCCATTCAAATACTTTCAGACCTTCTTATGGTACTGCAGCTATATATGAGTATGCTCATAGTACTTAGATACATTTTTTCTTGACAATTCATACTCTTGAAATATTGTATTACTGCTCCTAATGAACATTTTTGAATTTTAAATTTGTAGAGTTGGCTTAAGTTTCTAACGGTCGTTATATTTAGCACATTTTTGTATCTGCGCATTTGTCAGAAAATATGATTAATAATTTTACGTATTAATCAAAATGTTATATATATATATATATATATATATATTGGATTAAATGCTCTGAAATAGCGATATATATGTGAAGATAGACATAGAATATTCGAAAATATTCTGTATGTTTATAATAAACATTTTGAAGACCTAATCGCTATAGAATAGAATACGTCACGTATTACAATTAGATTCTCGATAAAAGCAAGGGAAGTAACCTACGCGTTTCATTCTTATTAGAAATCTTCAGGATTACATATCCAGTGCTTTTATCGAGAATGACACAGCTAGAGACTTATAGAATACTTAGCTGTGTACAGGAACTGGTTTGAAAGAGCGGTTGCCGGTCCGGCAGAAATTAGAAATTGGATTAAATGCTCTGAAATAGCGATATATATGTGAAGATAGACATAGAATATTCGAAAATATTCTGTATGTTTATAATAAACATTTTGAAGACCTAATCGCTATAGAATAGAATACGTCACGTATTACAATTAGATTCTCGATAAAAGCAAGGGAAGTAACCTACGCGTTTCATTCTTATTAGAAATCTTCAGGATTACATATCCAGTGCTTTTATCGAGAATGACACAGCTAGAGACTTATAGAATACTTAGCTGTGTACAGGAACTGGTTTGAAAGAGCGGTTGCCGGTCCGGCAGAAATTAGAAATTGGATTAAATGCTCTGAAATAGCGATATATATGTGAAGATAGACATAGAATATTCGAAAATATTCTGTATGTTTATAATAAACATTTTGAAGACCTAATCGCTATAGAATAGAATACGTCACGTATTACAATTAGATTCTCGATAAAAGCAAGGGAAGTAACCTACGCGTTTCATTCTTATTAGAAATCTTCAGAAAAAAAACGAAGCAAGCCAAACAGCTCAAACAAAAGAATATATACACATGTATATGTCTATATAATATTCAGAAACACCGCATAGGACTTTATGGTAGTAGAATCTTATTTCAGAGAGGTTCTGGAAAAGTTGTGGCTGAGTTTCAGTTTACATTGAAAAGCGTATAGCTTGGAATTTAAGTGCCTTTGTCTTTATTTTATCATTTTCTCTGCGTTCGTCTTGAAGAACGATTGCATACTTAGAATAGGTAAGTCGTGATTTCCTTCATTTATTTTCATTACGTGTTTGAAACTTTTTATAGATATAGGTTTGTGTAGATTTTATTTAATCTTATGTTTTGCATTCATGCGTATATCGAATTTTATTTTATCTACATAATGACACTGAGGTTTATACCATTTGCGGATTCTTTTGTTATCGTATTTTCTTAAATCATGTTTATATTTTTCGGCAAGGATTCATTTCGCTTATTTCTTAACTAAATGGTGTATTTACTTCATTATTATTATTTTGTTTTTTTTCTGGTTTGTTGTAGTGCATAGATTTCACGTGTTCTTCATTTAGATCGATGTAATGTTAGATCCATAGAAAGGTTCGGAAATATTATGACATGGTTCTCTACAACTCTTCGACAATAACAGGTGCAAATCCATCAGTACCAGAACAAACTCATAAACGCTATAAACCTGGAACAACTATATCCAAATATAAGATAAGAAGGCGGATAAATAGATAGGTAGAGAGACAGGCAGACACATATATAGATATGTTTATTTATGATATTTGTATTACTAAATCACGTGAATTCCCAATTTTCGCAATGATGATTGAAGACTGACATTTCTAAGTCACACAAATTGTACTAACTGAAACCGATTACTGCTATAATCTCTCTCTCTCTCTCTCTCTCTCTCTCTCTCTCTCTATCTCTCTCTCTCTCGCACGCTATATATATATATATATATATATATATATATATATTTATATAGAAGTGGTTACACAACAGTTAGTTCACCATACCGAGAACAATTGTTTCACCTTAGCGGATCCTCAGCTCGGAATGGGCATGGTTATAGGAACAGGAAGGACAACCGTACGAACGCGCATCCGCAGAAACCCGGTCATATCACACAGGCAATACTAGAATGCGTGCAAGAGGTGTAAGGGAGATAACTGCGAAAGCCGAAAAGTTTTTAGTTGAAAAATAAAATTACAAAGAATCCGGAGCATTGTAGTTATGCAATAGGTGTTTGGCGACGTGTGGACAACGTGTGAAAAATTCAGTTCTCGTGTTTAGGCAATCACTATTGCGTAATCTCTTTAGAATAATTCGTTCGTCAATACATAAGCCACACGTCGGATTTCCCCTTGCATATGGCTTGGACATAGTGATGGCTTTCCATTGAATATAGGCTATACTTGAGTCCTTGAGGGACCATACATGGCTCGCGAGTTTCGTGGATGAACGTCTCTCCGGGTACCTGAAGGTAGACTGGTGGTTCAGTAAACGTTCCTTAAATCGGCTCTCCGCCATGCCCACATGGAAATTTAGGTCTTCGTTCTTTCTGACAAAACTAATAATATTTACGAAGTCGACAACACCAGCTTCCGCCACCTGGCCCATAACCCTATTACTTCTAAATATAAGAAAGCTAACCCTATAGCCTACCAGGACATTAATACAGAAGCCAAGGAACTTGCCGCCGACCTTAAGGTAGATAAGAAGCTACAATCTCTAGCTAAGCGGGAGGCGTTCCTCACCCTGAAAGATCACAAGGTAGACTTTATTTCTAACCCCACGTGTAGACTAATAAACCCGGCACGCACAGATATGGGACTAATCAGTAAGGCCATACTTAGAAAAATAGTTAAGACTATTAGGACAAAGTCCAACCTGCCCCAGAGGGAGAACAGCGACTCCGTAATTAAGTCGTTTAATTCTTTAAAATCCCCAAAGGCGAAGTTCATACAGTTTGACATTGTCGATTTTTACCCGTCGATCTCAGAGACCCTATTAAACAAAGCGTTGAACTTCGCTACCACTTATACCACCGTCGATGGTTTAGACAGGGAAATCATCGCTCACTGCCGTAAAACCCTCCTCCTCAACAACGAAGTAGCCTGGTCAAAGAAGTCTACAACTTCAGACCTATTCGACGTCCCCATGGGATCGTTTGACAGTGCTGACGTATGTGACTTCGTTGGCCTATTTATCTCAGACATATTACGTGTTACATTCCCGGACTTCCACACGGGAATATACGGCGACGATGGATTGACTTTATCGAGCCATAAAAGGGGTAACAACCTCGACCGGTTTAAAAAAGACTTAGCTTCTACTTTCAAAGAGTTAGGGCTTAGGATAACAGTAGCCACCAACCTATCTAGTGTAGATTTCTTAGACATTAATTTAGACCTTCGCACACACACCCACAGACCCTTCCATAAGCTAAACGAGAAACTCAATTGCATTCACAAGGACTAATGCTACCCTCCCACTGTTTTTAGAAAACATAATAATGCTGTCTTTGACAGGGCAGCACCCTACTATAACACGGCGTTGGCTAACAGTGGCTTCTCACATACTATCATTTACTCTCAAACTAGCGACAACACCATTAGGAAAAGTAAGCGCAACAATAGACAACCTATCTGGTTCTCTCCTCCCTTCTCACTCAACGTTAAAACCAATGTAAGAATAAAATGTCTAGCCCTCTTAAATAGACACTTTCCCATAGGTCCTAAATACCGCTCCATCTTTAACCGACACAAAGTAAAACTAGGATACTCCTGCGCTAATAACATGAAGGCCCACATCACCAGCAGTCCTAGGACCAATACCCCTCCAGGGTGCTCTTTCCGTAAGCCTGACGATTGCCCCCTTCAACTGCAATGCAATACACCAGCTGAAATTTAAGAAGCTGTGGTCACTTCCAACAGACCAAACGAACAACAGGAAGTCAAATCCTATGTGGGCATGGCGGAGGGCCGATTTAAGGAACGTTTCCTGAACCACCAGTCTACCTTCAGGTACCCGGACAGACGTTCATCCACGAAACTCACGAGCCACGTATGGTCCCTCAAGGACTCATGTATAGACTACTCCATTCAATGGAAAGCAATCACTAAGTCCAAGCCATACGCAAGGGGGGGGGGGGGGAATCCGTCGTGTGGACTATGTATTGACGAACGAATAACTATTGTAAAGAGATTACGCAATAGTGATTGCCTAAACACGAGGAATGAATGTTTCACACGTTGTCCACACGTAGCCAAACACCTAATGCACAACTACAAGTCCCTGGACTGATTCATTGTAATTTTATTTTTCAACTAAAAACTTTTCGGACTTTCGCAGTTATCTCCCTTACACTTCTCGCACGCGTTCTAGTATTGCCTGTGTGATGTGACTGGGTTTCTGAGCATGCGCGTTCGTACAGTTGTCCCTCCTGTTCCTATAACCATGCCCATTCCGTGCTGAGGATCCGCTAAGGTGAAACAATTGTTCTCGGTATGGTGAACTAACTGCTGTGTAACCACTTCTACCTAACTCTACCACTACAGATATTACCTTCCAGTGTTCCACCACTATATATATATATATATATATATATATATATATATATATATATATATATATATATATATATATATATATATTCATTCTTACCTGCGAAGCCATAATACTTCATGTCTTAGATTGATATATATTAACCATTCCCTTTATAAATATGAATGCAAGAATGTAAGAAATGTAAGAACAGATGTTTCCTGTCGAAATTTCAGTATTGTTGATTCTGTTCCTGTTTTCATTATTATTATTCTTACCACCTCCTGCAATGTTTGCACTAACAAGAAGTTATTACATTATTACAGCATACCCTAAGAAAACATCATTGTCATTATATGCTACTTTCACTTTCATTTCTCACATCTCGTTATAATGTATCGCTTTCTATTCTACTCTACTACTGTCACCTCTTTTGTTCCTTTAGTCTATGTTTTTGTAGTTCTTATCTTTTCTGTCACTCCATCTCAGGTTGTTAATAATGATCTATATTTTTAATGGTGTTATTTTTGTTATTAGTGTTATTGACAATGCTGAATGTGAGAATAATTATAGGGATTGTGTTGATAGTAATGGCAACGGTGTAAATGATGGTTGATGACGATGAGAATTATGGTGTTGATGGCTGAGATGATGATGATGATGATTATATAAAGATGATATGTAACGATACGTTTTATTTACTTTTTTCCACTCATCACGTGGCCAAGGTTAAGAGCTGTCATGGCAACGTCATTATCAAATATAATTCAATGACACTTTTAGAAGAGAAAGGTAGTGAATACAGCAGGTAAAAGCAGCGTCTTTCAAGGGTTTTTCTTGTTCAGTTTCAGCAGGTGAAGTGTACACTGCAGCTTTCAACATTATGTCTGTCCTCATCAGTTCTCTCTTATGTTTTTCACATATACACGCAAACAGATACACACAGACGAACAGAAACACGTCACAGACATACATATGCACACATACTCTTTTATTCACTGAAACATTTCCTATATTTCCCTGTCTATCACTTTCATAAACACGCGTCAACCCCATCTTCCCGTATCACAAATATTTCACCACAAATATATACAAAGCATATACAACAGACAGCGACATACTTCTGTGATACACGCAGAGATAAAACCCTAAACCCAGTACAGTATGCACGCACACACGTATATATGTATATATCAATATAGATGTATGTATGTATGTACGTATGCATGTATATATATATATGTGTGTGTGTGGGGGTGTGTGTGTGTGTGTGTGTGTGTGTGTGTGTGTGTGTGTGTGTGTGTGTGTGTGTGTGTGTGTGTGTAATCTAATTACATTTATTGTATTCAGCCACATATATATTTAATTTTCTTTTTATTTATATATATATATATATATATATATATGTGTGTGTGTGTGTGTGCGTGCATGCGTGTGTGGTGTGTATGTATGTATGTGTGTGTGCGTGTGTATAAACAAATGGTAGAAAGGAAAAAGTTGTTTTCAGTAGAAAATGCTGAAGAGATTATTTCAGTGCAATATCAAAACATATATTTATTTATAAAGAGGATATTTCCGCACTTAAGAATGGTACCGGTTTCAGCATTATATGAATTGTCAACTGCGAATATGCATAATATGGTTAAGGTCCATATTTATACAAATAATAATAATAAAAATGGAAGAAAATGTATTAATGTTTACAACCATATTTTAAAAGGAGAGTTCATACCTTTGTCCGTGTTTGTCTTTCTTTCTCTGTTAGTAGGCTGAAAGAATCTCTTCAGTATTTTCTACTGAAAAAATATTTTTCCTTTCTTCTATTTGTTTTTTCATATAGTAACTCGTGTGTTACTTTTCTACATTCGATATATATATATGGTGTTAGTGTACGTGTGTGTGTGTGTGTCTGTGTATGTTTATGCACTGCTATAAGGAGACACTCGGTACACTGTGCCCATGTGTGCGGTTAGACCAACGGGAGTGAGAGACCCCTAATTATTTTAGGACGTCATTTTAAGAGAAGGCATGAAGATTATTTGCGATGACTAAATGCTTCTCACGCACTGAAACACTCCCGATGCCTTTACAAAGTTTACATCAAGCCAAGTGAGACCTTGATTGTATATTTGGCTGCCCAAATAGGTGAATTGGTTGACCCATTCTATTGCTTCTGTTTTAATATGTTCTTTTTCAGCAATTTTCTTGCCAACTTTCATCACTTGCGTTTTTTTCTTGTGTTGTCATTGTTTGAATCAGTCCATTGGATACTAAAGTTTTGAGTCCGAGCGTGAATGTCCTCTGATTTTCTCATGTCAAATTCAATGGCCAGTGAGAAAAGCATATGCGACGGAATGTAGCCCTGTCACACACATGTGTCGAGTCAGAAGAAAAACTGTGGCGCCATTTGCAAATTTGACGCAGCAGCTTGAATCTAGATGTTTGATGATATTGATGAATCTTTCTGGAATGCCATAGACTGCAGGCAGTTTCCTAAGCGTCTCGCCGTGTATGCTATCATGGGCCTTTTTGAAGTTAATGAAATTTATCTTGAGTGACACATTGAATTCCAGACACTGTTTTTTGAAAGTAAACACATTTTTCGAAGAGTAACTATCTGATCTGTGGAAAATCTTCATGGTCAGAATCCGGCCTGATCCTCCCACACCTTTGCATCTAGAGCGGCTATATATATATATATATATATATATATATGATGTATATATATGATGTATATATTATGTATATGTATATATATATATATATGTGTGTGTGTGTGTGTGTGTGTGTGTGTATGTATGTAAGCATGTATGAATGTATGTATGTATGAATGTCAGGTACCTTTTCAACGCTACTGGTATCATGTACCCCACTACAATCTGCGTTGACCAGATTGTCGTTGACTAAACCTGCAAACCCACCCAGCCCGCTTTGTTAGGAGGGTTATTTTGTGAAATATTTTTCGTTGCATTGCGTGACTTGGCTAGGACTTGTAAAGGATAGTGAACGGGTCTGCCCTGGCAGGTCCCCAGAGCACTGCGTTGTCTGGGCCCGGTCATCTTCCGACTACTGTGAATACCTAGCAGGACAAAAAGCCCACTTCCGTGCTGCTCATGCTTAAGCAACAAGTGATAGCATTACTCAAAATTGAATTGCAGCTATCATGTATGTATGTATGGATGGATGGATGGGTGGATGGATGGAACGATGGATGGATGCTTGTATGTACGTATTAAAACAAACTTTTCTTTACTAGTATTGAATGTATTTTCAAATAAAATTCGTTTGAATGTTCTAGCATTTTCTTTTCATACCGAGTATTAGAGATTATTGTCCCGACCACGTATGTATGGATATATTATATGTATGTTAAAATAACAATATACATACGAAAATACAAGCTTTTCATTCATATTAGCGCCTATATAATAACCACTGTATCTCATATCATGATATAATCCAGTGCCCAGTCACAAACCTACACGAACGTACAGTGGCCGGTTACAAGGTAAGTAAAGTTCCTTTAAATCCTGCTAGATACGTATAGGCGCTCTCTTGCAGAATGCATGTGTTTCGTATTTTAAAACATTCCCAGCCAAATCCTGGTCATAAATCCAATAGATTAGCGTCAGTAAAAGAGACATAATTTGAATCCACCCCAGAACTTGAATAGCTATCAAGTTTTCGGTTTCGAAAGAGTGAAAGGTAATGTTCGGCTCGGCGGTGTTTGAACTCAATGCGTAGTGAAAGAAAGCAGATACCACAAATATTTGTATCCGGCATTATCACGGCTTATCCCTGCAGCAATTTGAGACAATTATCTCAATAATAATTTGCAACCAATACCAACACAATATATTCAAAAGTATACGAAGCAGCTGACAATACAATAACACGCGCACGCACAGTCAAACAAACATACATATAAATAAAACACTAAAACGAAATAACAAATATTCGTCCATAAAAGTGTTTGCATACAAAGCGAAAGTCACACATAAATGTAGATAATAAGGGTTATCTTTTATGTATTCAACTATATCTAAAAGTACATAACTTGTATTCTGCACATATACAGTGACAGAAAAAAAGAACTAAGACCATATTAAGAGCTATGTAAACATTCTCTACATTTCTCATATATATATATATATATATATATATATATAATATATATATACATATATATATATATATATATATATATATATATATATATATATATATATATATATATATATATATATAATATTAAAATACAAATATGAATAAAATAGATGTTCTTTTGATCAATTACATTTTATTATACATATTTCGGATGTACAACAGTACGTCCTCATCAGACAAAATATAATGATACATGACATACCCTGAGATGTTAAATGGTAAAGATTTGATCAAGATAGTGGTTAACCTAAGAGAAAATTTAACATTTATACCCTAATTATGAGAAAATGCGAAAACGTAATAAATTCAATAGAGAATGTGTAAGTAAGAAAAACGTTGCTTAATGTAACAGTTACAGAGATTTTAAAATGTATTATACTACAATTTATCTAGGAAAACATCTCATGAATCATAACATCCAGTGATAGCCCTTGGAAAAGGATTTATAGAGAGAGAAAGATAAGGCGATGGGAGGGGGGGGGGGATATATGCAGAAGGAGATTTTTTCCCGAAAGTTAAACGGTTAATTTTGAAAATATTTAATTTATAATTTTATGGTGAAGAATCAAGATTTCAGGATTTTTTGGCTGGTTATTTATATATTAGTTTTATAAGTTCTATAAATGTGTTAACATTTTAAGCTGAGTTTTATGTGGGTAACATTTAAAGGATTTAGGTGGCACATCAAGAATGAAATTGTATACTGTTGATTATTTTCCTAAATTTAAACTTTAACAAAGATACCAACATATTAGGTATGTAAAGCTTTTGAAGTACGTATTGTTAGAAATATTTAAATAACGATTATGTATATATATATATATATTAATGAGCCAGTATATTTTAGGTAAATAATAACGAAAATAAAAATAAAATAATAGATCGAGGTATGTTAAGGTTAAATATACACCTATATATAACAGGATGTAAATGCATTAATTATTCTTAGTTCAGAGTATACGTGATCAAGAAATTTAGAAGTTAACTAAAAATTATGTATAGGAAGATATAGGGAGGTATATATAGATATATATTAGGTATTAGTGGTGCAGTATACTTTAGGTAAATGATAACGGTTATAATTTTATAAAATAGAGTTCAAAGTGTTACATTTAAATACATATATATATATATAAGAAAAGCAATAATAAGTGCATGGATAATTCAGAGTTCAAAATAATGTCTATAATAATATTTATTTCGGATAGTTTCTCTATATTTGAATCATGGATATAGAAATGCGGTAGGTATATTTAAAAATATATAAAATATAATATATAATTACATACATATTATAATACATTATATTATAAATAAGAGATCAAAAATGCACCAAAAACTTCTGTTTTAAATTGTAGATTTTAAAGTACAGTAGGTATATTTAAAAATATATAAAAATATAATTACATACATATTATAATATACTATATTATATTATATTATACTATAAATAAGAGATCAAAAACGCATTAAAAATTCACAGTTATAGATAGGTTCCGTAAAGATGTATGGGTTGGGTATTCAACTAAAATTTAAAAGAGATCAAAAATGCATTAAACATTAACAGTTATAGATAAGTTCTGTAAAGATGTATGGGTTGGGTATTAAACTAAACTTTAAAACATAGATAGGAAGATAGATAGAGAAATAAAGAAATAAAAAATAATGGTATTGATCAAAGTTAATAAAATAATGTTATGTGTATCAATGTTCCGGCATGTTATTGAACAAGTGTCTTTCAATGTTCTTCTATAGATGGGTGGTGGTTTGGCAGTACCGGTAGAGAGTCGACACCATACTTTCAAGCATAGAGTTACGTCCCTTTATGATCTGAGTTCAAATCCCGCCGAGGTTAACTTTGCCTTTCATCCTTAAGGGGTCGATAAAATAAAGTACCAGGCAGGCGCTGAGTTCGATTTAATCGACTTTCCTTTCCCCCAAAATTGCTGGCTTTTTGCCTATTTAAGAAACCGTTATTTCTTCTATAGATAGCTATAAGAAAAAGCAATATTAAAGGCCATTAATGTTTTTTCCCTGTCGATTATATATTCCTGGCAACCAAGTTATTAATGGCTTAATGTTATTCTCTCTTTTTTTCTCGTTTTATGGGAGGCTAAAAAAGTGGACGTAGCTTTATGGAGGCAACTAGAGAATAATTCATTTTTTTTTTGTTAATTAGGGTCTCATAGTTATTAATAATCAACCGGGTCTCCATTGTACAGAGCGCGCATTTATTTGATATACTAGAGTTGCGGTAAATTCCACAGTTCCGAAGTTTTGTCCAAAGAATGGAGTATTTTCAATTCTTCTCTTTTAATGACCATATGAGCTGTGATAAAGACGTGGATGATTTCCTCTTAGAGTTCGAGAATGAGCATTTATGGTTCGGAAATCGGGCTTTGAATGTCGAAGAGGTTGATCCTATGTAGTTATATGTGTTGTGATCAGTTTTGACGGTGCATTTATAAACCAAATTAATATCTAGACAATTATTTTACAAAGGGCAATCAGTTTTATTCCTACAATAACATTTTGGTTTAGTATCATTTATGTTAACTCTATTATTAGGATCATTATACTGGTTTGGTTTTAGGATTTTAGTCTTTAATTTGGCAATGTTTTGGGCCATGTTCATAGTTGTAGAATGTGAGAATTTAATGGTATGTCTATTAAAAATGGAATGGTATTTATATTGAGTAGGGAAAGAGGTGTCAAGAGCGTTAAAGAATAATTTTGCAATTGGTGTTTTAACTGCGACCGAAGCGGGGGGGGGGGGGGGCAAACCATATGACTGATTTAGATCTAGTTCGTATTCTCGATTTATTTGGCGTATGGGTGTTTGAATAATAATTATTAGTGTTTCTCTTATAAATGTTATTATTTTTTATTATTATTATTAGGAATAATACTTGGATTATTATTATCTACATATTCTATATTATTCATCTATCCTGCTCTTTTTAACGTGTTGTTGTAGTATTCAGCGTTTTCATCAAATATATTTTTATTGGCTGATATTTTATTAATACTTTTTTGCACACTATTTACTATAGCTTTTTTTACACATCTAGCGTGATTTGACTAGTTATGGACATAGTTTAAGTTTTCATTGGGCTTATGAAAAGGGTAATAGAAGACGGTGTTTAAGTTAAAGGTAACGTCTAGGAAATTAACTAATTTGGTACCATTTTCTACTTCTAATTTAATGTCGTACGTTTTAAAGAATTCTATTATACTTCTCTTTACTCTATTTAGTTCTATATTGTTGTGTTTGACCACCGTAAATAAAATGTCGTCCCTATATAAACCACCGGTAATCTCCGGCAGTTTTCTATTTATCATGTTTAATATGAAAATTCCCAGAAGATCTGTGATTTGCGCGGAATTGGATGCCTCCATAGTGATATCAAAGTTTCTATCTCGATCTGAGCGTATCCAATATTCGTTATTGAAGTTAATAAGAGTTCTTCTGGCTGTTAGTATTATATCTATTTCATCTGTGGTTAGGTCAGTATGCTTATAAGCATATGAAAGGGCCTTATTTAGAAGGTTAGGTGTTATGGAAGAATAGTAGCTAGTAATGTCCATCTGGATGAATTTATGAATTTTCTTATCTCAATATTCGTGTACCATTCTATGACCTCGTTTGTATCTTTCCATATGCTCAAATTAGATCTCAATTTAAGAGTGGGTAATATTATATCTATGATGTTTTTACTGATTACTCCTATATCCGATTTCGATGAAACAATCAGTCTAACTGGCATCTCTTCCTTAAAGTTTATTTTATGATCCTTCAGGTTGATCCTCGGCTGTCTAGGTAATACTGGCTCAGTTCTTCCTTCTATTCCTAAATTTGTAATTAATTTGTAGGCTTCTTCATTTAATTTCAGTAAGATCCTCAGCCGGGGCTTTTTTGTAATTTTTCCTAAGTTCTTTCAAAATCAAGTTGTTATATTCATCTTAGCGTATCCCATATAAATTATTAGTTTTGTCCGATTTAACCAGTACTTTGTTAACATTTTTTTATTTCAGTGATTTTATCTTTTAGAGTTATGAGGTATTGGTGACCTGTATATGGGTTTTCCTAAATTTAATTTGTTTGATTATACCGAGCATTTCTGTTTCAAAAGCTTCCAGAAGTTTGTTGTATGGAGGATCTTTTCTTGATTTAAATAAAGATTCAAAATTATTGTTGTTGGTTTTTCTTTCAGCATCTATATTTTCGAAATGAAAAGCTCTACATCTCAATCTTCTAATAAAAGAGTTTGTCTGTTCGATAGTTTTCTTTGTGTATTCTTCATTTGAAGGTATGGGTATATCTTTGAGGGAAGTCGGGAAGTTTAAGAAATCCATATTTATTGAATATGCAATCTATTGTATAGAAAAGCGCTCAACCAGTTGGGAGCAATATATATTATATTAAAGTGTTAAACAATATTCAATGAGTATTCTTGATGTGCCAGCTAAATCCTTTAAATGTTACCCTCATAAAACTCAGAAGCTTAGAAATGTTAACACACTTATAGACTTTATAAAACTAATATATAGCAGCAAAAATAACCAGCAAAAAATCCTGAAATCTTGATTCTTCACCATAAAATTATAAATTAAATATTTTCAAAATTAACCGTTTAACTTTCGGGAAATATCTCCTTCTGCATATATCACCCCCCCCCCCCCTTAACTTTCCCTCTCTATAAATCCTTTTCCAGGGTCTATCACTGGATGTTATGATTCATGAGATGTTTTCCTAGATACATTGTAGTATCATACATTTTAAAATCTCTATAACTGCAACATTAAGCAACGTTTTTCTTACTCACACATTCTCTATTGAATTTATTACGTTTTCGCATTTTCTCATAATTAGGGTATAAATGTTAAATTTTCTCTTAGGTTAATCACTACCTTGATTAAATATTTACCATTTAACATCTCACAGTATGTTGTACATCCGAAATATGTATAATAAAATGTAATTGATCAAAAGAACATCTATTTTATTCATATTTGTATTTTAATATTAATAACTCCGGACAATTATTTTTCGTAGAGTGCTTCCAATCTACTGTAAAACTCATTCTTTGACATACTCATTGAATATTGTTTAACATTTTAATATAATATATATATATATATATATATATATATATATATAGAGAGAGAGAGAGAGAGAGAGAGAAAGAGAGAGAGAGAGAGAGAGAGAGAGAGATGGAGAGAGAGAGTTAGAGAGAGAGAGAAGGGGAGAGAAATCATTAACAAATAATAATTATAATTTCGTGCTCGATGAAGTATCTTACCAACAGAGATCAGAAACAAACATGGGTCAAAACTTGCGTCAACATTTGCAAACCTAGTCATGGGATACCCCGAATTATAAATTTATAGCAAAATAAAAGAAGCAAAACTGAACAAATATATGTGAATAATTTCGGTAATACGAAACTTCCATTTTTGATATCCTAAGAAAAAAAAAAAAGAAACTGACTTACATTTGAAACCTACTTACTCCCCACAATACACCTTTTTACATCTTCTCATCCATTGCACACCCCTACCACAAACCCTTACCAGCATCCCTTTTTACTTAGCCAAGCTAATCTGTACAATAGCCAGAGACCTAACCACCAGAGACCACAGACAACAAAAGATGAAACAAATATTTATCAAGAGGAAATATTACAAGAATGTAATCAACACTTCATAGACGTACAAGGAAACTTTCCTATCTTACTAACAGATAAGAAAATGAAAAAACTTACAAAAACACCCAAACATAAATTAAACGACAAATAAAATCACTAAAAAGTTAGTTACGAATGCAAAACTGCAAAACGTTACTAAAGAACCTAAAGTAAACAGGTGCAATTGATTTCACTGCGGAGTATAAAACTATCTGTTAGAGCGCAAGAAATTGTATTTCAAAAACGGCCTCATCTTTAAAATCAGAATTGAGTGAGGGCCTCATGGCCGGAGATCGCTGAAATGACATCAGCGACTTTCGTAAACTGTGTATGTATATATATATATGGGGGGGGGTCTCTGATCTATATACACTGGTCACAGAAACACACTCACACACACACATATATATATACACACTCACAAACATAGAAACCCTTCCTATTTAGCAGGAAATATTAGCTACACACATCCTGTCGTAACACAAGTTATATGATAAATGACTTAATATTCAGTAATGCTGTATTCGATATTCTTTAAGGTCACCTGTTATAATTTCATTCAACAAAACCAACAGCTTTCTCTCACACTTCCATTTTCCTTCTCTGCCTCTTTCTATCCCCTCTCTCTCTCTCTCTCTCGCTTTATCTCTCTCTCTCTATATCTCTCTCTTTCTGTCTCTCTTTCAATCTAACATCTCACAACCACTATCTCTTTATCTATGTTTCTCTCTCTCTATTTATGAAGGTACCCGGAAAATCCCCGTATCTTGGGAAACCATACTCCGTTTTACGTGAGACTTGTTTTATTCCATTTTTATTCCCATTTTAGGGGCAACTTCCTATCAAGGTTTTTCCTATTATGCACCATTACATGTATTAAATTACTGACAAGCATACAATCACAGAGATCTAGCAGAATGGCCCGGCGTTGCTCGGGATTTGCTCTAGGGTTCTTATATATTTGATATATATTTATCCTTATAGAGCCTTGTGACATAAATACGTTTATTTATATTTTGTTATTGTGCATGCAAAAATAACTGTACGCGAATATATAATTATATATATATAATTATATATATATATATATATATATATATATATATATATATATATATATATATATATATATATATATATATATATTTATAACAGATTAAGGTTGAAGCAAAGAATCGGTGCTTTC
>OZ024742.1:48401504-48409004 GCA_964016885.1 Eledone cirrhosa | reverse complement strand
TCTTATAGCCTGGTATAATTGATTTTTTATATCGTTAATTATGCTAATTGGGAGAGGAAATTGTATATATTTTATCTATTAATTCTAGGGACATGATTTATGATATATTGCTCTGATTATTTAATTTATTAATTCTTCATTGAGCCACATGGTGGACGGTTGCCACATATATATCTGTGACTTTATGTATGTGTAAATCTTTATATATTTATATATATATATATATATATATATTTTTTTTTTTTTATCGATCGACATTCGTCAAATCGGACCGAGGAAACAATGTTTCCATTGGTCTTTCCAATTGCTAATACTATCTATCGGTCGCAACTCCAGGTAGAAGGAGCAACGTGAAATAAAGTGTCTTGCTCAAGGACATAACGCATCGCCCGGTCCGAGAATCGAACTCACAACCTCACGATTGCGAATCCAATTCTCTAACCACTCAGCCACACGCCTTCATATATATATATATATATATATATATATATATATATATATATATATTTATATATATAATTATAAATTCAGCGAGAATAGCATTTCGGTGGGTAGAAAATGCGAAACGAAACGTAAAATCAGAGTTATGCTGCCAAGCGCTCCACAGCTAAAAAATCAGTGCTAAACATATGTTAAAATGCCATACCAAACTTAAAAAGTTTTCAAGAAGGCATTAAACACCTAAGCCAAAAAACAAGTCAAGATAAACCGGTAAAAACAAAATAAATGATAAAATCATATATATATATATATATATACATATACACATTTATAACCGCCCTGGACCCATTGGAATTGTGGTAAAGTCCAAATGCAGGGTTTCTATGACACCTAAATCAATAATACTGTCTACTTAAAACTATAAGCGTTTGATATAATGATCGAACAAGGAATATTACGTTATCAACAGGTATTTTGCTCTGCGCCAACTTTTTGAATGACACAGGTAGTTTTAAAATAAATCTATGCAGTTAATTATTCACAGGTTAAATTGTAAGACTCAGGAGATTAATATAAATATAAATTCAGCGAGAATCGCATTTCGGTGGGTAGAACAAGTGAAACGAAACAGAGTTATGCTGCCAAGCGCTCAATATATATATACATATATATATATATATATATATATATATATATATATATATATATATATATATATATATATATATTTATTTATTATGAAAGACTGTTGGATTCTTGCTCACATTAGTTTCTCTATTTTCATTTATATATATAGATACATAGATATATATATAGATAGAGAGAGAGAGAGAGAGAGAGGGGGAGAGAGAGATGGTATGTAAAATCGCAACCGCGTCATCAAGCTGCTTCGGCTTGGCACCACATTCAGGATTTTACATATGTCTATACTCATTTTGCATCTCCCCAACATTGATTACTCCCATGTTTAGTCGTCTAGTCCACCTCAGCACAGTAGAATCTCTCCCTCGCCCTCTCTCTACATATATAATAAGGATCGATCGACTTTAGTTAAATCGGGCCGGGGAAACAATGTTTCCGTTGTTTTTTCCAGTTGCTAGTACTATCTATCTGTCGCAACTCCAGGCAGAAGGAGTAGCGTGAAATAAAGTCACTTGCTCAAGGAATCGAACTCACAACCTCAACATGGTGAAACCAATTCTCTAGCGAATCAGCCACACCCCTTCTCTCTATATGTATGTATGTATGTATGTATGTATGTATGTATGTATGTATGTATGTATGTATGCATGCATGCATGCATGCATGCATACATACATACATACATACATACATACATACATACATACATACATACATACATACATACATACATACATACATACATACATACATACATACATACATACATACATACATACATACATACATACATACATACATACATACATACATACATACGTACATACATACATATATATATACATTTCTTTAGGTCGTTTTGGAAGCCTCATGTTTGTTGTCTGCTTTTACCTGATTATCGAAATAAAAGTCACGCCAACGTAACCTTTTAATGAACGCGTCTGTTTTCTGTATCAGGAGTTTTAGGTTTGTTTTCCTGCTTGGTACGGGTCTGTTCTTTGTAGAAATATTCAGAAGTTGTTTCTGCATGATGAATATATGTCAACAAAGTGCTCAACCGTGGGAGCTAAATAGTAATAATAATAAATTAGAAGACTAAAATACAAAGAGGGCTCAATAAGGACAAATATATATCAGATATATAAGAACCGTAGATCAAATATTTATTAAAATAACAGATTAATGTTTAAGCAAATAATCGTTGCTTTCACCCTTAACGGGATCTTCTGAAACTATAAAAGTCAATTTGTGAACGCAGAAGTAAATATTTCAAAAAACGTTGCAACCGAAGGAAGACAAGAAGACGATACTTTGGTTCATGGAAACGTTCCCTGGCAAACGTTCCCTGGCAAAGAACGGGAAAAAAACGAAGATAATACGTCAATATTTGGTGCGGTGAAAACAATTACACGCAAAGACAAAACCAAGTTTATGGTAAAAAAACAAGTCGTATACTAATATTCTATTAGGTGGTTCATAGAGACGTTCTCTGGCAAGGAACGGAAAAAACGAGATAATACGTCATTATGTGGAGCAATGAGAACAATTACACTCAAATACAAAAGCACGTAAATGGTATAACTGAAGTCGTAGACTGAAATTCTATTTGGGAAACCGAATGATTTTCGGCTTCAGAGTTTAGAGTAAAGTAAATTAAATACAGAGGTAATTGAATTTAAATATATACATACACGCATCCTCCCTTATTATGAGGCATTTCCCCCAGCACATAAATATAGTAACATTTTTAATAGAAATACCATCGATATGTCTTACTCTACGACTCCTAACCTTGCACATAATATCCAAGCTTCAAACTTAGCTAAATTACCTAGCCTTAGGAATACGTGCAACCCAGTAGCTAGTACTAACTGTAATTGTAGAAATCGGGTTGACTGCCCATATCCGAAAAATTCCTCTCTAGTAACATTGTCTACAAATGTAAGGGTGAAACACCCACGTCCCGTAGGGCCTACATAGGGTTAACCGCCAATAGATTCAAGCAGCGTGTTTACATGCATACCCATTCTTTTCTTAACCCTTTAAGAAGGAATATGACGTCACGTTCAGCTCATATCTGGAGCCTAAAAACAATCACACCCAATATAAGTTACACTGGGAGATCCTAGTTAGGGCTAGATCGTATAACGGAAATAAAAGACCATGTGACCTCTGCGCCGCTGAGGCCCTAGACATTCTCTACGCCAAATACCACATGTTAAACAGAATATATATATATATATACATATATATATATATTTATATATACACATATATTTATATATATATATATATATATATATATATATATATATATATATATATATATATATATATATATATATATATAGCCGAATAGATATATTTGAATAAAACGGGCAGAAATATATACAATACCGCACAAATTTATCTATGCATACGTACACGCAAGTATAACCGCATGCATGCATATATATGCAAGCATACAATTGGACACACGTATATACATGCACGCACATATACATACATGATAGCTACAAACTCTGCTAAGAGTACTGCAACCGCTTCTCAGATTATACAGTTTGGGGTATTTTTAGGCCACAGCCAGTCACACGAACCTGCAACATATCCTGAACAAGCAATGCCGGGTGATTTGAAGGTTTTTTAAGTGGGGGAAGGCCTTACATTAAACCATTCGCTCTCTATGAGTATCGAAAACACTACTCGAAAAGGGGATCTATTCAACATCATCGGATGCTTCCGAAGTCGCATATTTTTCTTTTTTTTTTCAGAGTTTCCATCTTCTAGAAAGGTCTTGTGCCGACAACGGAGGGCCTTTCACTCCCAGGTTTAATAAGAAAAAAGTACTATTTTGATGGCGGTTGTCTCTGTATATCAGGTCACTCTCGAGTGCTACTGGCAACATGTAACCCAGTACATCCTGTCTCATAGTCGGGTCGTCGGGGACTAAACCTGCAACCCTACCAAGCTTGCTTTGTGAGGAGTGTGATATTTGGACACCCAGTGTGATTAAATACATACATACATACATAGATACATACATAGTAAAGCGCATAATATATACAGGCATACCCACCTGCATACATTTACTCATATACAAATATGCATTCATATATACGTACATACCTACCTGCCTACACACATACATACTTACAAACATAAATTCATCTATACATGTATACATATTTATTACATAGAAATCTAGCTTGTAATAGTTGAATATACGCGCATGTAGATAGGAACGTGTATATGTGCACATATATCCCGAAATACACAGATGCAAAAATTCAATGACACAATAACTGTACACGTAGTCACACGCAGACACTTGTGGACAGACATAATTACGTACATGATATCTAAATTGTAAGGAAAGTATTTTGCTTCTGTGTTGGAAAGTGACACACACACTCTCTCTCTCTCTCTCTCTCTCTCTCTCTCTCTCTCTCTCTCTCTCTCTCTCTCTCTCTCTCTCTCTCTCTCTCTCTCTCTCTTCTCTCTCTCTCTCTTACTCCATCTCTCTTTCTCTCACATTTTCTATTGGTGAGTAATTGAAAATATATATATCATCAGAATATATATATATATAACATATCCTAAACGGACGGTAGTCCGTTTAGTAATATTCTTGTGGTCGTGTTTTCGTTGGCAATCGTCTGTTTACGACAGTACAGCGCGGCTCTACTTTATTTAACTGAGATAAAACTTATATGAGCATGAACAGTAGATCATTACGCATCTTTTGGCTTAAAAATCTAGAAATTTGGTCCAGCGGGAAAAAGTTTATAATCAAAGTTTGCTGATAAATCTTGTGTTCAAGTGAGTGAGTAGTAAGCGTGAGGCTAGGGGAGGTAATTACAAGGTAATTACAAGGGGAGGTAATTATCAGTTGTTAATGCTCACCTACTAAATATTATCTAATATATTTCAAATTGTATTTTTAACTAAATTCATTTATCATAGTCTAATATTTTAAAAATAGGTGATTGCTCCACGATGATGACCCATGTCCCCGCCATGTGGAGGGGATGCTTAGGAGCCATCCAAATATCATGTGACCATTTTTGGTTCGCGGTGTCCACATGATATCTGGATGGCCCTTTATACTAATTACTCATTTATCTGCATAAAAATTATACCAGATCATTCTGATTATTGGCTTGAAATCTTTTACAAAATTAGTATGAGCAACTAAGAGGTCATCAATAGAAATAGAATTACTTTTTGAAGTTTTCATGCACAGCATTTTTGGGGATTTTAAATTAAAGTTAATATCATAATTCTTATTTTGTATACCCACATTGCAGATACAGAGAAACATGACAATCCTATATAAAGGTGGTAGACAGCAGTATCAGTTTTTATCCGTAACACCATTGAAATGCACAAGTTTCACCAATTCACTATTATGCACTAATCATCTCAAATGCATTCATGATTTACTAGCTTTGTCATTAAGCCAGTTGCCTCAACTAGATTGCAATTATACTCAAAAGAACGTTAAAATGTCAATCACTTGTCAGTAATTCACTATGATATTGTAATTATTAGATAGTTGTTGCTTGCATTGCCTTAAAAAATAGTAGATCAGATAGAAAAATGCGTACAGCAAAAAAAAAGTAATATTGTTGGAATATAAACCTTTAAAAATACAGGACAAGAAACTAAAATAAAACTTTAAAAGAATAGGACAAGAAACTAAGATAAAACTTTAAAAATTGGACAAGAAATTAAAAAAATTTACAATAATATTAGTGGCAAAATTGTTTTATTCGTTTCCTGTGCTATGCCCCAGTACCTTCTTGATTAGTACATAATAATTGTCATGCTCTCATTGTGCGTTGCTCCTGAGCGGTTGGTTCTGTTTGGGGTTGGTTGGCTGAGCAGTTCTGCTCCGTCAGAATGACCAGTGCAAGAAGAATTGGCCGATGCAGCTGCAGGTCACCTCCAAGAATGCACTTCTGGTCCCGCAACACCAGACGAAGATGGAGAAGACGACCGGGACAAGATGTCGACTCTGACCACCGACTACGGCACCTCCCTCCCTCTGTCCCGTCATCCTCCAGTCCTCCTGCTCCCCCTTCCTGTACCAGAAAGCTGTGGCACGCATTCATCTGGACTGCCGGACTTGAACTCAAGGACAAGATGCAAGGAGAAGATGGACGGGTTGGTCAAGATCAAGGATGAGCGGGACGACAAGACCGTCCGCTGCTGCTCAATATCTGTGCTCATGGGCCCATGGGTCCATTCTTATTATGCATGACACATGAGGCATATCGCCGAATGATGAAATAGGGGTATGGTTATGGCCCAATTGGTGTTCAAACCAGGATCAAATGATCCCCCGGTCTGACGACGACCTCTGAATGTGGAACTCGATTTTTTACCAATAGAAATTTTGCCACTAATATTATTGTAAATTTGTTTATTTCTTGTCCAATTCTTTAAAGTTTTATCTTAGTTTCTTGTCCTATTCTTTTAAAGTTTTATTTTAGTTTCTTGTGCTGTATTTTTAAAGGTTTATATTCCAACAATATTACTTTTTTTTTGCTGTACGCATTTTTCTATCTGGTATAGAGATTAACAAGATGCTCATTTACTAAAGATACATGAATACAAAATATCTGAATATGTTGACGGTCACATATACAGCCACATCACTAGTAATACCATATACACCAGTCCCAGAAACTCTCAGGATATGTCATCTTCTTAGTGATCGACTTGAATTTCTCGAATAATAATTTAATTACCAAGGAACATAGGCACCTGTGTACAAAAGCGTACATGTAAATCTACATACATACATACATATATGGTTACATACATGCATACATACATACATTCATTCATACATACGTACATACATGCATACATACATATATATATGCATTCATACATCCATACAAACATAAATGCATACATACATAGGTTGCGAACTGCTTCAGTACTGGAGAAGCTGAGAAACAGCACGTCTAATTAAGTAATAGAAAGAACAGTTCAATAATGGATTTGTAAACATTTATAAAATTTTTCAGAAATTCTGCATGTAATACCTGCATATAAACATGTATAATCAGAGAGACATATGCATGTGTACACATGTAACACAAAATGTGCAAATCTACTCGAACAATAACATCCATAACTTCAGCCCCCCCCCCCCCCCCCCCACCACACACTCTAACACACACACTGGTATGCATAAGTCTTTACCTAATTGATGTCTAAATTCCAATGAAAGTGGTTCGTGTCAATGTTAAAAACCGGCTCCCTATCTATTGGTGAACAATTACAAAATAATTAAACCATAAGAACATACATACAGGATGGTTGCAAACTCTGCTAAGAGTATTGCAATTGCTTGTCAGATTCAGATTTGTGACGCTCGGATATAGCTTTTCAAGCCTGCTAGAG
>OZ024742.1:48384004-48391504 GCA_964016885.1 Eledone cirrhosa | reverse complement strand
CCCTTTTTCTCTCCAACCATTGATGGTGCTCCATCTGTGATTACTCCAGAAAGCTTTGATAAATACAGATTCATTTCGGTAATCCATTTTATTATGCTTTCCAAAATATCTGCCCCAGTTCTAGTGTCCTTGATAGGAATCAATTGTACAAATTCTTCCACAATATCAAATGTTGGTATTACACCCCTCACAAACACTGCAAGTTGACAAGTATCCTTCATATCTGTGGTTTCATCGATAGCAATGGAATAATACTCCAGATTATCTAAAATGCCCTCCAAGCCACTTCTGACATTTGCTGCCAGCTCTTCAATTCGCCTTGTTACTGTTCTTGCCGATAAGCTGATCGCAGAAAATAATTCCCTTTTTTTCTGGACAAACAAATTCTGCTACCTTCAACAATAATTATTTGACAAAATCTCCATCAGTAAAATGTATATTATTGGGAGCCGTAACATTATATTGGATATTTTGATTTCTAATTTTTAATTTTAATATAATTTTTCAACCTATCTTTATAAGTAATCAAAACGTAATGAACCCTGCATTATGAATATTATTCTACTCTGTTAATCTTATTTCTTCTTTCACTTAGATATACTTACGCTGTATATATTTCTCCTTTGAAACTTATTTCTTCATTCACTCTATCTTCACTATCAATATGTATAATCGCTCTTTATTTCCTCTTCTATCTTTCTCCTCTCTTTTTTCTTTTTTTCTCCCTCCCTTACATATCATTTTCTTCCAGCAGTTTAATTTAAATAAACCGTTATCTTATCAACCTTCCGAACACTCATTTGCATACTCACTCATAACTTTGTATTACCCTCAATCAATGTACTATCTCCACTATCCAGGAAGCTCCAACTTTTTTTTCCGGGTATGTCAATATTTATTCATAAAACAAATCTGTATTTTATCTGATGAAAGCGCACTTGGTTGCCCTTGAAATATGTATAATAAAATAAATATGGTTTTATAAAAATAGTTTCCATTTATTAATATATTGTGTATATATATATATATATATATATATATATATATATATATATATATATATGTGTATATATGGCATGTGCCTCTCTTGATCGCAGCATCTAAATATTAAGGTAAAGTTCCCTCGTTATTCTTGAGGGCCTGTATTTCATCATTTGCAAATGAGGGAATTATCCTCAATATTAATGTTACGATGAATAAATTACTTTGATGGCGCTATCATATTCCGATGCACATCTTAAATAATAAATAAATCAGGATATATTGCTGTTATAATTACCGATAATTACACTTTATATTGACCGGCATTATCAAGATTAACCGTTGCTCTTATATTCTATGGTTATATGCATTTCTTAGGAAATGTTTCATTTCCCACTCGTCTGCTTGCCGTTTGTGTAATCAAGCGACGAATCTAGGACAAAATTCATTAGCATTATATTGGCAGTACCGCTATAGGGTCGGACGCCATGCTTTCTAGCATAGTTACGTCCCTTTATGGTTAGAGTTCAAATCCCGTCGTGGTTAACTTTGCCTTTTATCCTTACGGGGTCGATAACATAAAGTAACAGTAATGTACTGCGTAATTGCTGGCCTTGTGCTAAAAGTAGAAACAATTATATTGTTCCTGGCTCAGTACAGCATAGAAATCATTCAATTAAAATCAGATCAGAACATTATGAGCTTTACATTTTCGTTTAGCTAAGTTAATGGATTTAATTGATTAAAATAACGAGCCGAAATAAATATATTACGTGGCCATATTTCTGACTTTTTTCTTAGGAAATGAGAGGAAACATTGACATTATTACTGTAAATCACTGATTTTGTTCTTTAGTTATTTATAATTCATTTAGTTTCCTCCTTATTGATAATGTCTTTTGGCTATTGACTATATGTGTTAATATATTTCCTAAGCTACGACACTAGTATTATTGGCGTTGATAATGTATAGTTTGTCATTGTCCAAATTATAGGGCCATGGTTTATAACATCTATTTTGTTTGAAATTCTACACCCTCGCGCGCAGAAATATACCCACCTACCATAAAAATACATAAAAGCACAGATGAAAATTCAGATATGCACACACACACACACACACATATATATATATATATATATATATATATATATATATATATAAATATATGTATACATACATAAGTATTAAAGTTTCCGTTGCAAATTGAAAAAGTCAGAGTAAGTTAGAGTGCTCTATGTAAGTTACACAACTAAATATTTAATGTATAATAAACAATAAGTATAATTACCTCATTACCAGATGATGCCTAAATGAAAAAAGAGAAATATTCCCCAGTTGCCCACACATGTAATACAACTTGCTTTCCAGCTCATATAAACTTAACTCACTTTCAGACACTTATCCTCCATAAACTCTTGATCTTCACTTACCTTCTTCATAGACTTCTCATTCAGTTTCGCGTATCTTTCATTTTTATTTTTACTTCACATCCACTAGTGAACCCTGCTATTTGATTCACTAACTTTATATCTCAACAATTATACAGGAATTACATTTATTTTGCTTCCCCCTTTTCTTTCACTACCAGATATCACATGCCAATTGTGTTTTTAACTCGGTATTTTCAGTTGTCCCTCAGCCGCTTGTATGTATGTATACGTGCGTATATTTTGTACCCATTTATTCATACGGCTGGTTTTTATATATGCATGTATGCGTATGTGTGCATGTATGTGTATACGTGTGTGTATATGTATACGAACGCATTCGTATGTGTACGTGTATGTGTAAATGTGTGTGTATGTGTGCGTTTACGGATACGTGTTTTTACATGTATATATTTATATACGTATACATATATATATATGGTCGCGTGCATGCGTGTGAATAGATGTGCATGTATGTATATATATATATGTATTGTGTGTATGTATGCGTGTATATGTATGTATGCGTGTATGCGTATGTATGCTTTTGTGCATGTGTTTTTGTCTGTATGTATATATATTTATATATATGTATGTGTGTATGAGCTTGTTCGCATATATGCATGTTTTCTACTTTTTATTTATTTTTTGTTCTAGTGTTACTTTATATATTATAAGCCCTCCTTACCACTTACTTTCTCTTCGCCTTAATTTTTTTATTCTTATCTTATATATTATTTCATTTCTTTATCATATTTTTTATATTTGAATCGACCTTCCGTCTGACACTGCGTTGACTTTATACACTCCCTTCCCTGTATATATTACATACATGTATGTGGTTGCGCGTGTGTGTATGTTTATACGCGTGCGTTCTTTCATCCTTGTATGTGTATATATTTCAACCCTTAGTCCCTGAGTCTGTACGTACGCTAACTCCATTAACTTACAATTCCTTTTTCAACATATATATACATATATGTATTTGTGGTCACACATACACTAATGTTTGCCCTCATCTATGTACTTACGCACACATTTTTTTTTCACTACACACATGCAGTTGTACATACACACACATGTACATATGTACATATGTAAGTGCATATACACACATTTACACACATCCCCTTACTATATTTCTTTATTTTTATTGTTCATACATTTCTTGTACTATTACTTTTTTTTGTGCCCGTTAAACGTTTGCCTTTCTTGAGGAGTTTTTTCAAATATTTCACTATGTTTTAAATAGCCTTGTCTGACGAGCGAATGCGGACGTTTCTCCTACATCAAACTAAAATATGACGACAATCTTATAATAATGTCTTCCTTGTGAAATTTCTGGTCTTGTTTTGCTTAACTAATGAATATATATATATATATATATATATATATATATATATATATATATATATATATATATATATATATATATATATATTCATTAGTTAAGCAAACAAGACCAGAAATTTCACAAGGAAGACATTATTAAAAGTTTGTCATCGTATTTTAGTTTCATGTAAGGAATGTAGAGAATAATAATAATATTAATAATAATAATGTCCGTTTACAATTGTTTCGCTACTCCATATAATATTTCTGGATCAAATGACTATATATCATTATTGATCTGGTTCAGTTGAAAATAATTAACATAGTTAAAGATAGAGCGGCTCATCGGAACTTCAAAGGAATATAAATTAAAATAAGGAAAGATTGAAACATAAATGTAATGTTCCATTTATTGGTATTTCACTATGGTGCCCTGGATGTATCAATTGTCTGCCATAATCAAGCAGTGTTCTTCTGTCGAGGCTGCATTGTTTGAGATCTGCCTATGGGTAACAAGATGGCCGCCAATGGACATATGTACCTTACTTATTAGAGGGTGGTTTCAGGGGTAGTAACTAATCGAGAGATTAGATATTGTGGGTAGTTTATAGTTAAGTGCTAATTTTTTAATTTTTTAATTGAGAGACAATGTAACTTATAATTATCTAAGTTAGTTATAGCTATTTAACGTAATAGCTACAAGTAAAAATGGGGCTAGATGACTATGTTGGGTCAAATATTCTGTTGGCGAAGGAATTAGCCCTTCGATGTTGACAGCTAATAGTTACCTCCCTTCTATCGTTCATCGGTAGAGGTCGTGATAGAGTTATGTAATATGCTTCGGTAATATAGAGATCACAAGATTTTCTTCGTTCATTGAACGGTTGGGCCCTAGCTACGATATCCCATGTTAGTGAGTGTTCAATGTTGGTTAATTTAAGGTTTTTAATGAGCCTAGCTAGAGATGTCGAACATCTGTTGTTAGGGTCTCGGAAGGAAAAAGAGTGCGCGTTATAGCGTCCCTTAAAAGGGTTAGAGGTATACCCGATATAGAAGTTGTTATTCGAAGCAGTTTTAACCCTGCACGTATAGACTATGTTGGGTGACAGGGAGTGTCCATTTAGTGGGCATGTATTAGGGTAACGGCAGTTGCAGTTACTACTGCGGTCAGTGAGAGTAGGGTAGTTTAACCTGAGCGGTTGGTCAGTGTTAGAAGGATTAGATGGGGAAGGTGTGTTACTAGAGTAAGTATTGGTGTAGTGGCGTGGTATATTTGATAGGGGTGGTGGTACCGCGGTGTGGGAGTTATACTGTCTTAGTTTATGATGGTTACTGAATGCGATGTGGCTAGCTAGGTTAGGTGTTGTGGAGAATGAGATTTTAATGTTATTTTTATTAAAGAGTTTGTAATATCTATGGTTGGGGGGAGGATGTTTACATTGGATAGAGAAGAAGCGTTTAGGGATATTAGTGGCTAGATTAGATGAGAATGGGGGTTAAGCCAGGTGACATTTCTAGGCCTATTCCTTCTAGGGGTTCTAGTGGAGTTGGTAGGGGCCTTCCTGGGGTTATTATTACCTGGGCATTTGTTATTTGTCATCCCATTGCTCATTCCTATTCTAGTTTTGATTTTTAGTTTGCTACTTGGAGTGGGAAGCAGGCGGCTGGCACCATTAAAGTTCTCTGTATAGGTGCTGTTACTGCTAACATTCCGGCGAATCTGGCTATATGCTAAGGTATTTCTAGTTCTAGTGTTAAGTTTATTATGGTGAATTGCTGTGTTATGGCATTTAAGTATGTAGTAAATGGACTGTTCATAACCAGATTCAGAAAGAGCCTTATTATAATATGGTGCATGGTTTATAAATATCTCCTCATTTGCTGATAGCAAGGAGATCCTATACGAGATAGATTTGATTACTGCTCTGATGACTGACGGTGGGTGATATGAGTATGGGCTAAAATATGTAAATATTTCACTTGGTTTACGGTAAGGGTAATATAGGTTTTTGTTAAGATCCAGGGTGACGTCTAGGAAGTTTACTACTTTATGGTTCGGCTCGATGGTGATAGAGACCGTTATTTTTAAAGAATCTATGTAATTGTTTTTTCAGCAAATCAATGCCCCGATTAGTGCAATTGTGGACAGCAAATAGGGCGTCGTCCCTGTATATTCCGCTTTGCAAGGGTTGGATTTCGGCTCTGATGTTATGTAATAGGTAAATTCCAACTAAATCGGTGATTTGCGCAGAGTCACTTGAGACCATCGTGATGTCAAAGTTGTCCGTTCCGTCTTTTCTAGTCCAGAGTTCTACTTTCAATTCAATGATGGTCTGCCTAGCCATAAGTATGATGTCAATCTCATTTTTGGTTATGTCCGAGTTGGTGCTAGCTAGGGTTAAAGCTTTGTTGAGCAGTTCCTGGGTTATTGAAGCGTAATAGCTATCAATATCAAATTCGATGAAACTCATAAATTGCTTGGACCTTAGATCGGAGAACCATCTAATGACTTGGCCGGTGTTGGACCACAACTTGTAGGTGATATCATCCCGTAGCCCAAGGATGATCCTATCAATGATGATCCTATCAAGGATGATCCTATCAAGGATGTTCTAACTGATACGACCCAGGTCAAATGAGGTTGGGCTTATAAGTCTAATAGATGGGTCCTCTATAAAGTTTGGCTTATGATGCCTTTACGCTTTGGCTTCTAACTAATTCAGCAATCCCTCCTCTCCTATCTCCTCTCCTATCTCCTCTCCTATCTCCTCTCCTATCTCCTCTCCTATCTCCATCTCTCTCTTTAAGATTGGTTACTCTTGAACTGTATATATATATATATATAACGAAGAAAATGTGGTAAGGAACAAGGTGGACCATAACGCACCAAAGTACTCAATACTTAGGGTAGTAGAGTGGGTAATAGGAACGAGTAGGGCCCTGACGGCTGAGCTCAAGCCGTTTCGACGACTAATTCTGTCCAGCATTAGCTGTAGAAACGACTTGAGCTCAGCCGTTGGGGTCCTACTCGTTCCTATATATATATATATATATATATATATAAATATATATATATATATATATATATATATATATATATATATATATATATATATATATATATATATATATATATATATATATATATATATATATAAGTATATATATATATATATAAATATATATATATATAAATATATATATATATATATATATATAAATATATATATATATATAAATATAAATATATATATATATATAAATATATATATATATATATATATATATAAATATATATATATATATATTTATATATATATATATATATATATATATAGGAACGAGTAGGACCCCAACGGCTGAGCTCAAGTCGTTTCTACAGCTAATGCTGGACAGAATTAGTCGTCGAAACGGCTTGAGCTCAGCCGTCAGGGCCCTACTCGTTCCTATTACCCACTCTACTACCCACTCTACTACATAAATCATGTCTATAGAATCAATCAGATATTAAAATATATACTATTTCTTCTTCTAATCAGCATAATTAACCATATACATAATCAAATCTAGCAAGCTTTAAGAGTAAATTTTCTAACGGGGAAATCTCCGACAAATAATTGATCGCAGCTAGATCGCGGTAACTCCGTTCCATTATTTATCAAACACTTCGGCAGCATGCAGAATCCGATCAAATATATCGTCAACCGCACGTAATTAGTAGTAAAATTAAACATAGAAGAAATGCGCACATACTGT
>OZ024742.1:48374004-48379004 GCA_964016885.1 Eledone cirrhosa | reverse complement strand
TCCATCTCCTCATTCGTCACAATGTTTTCCGATAGACGGAGAAGTGTAAATAGTGTGAGTGTGTGAATGAGTTAGAAATATATATATATATATATATATATATATATATATATATATATATATAATATATATATATATAGAGAGAGAGAGAGAGAGAGACGTAGCCTCAAAGAGAGGAAGTGTTAGAGATGGTGAGAGAGAAGATGTGAGATTGAGAAAAATACAGAGAGAAAAGAGAGAAAGAAATACAGAGAGTGAACAAGTTTCTATAGGAGGTGAAAGAGAGGGGAATAGCGGGAGAGACAAACGCTGTATGTTTGATACTGTATGTATGTTCTATAGGAGAAGTTGAAAGAAAGCCGACACAAAGGCAGAGAAGATAGCGGGAAATAGATTGAGACGCTGTATTTTTTGCTATTGCATGTGTTTAGATACATGTGTGTGTGATGTGTGTGGAAATAACAAGGGAAGCAAAGTAATACCTATTAACATGTGTGGCGTTCCACTGAAAGTAAAAACTATCAACGTGTGTTCATGCGTGTGTGCGTTTGCGGGCGTGTGTGCATTTGCGTGCGTGTGTACGTTCGTGTGGGCGTGTGCGTTTGGGTGCAGCGTTCCACAATTGCCATTTAACTTGCACTCTTTTTTCATTTAATCCCCATTTTAATTTTCAAAAAAAGTTTCCGAGATAAACGTTCTTACTCTCTACAAGAGGAGACGGGGTAGATGAATAGATGATCAAGATTCTATAGTGAAGCAAAGACGAGTACAGGTAGCCAGGGAAAGGTCATTAGAGACCCCTACACAACGACAGAAAAGACATGAAAACGACCGGAGTAGAGCTGCTGCATGCAGGACCAATGAGTCACAAGAGACAAGAGAAAAATGGTCAGAACAATTACGTCAACAAAATGCAATCAAGCTAAGAATCAAGAAAGGGAGGAGTAAAACGGTTAAAGGACGCCAGACAAAGACAATCCGCCAGAGTTGCCAATGAGACAGCGAGAGATTAGACAAAGAAAAAAACAGGAGCAAGCAGTTGCTGCAAGACTTCGCCGATCCTCAATGGAGAGACGTAAGCGTCTTGATCAAGATAGGCTGAATGCGCTTGAAAAAAGAATTGCAGCTTTCAAGGGGACTTGGAAAAGATCAGCTTTCAACTCTGATACAAAACATTATTCTACTAAGAAATTGATTGATATTTGAGCAATGTCAAATGGGTGCAGTTTTTGTAAAGGAACGAAATGGGAAAGAGAAACACCACTATGTGTTGTGGTGGAGGAACAGTTGTTTTACCGACATTTGTTAGACCCCAGATACTTTGAAGGCATTGCTTTTGGGAAACACATCAAGGAGCATGCACTTCTTGAAAGAAATTAGTAATTATAATTCTACTTTCCAAATGACACCCGTTGGTAACAATATTATAAGAGAAGGGACCATGAAACCAACTTTTAACGTCCAAGGTCACATATACCCTCGTATTGGAACTTTGTTGCCAACTGAAGACAAACATCCTCAGTTTTTACAGCTATATTTTCTTGCAAATTACAAGAAGCGGGCTTTGCAACGGTCATTTAACCTTCCAAATTTGAAAGAAGTGTTAATCTTTGATCTGAAAGATATTGCATGCAAACTATCGTTACTTCAGAAGCTACAAGTATGCATTAGAATCTGCACCACCGACTGAATTTAAGATAGTTATTGATGCAAACAAAAAGCCTGTTGCTGAACTCAGAGGCTGCTACAATGCTTCTGCCACAAATGAAGTAGCACTAGTTATTAAAGACGATGAGTATGGGAAGAGAGATATTATTATTCAGGGAAGAGGAAATAAGATGCAGCCGATAAATGCAACCCACCGATCATATGATGCACTACAGTATCCATTAATCTGTGTATTTCGCCAAGATGGATATCACTATGATATAAAAAAACTGATCTTATAAGATGAGCTCCTGCACTGACAAAAACAGTAAGCTGCATGGATTTCTATGCTTACCATTTCATATTAAGATAGCAATACTCGAATTTTTCGATATTCTTCATCGTTCACGTGAGATGTAGCAATTTGCATCTGATATGTATGTAATCATTGAAGGAGAAAGGCTTCTTTACATTAGAACGCACCAGAAAGATATCCGTGCATCAGATAACATTCACCTGAGAGATGCAATCAGTAACGAAGGAGCATTGGCTGTTGATAACATTGGACAGCTTTGCATTATTTTTCCAACAAGCTTTACACGAAGTTCACGGTATATGCATGAGCGTACCAAAGATGCACTTACATACGTCAGACACTATGGTCGTCCAGTCCTCTTCATTACGTTTACATGTAACCCAGCATGGCATGAAATAAAGAGTGATTCTTTTCATCAGCAAGAGCCCAAAGTTCACCATAATATTATAGCTAGGATGTTCAGACTTATAAAGCTGATGGATGTCCTAAAATAAAGTGAAGTATTTGGACTAGTCAAATGTGACATGTACACAATTGAATGACATAAATGAGGATTGGCATATGCTCACATTTTGATTGAGTTACGTGAAAAACTTCCGCCAAATGATATTGATTTATTTATCTCAGTTGAACTACTTGATCCATAACAAGATCCTTTGTTTCATGAAATTGTCCACTCCACGATGATTCATGGGCCTTGTGGTTCAAGTAATCCATCCTCCCAATGCATGAGGGATAATTAGTGTACCAGGACCTACCCACGCCCCTCTCTACAGGAAACCCAAACTCCCTTTAAAGGAGAAGAAAACCTGGGCATGGGGGATTCCCTTCGAAAAAAAAGAAGAGAAATGGGCAAGCATTCATTATTGACAATCGGTGGATGGTACCCTACTGTCCTCTTCTTACAAAAACTTTCAAAGCCCATATCAATGTTGAATTCTGCAACTCTGTTAAGTCTATTAAGTATGTTTGCAAATGTTGCAACATACACTCTTATGTAGAATGGAAGTCAGCAGATAAATAGAAATGTCGAAGTTGCACAGTATGAGAGAGGAAGATACATCAATAACAATGAGGCTTTTTGGCGCACCTTCAATTTTCCAAGTGATTAAAGGCAAGGCAACCAGCCATCATTCATCTGAGTGTCCATCTTGAGAAGGGTCAAAGGGTTATCTTCACAAAACAAACAGCCTTGCAACAAGCCCTTTCTCCAAACGCAACTACACTAACTGCTTTTTTAAGTTGTGTCAAGAAGATGAAGATGCAAGAAAACTCCTTTACCTAGAATTACCCAAGTATTACACCTGGAGAAACAATAAATTGCACAAGAGGGAACGTGGGGCTGGTGGTCTTTCAAGAGTTTACAGTGTCCACCCAAACCAAGCAGAATGCTACTAATTAGGGCTCTTTTTGCATGAAGTACGTGGTCCCAAATCATTCCAATATTTGAGGAGGTTAAACGTTTATGTGTGTGAAACTTATTGGGAATCATTCTATCAAAAGTGTTTGTTAGAAAATGATAATCATTGGTAGCTTGCATAGACTGCAGAATCAGTGTCAGATACTCTAAGGAATCACTGTAACCTTTTTGCAATTATGCTGAACATGTGTCAACTTGGCAGTCCCCTACAGCTTTGGATGAAACATCGTGAGGACATGGCTGAGGACTTAAAGTATGCCGTTCAACAGGAAAACACAGATGTCAATATTCAGTTCTCTGAAAACATTTTTTAACCAAGCACTGATTGAAATTGAGGATCAAGTTTTGGCTATGGGAGTAAAAAATTTGGAAGCGTCTGGTTTTGGGCTGCCGAAAACAAACCGTCAAGTTCAAGACAAAACAAGAGCGACAAAGTATGAGATCACATAGTTGGATTCATTTGTGAATGGCCATGAACCTAAACTTCTTCCAGAACAACGCTGTATATATTGATAAAATTATTTCGAAAGTCAGTTAAAAAAGAGGAGGAATTTTCTTTCATGTTGCTACTGGTGGCACAGGTAAAATATTTGTAACAACATTGCTTCTCCCCAAGGTAAGGCAACAAAAAAGAATTGCAGTTGCTGTAGCATCGTCTGGCATTGCTGCCATCCTTCTCCCAGTAGAACAAACAGCTCCTTCTGGTTTTAAATTACTGATAAATTTGGTCACAAATGACAGTCCAATTGGTAACATAAGCAAAGTTTCAGGTCCAGTAGAAGTGTTGCGCCAATGACATCTGATCATTTGGGATGAATGCACCATGTCACATAGAGGTGAAATGGAAACTCTTGATAAGACCTTACAGGACATAAGAAGCGACAATAAATCTATGGGAGGAGTTACATTAGTTTTATCAGGAGATTTCAGACATACATTAACAATCATTCCGAGAGGAACATGAGCTGATACATTTAGTTTTCGCACCTATGGTATAAAGTACAGAAATTCTCCTTCAATACAAAATAAAGCGAGCTTTATTACATGAGGACCAATATGCAGAACAGTTTTCAACTCGATCAGGTCTTCACCTCGGCCAGTCGTCCTCAAACGTCTCGAAATCGATGAAACTATAATCATCGAACAGCGATATTAAGTTGGTGTTATTGACATTATGTTTGTATAATATTATCGAGATTTAGGCGAACAACACTTATAGGACATTACATTTTATTCAGAAATACCTGCAAGTGTAGATCATTGAATTATGTGTATTCAGAAGAAACGGGAATGTCAAGATTGAACAGAAGACGAGGACGACTGGCCGAGCTGAAGACAGCTAGTTGGTCAGACGTCCTCTCTGTCTCTGATTTTTCGGACCCATGGTTTTTACATCTTCCTTTGTTATATTTCGAATACCTGATATTATCACCGGATGCATATGGAACCCGGTCATTGAAATGATCATAGTATAATAAACCTTTCAAGGATTTACACCAGTCCAGCCTCCCGTGATATTTATTTATAATTAACTCCGTATTCGCACCACCAACTACACAGGCGAAGACGGGTGAACTGCACTACGTTGAGTACTCTCCACAATATTACACCAAAATT
>OZ024742.1:48356504-48369004 GCA_964016885.1 Eledone cirrhosa | reverse complement strand
TGTCGAAACAAATATTGTTATACTTGGGGAGGGTCATATTGTTGTAATAATATTCCCAGAATTAACAACAGAACACACTCACTGTGTGGTTGGTTTTCGCTTCTGTATATGTTATATCGGTTAATTTATTCGGTCCTCAATGTCTACCATTGACTGACCAACGGTCAAAAATACAGATATAATATAGACACAAACACATATATATATAGTCTAACAAAGTTATTTCGCTGCAACATCGTCAGTGGTACTATTTCCTCCTGTTGTATTGTATGTCTACGCCATCTTTATTTAATCTATTTATTTATTTATTTATTTTTGTCTTCTTCTCTGCGCATGCGTTTGCGTGTGCGTATAGTGTTTGATGTGTGTTCGCGTTTGGGTGACTGTGTTTTGGTTATTGTATTCTATGTTAGTTTACTAGTGTGTGTTTATATGTGTTTGTTGATATTGCGCTTGTGTATATATTTATTTATATATTAATATTTCTCTTAGGTCAGTATTGTTTGTTTGGGTGTTGTTGTTATTCCATTTTTTTTTTTCTGTTTAGCTTTGGCCTTCTAAGTTCTATTTCACTGGCCTCTCTGATTTGCCTATCTGCTGGGTAATTTCTATGTTTAGATATTATTTTAATTTCTATGTTGTCTCTGTTACAGTCATGTTGTTGTCTGGCGTGTTCGTATAGTACTGAACCCTTTTTTCTTCCTTTTAGTTCCCCCAATGTTGGTCTATCCTTTCAACTATGCTATGAGCTGTCTCGCCTATGTATGTTGTTATCATGTTTCTGCAAGTACCCTCTGTAGACACACTCATATACGTATCTGTGACTATGTCTAAATATATGTCTAAATATAAACATATATCCCTATATATTTAATATATACTCCCGTACGGTAGAGTAAAACTTTAGGCAGTATCTGGCTGCGCATTCTAGCAGCCAGCCTACCTGCCATCTGGACACCATTCACAACTCTTTACTTTGACCACTGGCCATGTGAGGATTCTTAGCTATTTTTGAATTCCTTTCTGGCAGTGATCACTGTGGAAATTTTAGTCCAAACTTGAGCGAGTCTCTTGATAAGCTCGAAGTCTCATGGATATTACCAGGATATATTCATAAAGTACGAGCGAAACTGTTGATAGTCGGGACTAGAGGAATTTCGGTAAAGTTTATATGCATTTTTTCTTCTAACTTATATTTTAGACTTAACTCCGTTTAATTGATTATTTGTCTAGTTAATGTCTACGGGCTAAAAGGAATGACTAGATGAATTTTATCTGACTGTTCCTGTATCATTTCTCTATTATTTCTTCATAGTTACATTTTTTTAAACTTATAGCCTCGTTTAAATGATTATTTATCTAGTTGATCTCTACGGACTACGGTGAAGAAAGACTGGATATATTTTATCTAATAATTCTTCAAACTTACAAATGTATACATACACACACACACACACACACACACACACACACACACACACACACACACACACACACACGCACATATATATATATATATATATATATATATATATATATATATATATATATATATATATTTAGGTTTGGTGGTTCACCACTGGATAGTACTGGTCATACCCTCTGGTCAACCATATCTAACAATAGAAAAAGCACTCGACGTTAGCAATTCATCGATCTTCGATGTTGAACCTAGTTGGTGGTGCGAGAACGGAGTTAATTATTAATGAGTGAAATGACAGGAGGCCGGACTGGTGAAATTCCTTCAAAGATTTATTATAGCAAACACTATGTACATTTCAGTGACAGAGTTCCGTAAGGTCCTGGTGACATAATGAGGTTTTTATCTCATAAAGGTTATATAATAAATGGTACACACAATCCATGAGGCTAAAAAAAGACAGAGAAAAACCTTTATGACTCGAAGGCTGTTAGGGTCAGTCGTTGCCAATTTGGCTGATCTCCTTCGAGAGGGGATTCTAATCTAATTCGCCTTGCCGATTTGGTTTGGGGGCTGTATGCTTAGTGTGCATACTACTCCTACCCTGCTGGCAGGGTTAAGGAGTTGCATACGTAGTAGGCCTACTACTACCACAGCCACTCACGGCAGTTTGGACACATGCTAGTGGTAAAGGGGATCAGGTTACAGATAAACATGTTCAGTTAGGGTCAGCCTGAATTTCTATAAATATATAGTGGACAGGTGTAAATTCAGAACTAGAAACTAAAAAGTTTAAAGATTTAAAATGTAAAATTCAAGTTTAAAATTGAAAGATTTAATTAAGGAATAAGAAGGAAGCATTTATGTAAATAATAAATATATCTTTGATAGTCATAATAAATATTGTATTCTATCACTGTGTTTGTGATGTAGAGAAATGAGTGTGGCTCGTCTTTCGTTAGCTACTAAAATAATTGCTTCACAGTCACCGCAGGTTCATAAACCCTCGAACAGTTCCGAGTAAAATCTCATACCGGGAATATATACATTTCTATTATTTTCAAGCCCCCCAGGAAACATTCACAGGTTCATGCCCCAGGTGAGCAGAAGAATCAGTACAGTTGGTCGGGAAAGCAGAGTATGCCAGGAAGTTATCAGTGGTAAATACTAGTTATGTTAATGATTATATATATATATATATGTGTGTGTGTGTGTGTGGGGGTGTGTGTGTATATATATTTATATATATATATATATATATATATATATATACAAGTTAATATAAATTAATATATGATAAACACAGAAGTGTTTGTATTGTAAAAGACGAAGTTAGCTAGAATGAAATAAACTTATTCAAATAAATATAGTTTGCCTATCTCGATTTAAAATAATAAATCAATAAAAACAAACCCATATTGGCAAATAGCCGTGGTACCTGAACAAATTTAAATTTCAAAATCCAAACCTGTTCCGCAGAAAAATCCGAATTTCAAAATACAAATAAGTTTCCCAACGGTAGTATAAAAAGTGAAATATCCAATTTTCTGTGCTTATCAACAGGTACCCAGAAAAATTAGAATGTTTCACCTCTAAAAAATGTTGGAGGTCTTGTTGACTAGCGCAAACGCACGAGGTTTTTGCACGAGGTTTTTCCAGCTCACTAGCTATCCCATATTCATGGCGCTAGAAATAACAGCCGTTTATATGGGATTAACAATTAGCTCAACAGAAGGAGCAGTAATATTATATTATATTTAGAGTTATAAACTCAAACAGTCCTTTACAATTAATTAGCTCAAAGAAAGAAGCATTTCTGAGCCGTGAAATACAAGTTAATATAAATTAATATATGATAAACACAGAAGTTTTTGTATTGTAAAAGACGAAGTTAGCTAGAATGAAATAAACTAATTCAAATAAATATAGTTTGCCTGTCTCGATTTAAAATAATAAATCAATAAAAACAAACCCATATTGGCAAATAGCCGTGGTACCTGGACAAATTTAAATTTCAAAATCCAAACCTGTTCCGCAGAAAAATCCGAATTTCAAAATCCAAATAAGTTTCGCAACGGTAGTATAAAAAGTGAAATATTCTTAGTTGGAATTTGAAATTCGGATTTTTCTGCGGAACAGGTTTGGATTTTGAAATTTAAATTTGTCCAGGTCGCACGGCTATTTGCCAATATGAGTTTGTTTTTATTGATTTATTATTTTAAATCGAGACAGGCAAACTATATTTATTTGAATAAGTTTATTTCATTCTAGCTAACTTCGTCTTTTACAATACAAACACTTCTGTGTTTATCATATATTAACTTGTATTTCACGGCTCAGAAAGGCTTCTTTCTTTGAGCTAATTAATTGTAAAGGACTGTTTGAGTTTATAACTATAAATATAATATAATATATAAATATATATATATATATATATATATATATATATATATATATATATATATATATATATATATATATATATATATATATATATATATATATATATATATATTACACAATAATCAAAACTATGTTCAAAACATATTATTGCTGACAATCGTTACTTCCAAATTTTCGTTTGGTATCATCGGAGCACTAGCAGAGTTAAGACATATGATTAACTTCTTATTCGACAGAAAAATCGTATGGATACATATATATTAATGTTGTCATCAACAGTTTCATATTTACAGAATGGAGAGGATGTGACAGAGATTACAAGAGAATAGTATAATAATTAAAGAGGCATTAAGGCAGAAAGTTACTCACAAAACGAGGACATTAGCAGTACATATGCAAGCGTATAGAGAGTGCAAATGTTTTAGGCGTGTACAGGATAGCTAGGTAGGAAACAAGCAATGGTACTAGGCATATATATTACAGTATGGCAACTTTATCACATAATATAACACAGGTTTACAACCATATTAATCAAAGATGTTTGTGTATTAAAAGTAGTGATTGTCGTGTGATTATTGTGTAATTTATATTCTTGCTCTGTAAAACATCTGATGTATTTACATTGAGCTATTTTTCTTACTGGTAATAAGGTAGTAATGAATTACTGACCTTTCCTGTTTATAATTATATATAGCGTGTATATAAATATAAATAGTATTATTATTATTGGGAATTGGCAGTATCGGTAGAGGGTTGGACGCCATGGTTTCTAGCATAGTTACGTCCGTTTACAGTCTGAGTTCAAACCCGCCGAGGTTAACTTTGCCTTCCATCCTTACGGGGTCGATAAAATAAAGTACCAGTAATGTACTGGGTAATTGCTGGCCTTGTGCCTAAAGTAGAAACAATTATTATTATTATGATTATATATATATATATATATGACTATATATATATAGTGTATTTTGCAATACACTCTATGCTTAAGTAAAAGCATTTCGAAGACCTTACGCTATGTGTATATATATATATAAATACATATGTATATATATATATATATATATATATATATATATATATATATATATATATATATATATATATATATATATATATATATATATATATATATATATATATATATGTATATATATATATATATATATATATATATTTATTAAAATAACAGATTAAAGTTTAAGCAAAGAACCGCTGCTTTCTCCCTTAACGGGATCTTCTGAAACTAACAAAGCCAATCTGTAAACGCAGAAGTGGATATATCAAAAAACGTTGCAACCGGAGGAAGACAGGAAGACGATACTTTGGTTCGTGGCAACGTTCGCTGGCAAAGAACGGGAAAAAACGAATATTATACGTCATTAATAGGAGCGGTGAAAAACAATTACGCGCAAAGACAGAACCACGTTTATGGTATAAAAGAGGTCGTAGACGACGTTCTCTGGCAATGAACGAAAAAAACGAAGATAATACGTCATATGTGGAGCGTGGAGAACAATAGCACGCAAAGACAAAACCACGTAAATGGTATATCAGAAGTCGTAGACTAAAATTCTAACTAGGAGACCGAATAAATCTCCGCTACAGAGTTAAGAACAAAGTAAATAAATACAATACAGAAGTAATAGAAATAAATAAATACATACACGCAAACAAATACGTACATACACAAGCATACGCAAAACAATTACCATAGGTATACAAAACCACGCACATATAAATATGTGTGTGTGTGTATGCGTGTATACAAATAAATAAATAATTATATAAACGTATATAAATAAATAAATACGTATATAACAAGCGCACACACATACCTACATGTAAATACACAAAGGTTCGGAGACGTTAGTCAACCAAAATATGAAGTACACATATACACACACCCTACATACGTACGAACCTGCATACTCACACAGACGCAAAACTGCCGTATACACATAGCCAAACCATATTTACCAGAATATATAAAATTATACGCCATAACATAAACAATCAAATATACGTACGAGACGGTATACGTACCTTCACAAAACATACGGGTATTATATAATTACCTATGCGGGCGGTGGTTTGTACCGTGACGATAGTCTTTTGATCATGACTAAGTGCGGACCTCGTGCTTGCGACAGGATCAGAAAAGAACTCACAGCCTTCTTTAAAGGCTTCAACCTCTCTATACAGGTTGAGGCCAATCTCTCAGTCGTTAATTACCTCGACGTTACCCTCAATTTATTGAATGGGTTGTATTGTCCGTATAGAAAGCCGAATGATACGCTTAATTACATAAGTAAGCATTCCAACCATTCTGCCAGCATAACCAAGAACCTGGTAAGAAACGTTTCGTTGAGGCTTTCCCGTCTTTCCACTAACGAGCGTATTTTCAACGACCATTCCACTTATTACAATGAAGCTCTTGCTCGAAGTGGATTTGTCGATAAGGTAGCATATACAGAGTACGAAAATAGACCTAGGAGAAATAGATCCCGTCGCATTTGTTGGTATAACCCACCATATAATATGGAGGTGGCCACACCATTATCTAAGATCTTTCTTTCCCTTATTACGAAGCTTTTTCCACCTACACATAAATATAGTAACATTTTTAATAGAAATACTATTAACATTTCTTACTCTACGACTCCTAACCCTGCACATACCATCACAGCTTCAAATTTAGCTAAACTACCTAGCCGTAGGAACACGTACAACCCTGTAGTTAGTACTAACTGTAATTGTAGGAATCGGGTTGATTGCCCCCTATCCCGGAAATGCCTATCTAGTAACATTGTCTACAAATGTAAGGTTGTAACACCCACGTCCCGTAAGACCTACATAGGGTTAACCGCCAATAGATTCAAGCAGCGTTTTACATACATACCCATTCTTTTCGTTACCCTCTAAGAAGGAATATGACGTCACTTTCAGCTTATATCTGGAGTCTAAAAGACAACCACACCCAATATAAGTAACACTGGGAGATCCTAGCTAGGGCTAGATCGTATAACGGAAATAAAAGACCATGTGACCTCTGCGCCGCTGAGGCCCTGGAAATACTCTACGCCACAGACCACATCTTAAACAAAAAATCTGAGGCAATTTCGGCTTGTAAACATAAATTGCACAAAACTTTCCTGTATTACAGCCCCACGTTATACCCTGACGGATAGTACGATCTATACGTGGATATTTTACGTCTTGATGTGGGAGCTAAGTATATGTTTTGTTTATACCATTACTTATTTGCATAGGTAAGTATATATTAGCCGTATGTTTTGTGAAGGTACGTATACCTTCTCGTACGTATATTTGATTGTTTATGTTATGGCGTATAATTTAATATATTCTGGTACATATGGTTTGGCTATGTGTATACGGGAGTTTTGCGTCTGTGTGAGTATGCAGGTTCGTACGTATGTAGGGTGTGTGTATATGTGTACTTCATGTTTTGGTTGACTTCCGTCTCCGAACTTTCGTGTATTTACATATAGGTATGTGTGTGCGCTTGTTATATACGTATTTATTTATTTATATACGTTTATATAATTATTTATTTATTTGTATACACGCATACACACACACACACACATATTTATATTTTTGTGTTTTGCGTATGCTTGTGTATGTACGTATTTGTTTGCGTGTATGTACTTAGTTATTTCTATTACTTCTGTATTGTATTTATTTACTTTGTTCTTAACTCTGTAGCGGAGATTTATTCGGTCTCCTAGTTAGAATTTTAGTTTACGACTTCTGATATACCATTTACGTGGTTTTGTCTTTGCGTGCTATTTTTCTCCTCGCTCCACACATGACGTATTGTCTTCGTTTTTTTCGTTCATTGCCAGAGAACGTCTCTATGAACCACCTAGGTGAACATTAGTCTACGACCTCTTTTATACCATAAACGTGGTTCTGTCTTTGCGCGTAATTGTTTTTCACCGCTCCTATTAATGACGTATAATATTCGTTTTTTTCCCGTTCTTTGCCAGCGAACGTTGCCACGAACCAAAGTATCGTCTTCCTGTCTTCCTCCGGTAGCAACGTTTTTTGAAATATCCACTTCTGCGTTTACAGATTGACTTTGTTAGGTAAGGGTGAAAGCAGCGGTTCTTTGCTTAAACTTTAATCTGTTATTTTAATAAATATTTGCTCTACGTTTCTTATATATTTTATATATATTTATCCTTATCGAGCCCTCTTTGGATTTTAGTCTTCAAATTTATTATTATTACTATATATATATATATATATATATATATATATATATATATATATATATATATATATATATATATATATATATATATATATATACACACATACATATAAATATATATATATGTGTGTGTAGACATAAATGCTTGATGTACATCGTATTCGATTATGACCGTAGTCTTTCTCCTACACTTGATACTTTCTCGACTAACCTTCTTCATTTTTGTTGTGCAGGTTTTTCCCCGACAGTCAAGACATGTGAATATATTTGTTTGGAGGGTGTGATTCTCACCCGGTAGAAAATATCACTGGGAAAGTTTCTGAATGCTTCACTTTTTAATCATGATACCGTTGCTTCTTTCCTCCTCCATACAAATATTTTATGTCTTTCTGCTAAGTATTTTCTTAAGTCGCTGATCCACGATATATTTTATTTTCGTTGTTGCTCAAATTTAATTTTTTTGTTTTTTAATGATTAGCAATGTGTTGGTGTATTTATAGATTTGTGTGTTTATATTCAAAGCGTTTGTATTTAACGTAAGAATGTGTTCAATAAAATTACATTTACGAAGACAGAATTAAAATTATATCGTCTAGGCCAAGATATAATTTGTTTAAAACTTCATTAATGTTGAAATAATTCATGTGATGCAAAGTAAATTGTCAATATGTGTACAGAATTATAAAAAAAAATACTTGAAAAACATTTTTTCGTAATTTTATCTCATTCAAATCTCAAAAGAATTTGAAAATACGCCATGATTATTAATTATGATCAACTGAATCAATAATATGAAACATGACTTACGGACGAAAGAGAAAGTCGTGCAGAGACGCACAACCTCACCAATACACAAGTAAATATATAAAGGTATAGACATTCATACTCATACAACCACACTCATATTTTATAGATAGTTAAGTACATGCAAACGGACACAAACACACATATACATATGTCTATTCACATATATAAATATATACATATATATATATATATATATATATATATATATATATATATATATATATATATATATGAATATAATATTTATATACCTGCAACACACACACACAGGGACGCACATATGTATATGTATATATATATATATATATATTAATAAGAGGAATTCCAACTTTGTCTGATTTACTCGTTTTATTTACAATCCTTTAAAATATATATAATGGTATTATAATGAAATAGTATGATAGAATATTAAATTCTAAGTGTTAATTGAACAAGTACTTTCACGCTTCCGCAATCTTCAGGTTCATGATATGTGGTGACAGTCGAGTTTGCAATTTTCAACTGTAATGAGATGGGTAAATTTCCTACCTTTTATACATTTTATACAGAGAAAAGTGGCTCCAGAATACAAAGCCCTGTAAACTGTATTTCGACCAATCAGTGTGTAGTTTCACTGAATTACTACAGCTGATTGGTTTAAGCGTCACGGCTGGTTGAGCATGCTAACGACCAATAGTCATACCCAAGGTATCAATTGTTTTGCTTTTTGAAATGATGAAAATAGCATTTTCTATTAATCATCACCATCAACATCACTTTTATTATTATTATTATTGTTGTTGTTGTTGTTGTTAGTGGTCGTGGTAATAGTGGTAGTAGAAGTAATACCCCTAGGCGTTATTATTGTTCATTTAGCTTGGGTTTGAATTTATCAATAAAATTCTTTTCTTTGATTTTTCTCTTGATTTCACTTGGGCTGTGTAATTTGTAGAATGGGAATATTATAAATATTCCCTGACCACATGTTGCCAGGTGGCCGCTTAGGGGTATCTGACGGACATTTGGGTCTCTGATTTGTTGACGGTGTATCCGTGCACGTTCCGATAGTGCATTTCCAGTTTGACCGACATATAGTTCTTCACAATTCGGGCATTTAATGCAGTAAATTAGATTTCTGCTTTTGCAGTTCATATTTGCATTTGGGAATATTTTCCTTTTAATATTTATTTTAAAATGTGTCTCTATTTGCTAAACCTTGATTATATATGTTCTGGCTCGTTAATTTATTAACCTGCCATAGAACCACATTGGCATAGGGTTGGACAATACATGTGCCTGTATGTGCATGTTTTGCAAATAGGAAAACATATTTTATTATTATTAATCTCCCCTAAGGTCGAGATAACATTTTGGTCGTTGAAACTGCTGCTATTTCTAGTGGAGGACATTGACCTTACGCCCTTGTCTTCTATATTTACACACGGCACTAGACAAGATTGTTTCTTTATCATACACTCTCATCCGGGAACAGTTCTGAATGGCGCCAGTCCGTGATTTGAACTCGGGAATTTTATATTCTCCGAGTGAGAAGAACCCTCTGACGAAAGTCTCCTTCTCAATGGTGTTCCACATGGATCAGCCTTTATTTTGAGACTTGAAACCGCGCGGTAAGGGTAAATACAATAAGTGCAATAAAATTTGTTTAATTTATTTTAAAACTTATTCTCTATTTGCAAAACATTGATTATATATATATATATATATATATATATATATATATATATATATATATATATATATATATATATAGAAGAAGTTAATATGCCCGTGGGTACTAAGTACCCTTGGAAATATATATGTTGTCTATGATTTAAGGTTGTTCTATGGTATTAATTTGACATACCAGAACTATAATATTAAGATAAGCAGGTAATCTTAAGATAAGCTGCTTATCTTAATATATATATATATATATATATATATATATATATATATATATATATATATATATATATATATATATATATATATATATATATATATATATATATATATATATATATACATACATATATTTATATATATATATATATGATGGTGTTAAAGTTTGCTTGAAGCATTTTGAAATATGTAAAATATGTAGTTTAGAAAGCCACAACAATGCAGATGGGAAATCTCGAGGTAGGAAGTGAGTGAGAAATAGGAGAAAAGTGGAAAATGAGACAAAAAGGAAACAAAACAAAGGTAGAACGGTTACCGTAGTGGAGATTTAATCCCAATATTTCGGGCTCACGCCCATCAACGGGGGGAAAGTTCCAAAAGGGGGGGGGAACAGGCTAAGCCGGAGAAAGTTGTTGTATTCTCGTTAAAACATAGGAATGCCGTTATGGGGAAAATTCAAACGAGGGAAAGAATGCGCGTGCGCGTGATAGGCTGTGCCAAAAGCTACTGACCAATTGGGTTAAATCAATAGGGTGCGCGAGCACGTGAAAGCCGTAAAATATGTGTGTGTAAATATATATGTGTGTGTAACTGTGTGTGTATATGTGTATGTGTGTATGTATGTGAGTGTGTGTGTGTGAAAGATAGTGGGCCGTAAAAGCTGGAATTCAAAAATGAAATTCACCAAATCTTTAACGACACTGACTATCACGTCGATTTCACCATCGGACACCCTGAAGAAGACGGGTCACTCGCCCTCCTCGACTGCTGTATCAACATCTCGGAAGAAGGAGACATAAACACCACCTTCTACCGCAAGGCAGCGTGCAAGGACTTATTTGTACATTACAACTCAGCCCTCCCCAACAACGCTAAGAGAGGCTATGTCCTAAATGAACTTACACGGATCACTAATAGATGCAGCGACCCGATGGGTGGTCTCACCCATACCACGCAATTCCGTAATCTACTCAAGTCTAATGGATATCCCAAGCGACTGATTAACGGAATTAGAGACCCCAAACCCAATAGACAGACACACACTAGAAACTTAGATGAATACAAGTGCTTCTTTAAAATCCCTCACCTGAGTGAATATACCACGAACGCCATCCGCAGGGCCATACGGAGGGAGGGACTTGACATACATTTGGCCCACACAGGACCTTCGCTCCGAAGAAACCCGACGAGTCAGATGGGACGTGTTCCCTCACCAACTGCCCGATACGGGGGGGGGGGGGGCAGATTGCCTACGCACCTATGTCGTATATAAGATTCAATACGATAAATGTAACAAGTTTTACATAGGTAGCACCATCCGACCCCTACATGTTTGTATCAAGGAACATGTCAACACCAACGCATCTTCCTTCCGTAAACACATACTTAAATGCGGAAACCCACAGGGCAGACCCTTGGTCACAGTCCTAGCGACTGAACGCAGCATCGGATCCTTAAGGATAAAGGAAGCACTTGTTATTAAGAACCTCAGACCCCCACTTAACAACCGGGCTGAGAGAAATGAACTGACATGGCTAATCTAACCATAGTGACCAGTAACAGCCCGTACGGCCTACTATCTTTCACACACACGCACTTATATGTATACCCATACACATACACACGCACACACACACACACACACAACTATATTTATACACGCACACATGTTTATACAACCTACCACCTTTCACACCCTTTGAATTCCAGCTTTTACGGCCCACTATCTTTCACACACACACACTCACATAC
>OZ024742.1:48336504-48349004 GCA_964016885.1 Eledone cirrhosa | reverse complement strand
ATATATACATATATTTGTGTGTAATGTGTGTGTGGGTGTATTTATACATATATATATATATATATATATATATATATATATATATATATATATTTATATATTACACTTTTACTCTTTTACCTGTTCCAGCCTACCGACTGGTATATATATAAAACATGAGAATAAAGAAGAATACTGCGTGGTTGCACATGGGTTACATATGATAAAATTAGTCCTTCGTCAGTGATTTGCCAACCATCATTGATATTTCATCGCATTAAATATCATATACCTCAGGTTGGTGCGAGCAATAACTAAAAAAAGTTATTGGGACAAGTAAATCGTGTAAAGCGAGGGAGACAAGTAAACAACATAGAAGGATGAAAGCAACGCAAAGATGGGAATAAACAAGCAACATGGTTATCCGGTCAGCATAAGCTGGCTGGATTTCATGAGCGATCAAGATACAGACCGTCCGACGTGAGTGAGATGTCAGCAAGAAGAGAACCCACTACTAGCCAAACGGGAGGAAGTGAGAAGGGGAGAAACAGAGAGTGAGTGAGTGGAAGTGCGAGGAAGAAGTCAGTCGAGAGAAAGTGTAACTGACAGAGGGGGCTAAAGAAGGTGAGGGTAACAGAGAGAACGGGGAAGCAGTAAGAGAGAAACAGACAAACGCAGCCGAGGTAAATATATATAAAAAACATGAGAAGAAAGAAGAATACTGCGTGGTTGCACATAGGTTACATATGATAAAATTAGTCCTTCGTCAGACGGCGATGAATTGGTTTTGCAAGGTTTTTGATATGAAATCGTGTGTCGAAATAAATATTGTTATACTTATATCTGTTAGAACACGAAAAGTGTGAAACAGCAGAATGTTCACTTTTCGTGTTCTAACATATATGCCTAGCTTCTTTAAAAATTTTTCGGGGATAGCCGTGGTGGTGGTGATCGTATGTCATTGGCTAATTTTCAACCAATCAGAGTACCTCTCTCTATATCTCTTCCACTGTTACTTACGCCTGTTTCTCTCTATCTGTTCCGTCTCTATATATATCTCTTACTCTTTCGCTTTGCACTCCTCCCCTTCAATACCATCTCTCCCCCTCTCTATATATTTGTTACTCTATCGCTGCACGCTCCTCTCCTTCAATATATCAATTACACACGCTTTACACTCCTTTATCCCCAGCGCCCCTATATATACACCCCCCCCCCTCTCCTGCATCTATATTTTAATGTACCGTTGCACCGTGAATATATGTGTCTATATATATATATACATATATATTGTATATACACATTCATGTATGTGTATACACACTCATGTATGTATATACACTGGTTTTATGTGTGTATTGTAAATTTGTACTGTTAAAACACGAAACTAACATTCGATTGACACTTTGATTACCTGTACAGGCAATAGTTATTAGAATGCTGTTGAAGTGTGTATATATTTTTGGGGGACATCCTGTATATACACACATTATATATAATACAATAAACAGATAAATACATACATATATATATGAGCTTATTTAATTATAAATATTGTGAATTTTTAACTCAGTTCAATTATATATATAAATGGCTTCTACAGGACTAGAACTGTTTCATTCGAAAGAAATCATCATAATATTGAGAGGGGGGACTAGATAAAATATTTCAAATCAAATGTGTATAAGTTATAAGTTAAAATGTATAAATAGAGACGATAGTGGAGGTATATCTGTTTAGTGGAACAGTAGACGATAGAATTAAATACAGACGAGAATCTCCCTTTAATGAAACAGCAGACGATAGAATTAAGGCAATTTAAATTTTAAGCATTTGCATTTTTGCCTTTCATCGTTACGGGGTCGATAAAATAAAGTACCAGTAATACACTGTCACTAGACGACTTTCAAATTGAATTGTTGGTTCCATTTCTTTAGTATTTTCAATTGTAGTTATCTACTTAAAAAGCGTTACACGGTTAGAGACATAATTGGTAAGTTATATCTTCCCTATTAAACCATTGCATTATTTCGCCTACAATAGAACAAAAATGAAATGTTCTTTAAAGAAACAGGAATATAACTTTATAAAAAAAAAAGTTGCATCCGCTTCTTTTATCATTGATAATTTTTTCGTTTTAATATTAATCGTTTTTTGTAGTTGTTTATATTAAAAATCTTACTGTAATATTTACTTAAACGAAGGCAAACATCTAAACTTATAGATTAATCTTGAGCGAAGGACTAGATAAATCTCTCTCTCTCTCCCTCTCTCTCTCTATATATATATATATATATAAACGAAGAATGATAAAATTTCAAGCAAAGAGTTTAATTAGGTATATTTTGTAATATTATTAACTAATTATTATAATTAACGCGCATATTTTGCTATCCTCAAACACGTTTACACATGGCATGAAATATAACTAATCCGAGATGGCTAGGTTTCATCTTCTAACTGGATATACGAAATCCATTATGTCTTGACAACAACATGAGGTAACATTATGTTATTCACAGACACACTTTGTACACTGTTCCATATCAGAATGTATTTCCTTCGTCACATTCACAAACAGTATTGAAAATATGTTCTTCGGCAAATAAAAATGTTTTGTTCATAATATTTCAACTAGCGATTGCTCTACTCCACGCACGACCACCATAAATTAATGACCAGCTCAACACAAGTATTGGTAGAGCGTCAGACACCATGCTTTGCAGTATTGTTATGGTCCTTTGCATTCTAAGTTCAAATCCTGCCGAGGTTAACTTCGACTTTCATACTTACTAATTCGATAAAATAAAGTACCAGTAATGGACTGCCGTAATGGATTTGTGCCGAAAAATAGAAACACTATTAATGTGCAATAAGAGCAAAATATAACGACATTGCTCAATTATTTTATCTAATGTTGTAATAACACAAGGAAATGTTGTTTGTGTATTTTTTTTTATATTTGCTCATAGGCTTTTACAATTTCGCTCAGCCAACAACTATTAAAAAGTGAGTTGCTTAAGATAACAATTTAATCACAAATTGTTGCTATCTTTTAATACACTCCAACAAGTCATCAAATTATGTACAATAAAAACAAATCTTATTAATTTGCTCAGGGAATATAAAGAAAATGTATATACACTGATAATTGCAATTGTATGTAAATATTTTGTTTTTGTATTGTATATTTTATGTTTTCTATTATGTATAATATATTGATTTAATATTGATTGTTTTTTGTAGTTGTTTATATTAAAAGTCTGAAAATATTTTTATACATCTTACACTAATATTTATAAGATAATTTATAATAACAATTACATAATCTAATTACATTACAACGATAATTTATTATTAATATATATCCTGTTTAACTAGAGTTATTACAAGCGTTGCCTTAAAAAAATATTAATCTAGACATGAAAAATGCGCAAGCTCAAAAGTGCCACAGAATGTTATAATAAACCTTCAAAAGTGTGGGACTAGAGTTGTTGCTAAAAAATATTGTAATCATTATATATCGTACATTCTGTGGCATCCTTTATAAAAATAGCTTAAACCAACGAAGCCTTTATTTTTACGCTATTTCACTTAGTTAATTCTTAGAGTGTAACATATAAAAATAAATACATCTATGTTTAATGTAATAACAGCTATAAATAATTACGTAATATTATTATCAAATACTCATAGTAACAAAATAATTGTGTTGAAACTTAATATGATGCTTATATGAACGATCAAATCTATAATGATAATTTCTTAAATATACTAATAGTAAAATAATTTAGTTATCTATTGTTACATTTTCATAGAACTATAATATTAACAATCGTATTGCATTATCAAATTTTTATCACTACAAACTTTCATATTGGAATTACCTTAAGCCACTTATTATTACTTCGCTTTCGTACTTTTACAGCTGTAGATATTGCGCTGTATCTTATATCTAATATCAATATCTCGTGGTAATTTGCATGAAGTGTAAAATAGGTTTATTAATAACTTTAATATGAAATGTATTATACAGGGCTGCGGAGTCGGCCAAAAATTGACTGGCTCCAACTCAGGATCCGATACTCCATTATTTCCTAAATTTCAGCTCCGCAGCTCTGTTATTATATTAATTAATTTATTTTATAGTTGTAAATCATATTTTTATATGTTACACTCTAAGAATTAACTAAGTGAAATAGCGTAAAAATAAAGGCTTCGTTGGTTTAAGCTATTTTTATAAAGGATGCCACAGAATGTACGATATATAATGATTACAATATTTTTTAGCAACAACTCTAGTCCCACACTTTTGAAGGTTTATTATAGCATTCTGTGGCACTTTTGAGCTTGCGCATTTTTCATGTCTGGTATATATATATATATACATATTATATATCTCATATTATCAAGGTATTTGAGAGGATGGTGAGATCACGAATAACCCACTTTCTTCAATGCAACGGCTGGCTGAACTCCAAGCAACATGAGTTCTGTAAATGAAGGGACTGCCTAACGCAGCTATTGCATCACTTTGACGATGTTTTGAGAGCCTTGGGCTCCAACATTGATGTCATCTACCTTGATTTCAGCAAGGCTTTCGACAGGGTTGATCATAAGATTCTACTGAAAAAACTATCCAATGTTGGTGTCTCTGGAAGGTTACTGCAGTGGATCAAATGTTTCCTGACAGGCAGAACCCACCATGTTGTAGTCGAAGGAGTAAAATCAAGCCCTGCCAAAGTCAGCAGTGCTGTCCCACAAGGCTCTGTGTTTGGCCTACTTCTTTTCATCATTTACATTAATGACATTACTGACATCATCAAACACAGTAACATCAGAATCTTCGCAGATGATTCCAAGCTCATCAATGAGGTGGGTGACCGGACTTGCCTTCAGCCAGACCTACTGGCTGTTATCTAATGGGCAGAGATGAATAATATGCTATTGAATGAGGATATATTTGAACTAATCCACTTTCGAAAAAAGATGCCCTGAAACTACTATACTCTCTTTCTTCGGGTGAAATTCTAGTGGCTTCCAATAACATCAGAGACCTGGGAGTAATTGTGGACAACAATATAAGTTGGGCCACCCATAAAAAGCAAAGTTGATATGGCTCGCAGAATGTGTTCCTGGATTCTCAGAACTTTCCAGTCGAGAAATATACACACTGTTGTCCTTCTCTTCTCCACTTTTGCCCGACCCTACCTTGACTACTGTTGTCCACTGTGGTCACTCCACACGAAACAAAGTATCATGAAAGTTGAAGCACCCCAAAGGTCAATTACAAACAAGATAGTTGGCACGACAGGCCTTGAATATTGGGGTCGATTAGAAAAGCTCAAACTTTATTCTCTTCAACGTCGCCGTGAGTGCTACATTATCTGTATGATGTGGAAAATATTCCATCAGCTTAGCCCAAATGATGTTGGCATCACCTTTAGTGTACACCGAAGGCTTGGGGCCCGTGCTATCCGCCCACGACAAAAATCCCACTCGCATCACATAACAACATTACGGCACAATTATTTCACCTCAATTGGCCCTGCACTCTTTAACATTACACCAAAACAAATCAAAGCAGAGACAGACCCCATCAAGTTGAAGAAGTCTTTGGATAAATTCCTTCAAGAAATCCCGGATAAACCTCCTACACCCGGATATGCCTCCGTAAACAATTACTCTCTGCTCAAGTGGGCCATGGTGCCCAAACACTGATTTGTAAGACTTAGCCAGGTGGTGCTATTAAGTTAGATATGGCCTGGGCTAATACTGACCGAAACCTATCAAAGTTATATATATATATATATAAAGCATATACTTCCTTTAAACTTTTGCCCCGACACTTCTACGCTGGTTTTCGGCCAGAGACTACTGACTCAATATTTGGTACACCTGAGCTGTCGTAACGGCAGATGTTTGGCTCTGGTTACGGACACGGCAATATTTGAGACCAGCATAATTCCCGACGCCACCAAAAGCCCCCCCCCCCCAACGCCCCAACCCCCACTATTTATGCGTACCTAGCGATCAGCAATGCTTAACATTGCAGATTGTGTGCAATTTGGTGATAATTAGTCGCAACAATAACACCGAAATGGTGGGCTGTCTCCAAATCAAGTATATTCTCTGTCTGTTTTTGCCCTGAACCTGTTATCAAATAACTAATCTTGGCATTATATACATCATGACACTTCCAACGTTTTGCGTCATAAAGAAACAAGGTCATGGAAATACGTATTGTGTTTTTACAATGATAAAAAATATATCAAATCTGAATTCTGTTGTTTTAATTCCGATCCTGCAACAACCACAAGATTGACGATTTGCATAACATCGAGGGCTTTAACTTATAACAATAATTTGCTAACCAAAATGAGCATTGGTAAGCCACACAACATAAATGGTGTACATATATATATATATATATATTCATACACAGACACGCACACACACACACACACACACACACACACACACACACACACACACACACACATATATATATATATATATATTTATTAAAATAACAGATTGAAGTTTAAGCAAAGAATCGCTGCTTTCACCCTTAACGGGATCTTCTGAAACTTAGATTACATTTATTATATATATATATATATATATATATATATATATAGATATAATAAATGTAATCTGAATTTTTCGAATATTAATATTAATATTAATATTAATATTAATAACAACATTCGATTCGTTATGCAAACAAGCCTCAATTTTATAGCCATGTCAGTAGAACGAACACTTGATTCTTGCTCTAATTTAGAAACACTGGGAAATTAAAAATTTGCTCTTGTGTTGGCGTGCGAACAGAACTGCAGACACTAATGTTTCTGGGTATCACCCATCATCAGTACAGCTCACTGTTCACATAGCATTGAGGCAGCACTACACTGATCTGACCAGCAGTTTATCGCTTTACTAATCCAGCAGTTATTGCAAGTCCTCAGTTTCTCTTACAAAAAAAAAAATTCTCAACCTATCCCATGGTTCTATATTTTTCCTTATAGCTACAATCAACTTCTCTGACAAACATTTATTCGCTTGACCAATTCAATCAACAATATTTGTTTGTATTATTGTTTGTAAATGAATTTGTGTTCGCTTTTGATTATCTGTCCTATATTTTGATCTCAATTTTGGACTGAGAGGCAATGGGCATTTTAATGGGAACTGAGAATAACGCGCTCCCGGGTTTTACCGGGTACCTCAGCTAGTATATATATATATATATATATATATATATATATAATTCGAAAAGAAGGTAAGATTTCAAGTATCTATAATATAATAAATGGAGGAGTGCGGGACAGCGTCCGTTTATAATTAGTTATCTCGTTAGTAAAATAAGTTGGATTATTTTGGATAAAATATGAATGAATATTGTGGATTGGCAGTATTGGTAGAGGGTCGGACGCCATGCTTTCCAGCATAGTTACGTCCCTTTACGATCTGAGTTCAAATCCCGCCGAGGTTGACTTTGCCTTTCATCCTTACGGGGTCGATAAACTAAAGTACCAGTAATGCACTGGGTAATTGCTGGCCTTGTGCCTAAAGTAGAAACAATTATATAATTTATCTACACAATTACATGAAGTAAAACAAATAAAAGTAAAAATATCATTATCATCATCATCAGTCCTTTTACTTCTGTAGTCGTCGGTGGGGACCTAACGCAGAAGAAGCACACACAATATCTAGCACACGGCGGTCGTCAACATATACGGTGTCGTCATTTGCGTCCATTCTGTGACGTTGTACAACCAGATTTCGCGTTGGCATCCCCTTATAAAGAGTAACAAAGATGAAATATTAAGATCTAGGTGGATAGTTAAAAAGTAAGCAATTACTTTAAAAGTAAATATTTGGTATATTCCTGTGTACATTTATTCCTTTATCTCTGAATTAGATATATTTTGGCGATCATTCATTGAGATAATCTATACATTAGTGACAAATATCGTTTAGAATATTGACTACTTCTTAGCTGTTGAGTTGATTATATGGCGTTATATGTGAGTTATTTCTAGCGTTATTTTGACACCGACAAACTGTCCGTGGTATACAAACACCTAGTTAGTTGGTCGGTCTAATTGTTTGTAAATTTGCATCAGTTATTCTCTCTCTCTCTCTCTCTCTCTCTCTCTCTCTCTCTATATATATATATATATATATATATATATATATATATATATATATATATATATATATACACACACACACATACACACGCACACTCACACACGTATACATATATATATATATATATCAGAATCTTTGGCGCAATATAGTTCAAACATTAACCAAGTTGATGTTTTTAATAAAGCACGTCCTCGAGCTATCTCTGGGTACACATTAAAAAACAAATTATCTAACGCTGATAAATGCAAAATTGTAGGCACTCTGCCACGTCCTATGAAATCTAAACTACACTGGGCTGGTCATATCATCACAGAGAGTGACAAAATAATAATTAAACTCGTCATATACTGCCAGCTTTATAGTTAATATTGAAATGATGAAGGGCCATGTCTCAGGTACAAACCGACGGTGAAGAGTAAACTTTCATCAATCAATGTTCGGTATGAGCTATTTGAGCAAGTGGCCTTACTGCAGAGGAACTAAAATTTTCCGTGTAATAATGTGATCCGGAACTGTAAATCCAGTTGAATCTATAGGCTTCAAGAAAAAAGAGAGAGGAGAAAAGAATTATTACATATACTGAAAACATTGTCAAGTATTCCTCGCTCTTGGATGATCTGTGCATCCTTCGCAGTACTAAAATGTCATACCCGACATAAACATCCTAACTGAACGAACTGAATAAGTTGTTTCGATCATCTTACGTATATGAGGATATATACATATATATATATATATATATATATATATATATATATATATATATATATAAAGATTTATATATACATAAAGTCATAGATATATATGTGGCAACCGGTCACGTTGTGGCGCAATGAAGAATTAATAAATTAAATAATCAGAGCAATATATCATAAATCATGTCCTTAGAATTATTAGATAAAATATATACCATTTCCTCTCCCAATTTGCATAATTAACAATATAAAAAATCAATTAGAACAGGCCATAAGAATAAAGGCTCCTATGAAGAAATTTTCGACAAATAACCGAAAGCGGCCTCTTCGCGATGGCCTCAATAGAGTATTTATCCAACATTTCAACAGCATGTAGAAACTGACTAAATATACCGTCAACCATACACAATTAGGTGTAAATTCAAACTTAGAAGAAATATGTACATACCGCAATTATATCTCTACCATGGTTTCGTCCGTATTTTTAGACATCGTATTATCAGGATATATCCAGAGTAACAGACTCATCAGGAGAAAACTCAAGATTGGACAGTTAATTTTCCAAAGTGATCGCGTCAAAAATAGATTAAAAAATGGCTAAGAATCGTGACGTGGCAGTGGTCAAGTTAGAAAGAATGTGATTAGTTGCTTACGGCGGGTAGGCTTGTTGTTAGAAAGCGCAGCCCAATAACGCCCAATTGTATCTCAACCTAATGGGTGATTATTAAATATAAAGATTTACATATACATAAAGTCATAGATATATATGTGGGAACCGGTCACGTTGTGGCTCAATGAAGAATTAATATATTAAATAATCAGAGCAATATATCATAATCATGTCCTTAGAATTATTAGATAAAATATAGACCATTTCCTCTCCCAATTAGAATAATTGGTATATATTTTATCTAATAATTCTAAGGACATGATTTATAATATATATATATATATATATATTTATATATATATAAATATATATATATGTATATATATATTTTTATTTTAACTTTATATATATTTATATATATATATAAGTTAAAAAAAAAACAAATAAAAACAATAGCAAAGAGTGCAGTGCGAACAGTTTTGGTATCAGGTTCTCGGTTGAGAATGTGAGGGTGGGGGACGACGTTTTCAAGAGAAAAGTGGAAAAGTGAGAAGGAATAGAGATCTAAGGGTGTAATGGGGGGTGGTGAGTGGTGGAAAGACATTACAGGGGAGGGGAGGGGGGTTAAAAAGACAGAAAAAAATAAAAAGAGGGAAACAAATTAAAATGAAAACAATTGGTGAAAGGGTGTGAGGCGTGTAGAGGTGGTGGTGGGTGGATGGAGAGGGAGGGGGAGAAAAAACGTGGGGTAGAGCGCGGGAGGGCGTAAGGTGGTGTGTATGTATGTGTGTAGGTGTACGTGTGTGTGTATGTGTGGATGTGAGTGTGAGAGTGCGGGGAATACGAAGTTCCATGTTCGGGTAATAGGAAAACCAGTGTGTACATGGGGTGGCGTGTAAGTCAGTGTGGATGGAGAGGGGTCGGTGGGGGTGGAGGAGAGGGAGCTGAATAGCTGTTTGTGAGAATACGAACGTGTGTGTGTGTGTTTTTATGTGGTGTGGATATTTTGGATTGTATGGTTGCGTGTGTGCGAAACTAGTGTAAGGGTTTGTGTGTGTGTGTTCCTGAATGTTTTCCCGGTGAGTGTGTGAACAGATGGTGAAAATATCCGGGTATAAAAAGGTGTATGTCCAGAGTGTGTGACCAGTGGGGTAGGTAGGATCCGTGGGATTGGTGAAAGAAAATAGAAAGTTGTGGGGCGCGCGCGCAACAGGAAGTGGCCAAGAAGGTCAAGGCAGGGCGAAGGATGCGAGAGAGAGGAGATAGCAGTTAAGAGGGTAAAAGACAGGCGAGTGGTGTTTGGCAGGTGTGGCGTGTATGTAGGTGGGGAGTTGCGGTGCACAGAGGAGGGGGTGGATAGGTGTGAACAGTTGGGGGAGAGGTTGGCCTTGTGTGTGTGTATGTGGGAAGGGGTGTATATTAGTGAAGGTGTTAGTAGCATGTGTGTGCTCGGTGGAGGTGTTGGTTGCCGGGGCGAGAGATAGAAAGTACTGGGTACAGTATGAATGAGTGTTATATACTGGTATGTGTGTGCGTGTGGTAGGGTGAGTGTTATTATTATTAGTGGTGGGGGACAAAAGTACGCGTGTGTGGGTGGGGTTTAGTGGTAGTAGTGCGGGTGTGGAGTGGATTGTGTATCGGTATGTACGTGGGTGTGGGTTAGTGTATGTATGCTAGTGAGTAGTCGTGTGTGCGTGGTGTGGGGGTAGGTGGGTTGGGGGATGTTTAGTATTATTAGTGGTGGGGTGGTCGGATGTGGAAGTGTGGGAGGGGGTTAGCGGTGGTAGTAGGGTGTGTGAATAGTGCGAGTGAGTGTATATATGTACTGGTGTGTGTGTGTTTGTTGAGGCTGTGGGTGCGTGTGCGATAGGCGGAGGGCGGTTGTTAGTGGTATTAATTGTGGGGTAAACCAAGAGGGTGGGGTGGCTAGATGTGCATGCCTTTGCCTTCCGCTGCACCTCCCTGGAAGGTGGTGGTGTTAGTAATGTGGGGGCAGGTGTGGCTGCGGTGTCTGGAGCAAGGAAGAGAAGTGGGGGGACGGGGCTTGGCGGTAGGGAGCTGCGGACGCGGAGGTTCTGGCGGTTGGGAAGATGTGGGAGGTGGAAGGGTCGGACTAGAGGCGTCAGAAGTGGCGGAGGATGGTACGGTCGAGGGGTAGGTGAGGGTAAGTGGAGACGGTGGGTGGGGGCGTGGGGGACGTGGGGTGAGGGCGGCGGAGTAGTGGACTGCGTGGGCGAAGTTGAGGGCGGCGTGGATGAAGCGGTACCCTCTCCGGATGAAATGGCTGACCATAGACAGGACCTGAGGCTAGGAGTAAGCTTCTCGGCTGCAAAGGCGGCGGTCCAGAGGAATTGGGAGTAGGGAATGGAGTGTTTTGTGTGTGTAGGGTGGGAGGAGGTGAATTCGAGATAGGAGTGGGAGTCGGTGGGTTTGAAGAAGGCTGAGGTGACGCTGTTGATGACAGCGGAATATATATATGTGTGTGTGTGTGTGTGTATATATATATATATGTATGTGCGTGCGGGTTTTTATTTATTGTTGCGCGTGTGTGTGCGTGTGTACGTGCGTGTATTTGTATACCTATGGCAAGTGTTTTCACGTATGCTTGTGTATGTACGTATATGGATGCCTGTATGTATTTATTTAATTTCAATTACCTCTGTATTTTATTTACTTTATTCTTAACATTGAAGCCGAGAATCATTCGGTTTCTTAGTTAGAATTTTAGTCTACGACTTCAGCTATACCATTTATGTGGTTTTGTCTTTGCGTGCAATTGTTCTTCCAGCTCCACATATGACGTATAATCTTCATTTTTTCCGTTCATTGCAAGAGAACGACTCTATGAACCACCTAATAGAATATTAGTCTACGACTTCTTTTATATATATATATATATATATATATATATATATATATATATATATATATATATATATATATACATAGTAATAATAATAAAATTGAAGACTAAAATCCAAAGAGGGCTCGATAAGGAAAATATATATCAAATATATAAGAACCGTAGAGCAAATATTTATTAAAATAACAGA
>OZ024742.1:48326504-48331504 GCA_964016885.1 Eledone cirrhosa | reverse complement strand
AGTACAGTGGGTAATAGGAAAAAGATTGACCCCGATGGCAGAGCTCAATATATATATACTTCGTTTTTGTTTTTCTTTTGCAAAAATTCTTATCTGAAAACCTGTGTTGAAACAGAGATTGTTATACTTTGGGAAAGTTAAGCTGCCAATAGAAAAACGCGACTGTGGTTCTTCACTTCATTTTATTACAAATTTCCAGTGACGCACTCGGTGACTAAATTGTTATTTTGTGTATCTCCTATGTTCTACCCTACACATATATATAGATATATAGATATATATCGTCACTAATATATTAACATCCCTGTCTACTTCAAAATCATACTCTCGTCTTAAGTGTTGAATATACTGGATAATATTTCATATAAACTATAGATATATTATTTTAGGAACTAAAATATTTTGGTTATGGCGTAAGTGCTGCATATGAATCTGTCCCACTTAGTTTATATACATCTTGTTTGGTTTAAATATTACATTGATTTCTTGAGAATATACCAAGAATCCCTATTTTATAAGACATTGAAAATGTAACATCTCCATCATCATGTAAAGTTCCTTTGTTCATATTTAGAAGAGAAATTATAAATGCCTTTATTTCAACTTTAGAATGAGACATAGCTTGTAAAGAGCTGCTCTACGTTCCATTAACATTGTATTAAATAGAGTCAAATTTCACAATAACCTTGTGCTATTTAAAGGCACTTACTCCGCCATGACGAAACGTCAGGCTAATTAACTATTTGAATTTTTCCCCAGAAATATCTGTCGATTTTTTATAAGTCAGACGGACTTTGGTAATTATCTTAAAGTGTAACGTACGAAATTCTGTACGAAAAATACCCTAATTTAATTGGTGCCCCTAATACCTTAGGTAAAACAGGGAATATAATGTGCTAACGGCAATAGTTAGTGCAACCGATAGAAAAGAAAAGAACATTTGAAGAAATTAGGAATTAATCTCTCATAATCAATTTACTTCCATAGGGAATTTCAAATCTGATCTTAATAAGGTAATTATAGTTGCTAACCTGTTCTCTCCCTGACTCCGAAAGGCTTCTCTAACAATTTATATTCCTTTTGTTTTCTTTTTCTGTTCACATTTCCTGAGAGAAGATACATTAGGGAATATTGCTCTTCTCTCCAGATTTCCATAATAACAATAACAACACATTCGCAGCGCCATCAACAACATCACAAACAATAACACCACCCGCAACAGGAAGAACAGCTAAAGAATCACTCAGGAATCCAACAGCATCCCCATTACCAGTAACAAAACTAACACCAATAACAAAGACAGTAACACCAAGTATCATAAACCACCCAGGGATACTCAAAAGTCGAATCGCCCTCTCTCTGTATTCCCCCCAACCACACACACACACATTCAGACACTCACATACACTCATTACTATACCCACCTGAGTCCATTGACCTAGACAGAGGAAAGCCCCCTGTGCTCGCAGTGAGGAAGAGTGGGATCTCTTAAGGTCTCACAAACATAAAACAGAAACAGGAAACAACAACAAAAATAATCCTGCATCTTTCCAACTTGCGTACCAACATACACGCAGAAAACCAACAAAAAACGCCCCCACCAAACTCAGCCACATTTCCAAATACAGTAAGACACCAACACCACATCCGACAACACACGCTCCGCAAACAAAACCACCGACGTTACAACCAGAACAACCAGCCACAAAATGAAAACAAGCACAACAACAAAAATAGATAGTCACACAATTGCAATAACAATTAAACAGGCATCACGGGTTTTATGGAATGAAGGGAGGACAAAGAAACTGCGGGTGAGACATTTGGTACCAATAGTTAACAAAGATGCGTTCAGGCCTTAGGATGTGGGGCCTGTTAGAAAAGTATATTGCAGCTTCAATATCATGCTGTAAGAATTGGCGATGTGCCTGCGACCTTTCCTGGGAGGCGTGGGATTGACACACAAAGATTGCGTATCCCAAGACCATAAAGAGGATTTTGAAGGGAACAAAACTTGACAATTTGCGTTGGGGTCAAATATTGCAATTATATTTACCAATTGCGCCCATAAACCTTTTTCAAATATATGGAAGCGAACTCTTCCTCCCTATCTACAAGACAAGATAGTGAAAGAGAAAAGCTACACGAAACCAAATGTGCTACATATTCTTGAAAACAGACAAAAAAATTAAATACGTCCAACGTCAAAACCACTATCACCTTCACAAATAACACTGCAGACAACACTAACAAGTCCTCCATTTCTAACAACAATAGCAGCAACAGCAACGACTACTAACAGTGGCAAAAACAAAAATGACAAAGCAGCTAGCAAACAAAGAAGCCTGTTAAGTAGAGGATTGACCAGCTAATCACAATATAGGTTGAAGGGAAACAGAAGCCTTTGCCAGCAACAAGAAAAGAACCCACACACAACCAGCCGCTTCCTTCTTAACCGCGGCAAAAGATGTAGAGAAATTAGTTATTAAACGGGAAGAGTTAACGGAGGCGAAGAAAATGGTATAAAAATGGGGTCTCAGCGTGAACCTCATACCACCATGAAACGTGATAGAAAACTAGCTTCGTTTTATGGTGACATACCATACGATTTTGTTCTAAATCTCTTCGGGTTGAGTGGGCCAGCGAGGCCTAAATCCAAAAGGCTATTGGTGGCATGAATACAAACAAAATATTTATCAAACGAAGTGAACGAATTAGTTCAGTAACTGGATTTTGTACTGGCTCCCATGAAGTAAAACCACAATCCTACCAGAAGCAAGAAGTTCACTCCCATGCCGTTATATTGACGCCAGAGATTGATGAAAGTGAAAGTGACCCAGACGCCGCTTGCAATAGCCATTCTTTGGCTAATAGCAACTGCCCTCTGTGCTCTTGAGGACAAGAGAACCATAAAATAAGAAACACACTGGTCTGAATCGTGGATGGAAGTACATATCAAAACAATCCAAACTGCATCGGGCCCTCCCCGATTTATTTGGTCTCGCAAATCGCATCTATCTTCCCATAACGGTGGTAAATAAAAAGAAGTTAAAATATCATATTTGTGGAGCAGAAACCCATCTCAAAGCGTTCTGTCCACAACAAACCACAAGAATAGAAAAGATCTATCTCCTTCCAACACGAAATCATTTATTGTGAACTACATATGCGGAAACGTCGAGAACAGTGACAGAACACCAACCGCAATTACAAAGGCAGAAATAACAGCAACATCAGCACCAGCGTCAACAACTACAACAACAACAGCAACAACAAAAGGAGAGGAGGACATGCTATTCTACGATTTGTCATAATTAGACATAAAGTGTGCAATGGGGACGAGTTTTAAACAATCACTCACAATAAAACAGTTTGGCTCCATCCGCAATGACAGAGGAGACCGTAAAAGCAAATGCCACAAGGCATTCATCAGAAACAGCAACACTAGTATTACTACCACAATTATAATCGCAACCAGACCACTAAGTCCTGCTGGCACGTGTGCGACGAACTCGGCTTTCAGTTGGGTCCACCATGAAGTTATCACCACCGCCTTCCAGTCTTTAATCTACCTGCTGGCGATGGCAAAATGTGTTGTTGAACACTTTTGAAAGTGTTAAAGACAAGCACTTTCCGCCCTGGTTGACGATTTAGGTTTCACTTGAAGAGGATAATCAGGATTCGGAAGTGCTCCCTTCCAACTACTCTGTTGATGAAGGGTGGATGAGAATGGCGAGCATTAACTGAGTTAATGAGTCTTCTCTGGATGCTTTCTTGTAGAATTTTTTTATGTGGGCACAGTGGGGCTAAGAAAAAAAATCCTTATTATCCTTATAAGGGCGGTTGATTGGCAGTATCGGTAGAGAGTCGGATGCCATGCTTTCCAGCATAGTTACGTCCCTTTACGGACTGAGTTCAAATCCCGCCGAGGTTAACTTTGCCTTGCATCCTTTCGGGGTCGATAAAATAAAGTACCAGTAATGGCCTTGTGCCAACAGTAGAAACAATTATTATCCTAATAACACCTGCAAAATCCATTATTAAAATAGAAGCTGCAACTAAGTCATATATCTTACATATAAGAGCGAGTCTATCACTATTTGATCTAACTAAGTGTTCATTGCTGTATATAGGCATATAAAACTGTTATATATTTCGTTAAAGCAACGTTTATGAGAAGAGATTCCAATATATACAATTTATGTGAAATATGTAAAATATAAATTTTAAAATAAGAGAAATATAATGATTTACAAACATTTAAATAAGTAAGGAGTACTAAACTTAATGTAGAAATACTGAAACAAAAGATTTAGAAGAAAAAAAAAGAAATATAAAATATTTTATATCGATATTCTATAACTAGGAAAAGAACTGACATTATTTTCTCTTCAAGAAAACTGGTCGTAACATATTGAACAAGTGCAGCAGCGTCAGCTCGTGTTACAATCTGTCAGAGATTAGGTAGACGGAAATATTTGGAACCACATCACATGTTCTGTATATATAATTCAAAGGGTGAGCTTGGTAACATATGTTTGTAATAAATTCTAAGACATACTACACTTAAAATATTTAATCAGAGAAAAAAATAGCATACCTGAAAAATTAGAATCTAGAGATCATCAACATGAGCTGACATTTTCGTTGAAATAAAATTGGCTGTTAAACTTAACTCAATAAATTGGGCGTGGTGAACCATTTGTATCACGTAAGCCAACACAGTTACGGATATTATGTCTGTGTAGTTTTGTATTTGAAAATGGATTTTCAAATATCGTCGGTCTTTATGCGTTTCTGTGTAAATCCACCCATTATTTTGGCAGTGAAATATCTTAGTGAATGTATATTTAAAACATATTGTAGGAAGAAGCAGAAATGAAAAGAAATCGTTTACTGTTCCAGAGATCATGCGTAGAGAGACTCTTTAGAATGAGTTGTAAATACATTCATGTATGCACACAAGCATATATATATATATATATATATATACGATATTA
>OZ024742.1:48319004-48321504 GCA_964016885.1 Eledone cirrhosa | reverse complement strand
TGAAGATACCAATTAAATCAGTCAATTGGGATGAATCAGATGCTCCCATTGTGATGTCGAAGTTGTTAGAGGTATCGGCTCTGGTCCAATATTCATTGTTGAACTCTAGGATGGTTTTACGTGCGGTGAGGATGATGTGAAATTCATCTGTGGTGATGTCAGAATATTTAAGTGCGAAAGATAGAGCATTATTGAGAAGTGAAGGCGAAATGGAGGAATAGTAGCTGGCAATATCAAATTGAATAAATTTTAGTTTGTTTTTATTATCCAATTTGTTGAACCAGCCAATCACTTCAGAAGTACCAAACCATAAATTTAGGTTCAAAGAAGAGCAATTAGAACTAACCTGTGGGATAATTCTATCCAAGATGGCTTTACTAACAACCCCCAGATCAGATTTAGAGGGGGCGATTAATCTAACAGGTAGTTCAGTGCGAAAATTGTTTTTGTGATCCTTGAGATTTATCCTCGGAGTTCTTGGGAGGAATGGTTCGGTCTTTTTTTCAATGCCAAGTTTTGACATAATCTCGTAGGCTTCAAGGTTTATGCATTCTAAATTTTCATGGTTGGTTTTACGATACTTTTTCCTAAGTTCCTTTAGGATAAGGTTGTTATAATTATCCTTGGAAATACCATATAGGTTATTGGTTTTGTCAGAGTGGACTAAAACATTTTTTGAGGAATTTAGGTTAGAGATTGTGTTCTTGAGATTTACAAGGTGCTCTTGTCCTTTGTAAGGGTATCTCTTGAATTTAAGATTTTTTATTATTTTAGTTAATTCTTCCTCGAATTGTACTAGATTTTTGTTGGAAGGAGGATTTCGTCTAGAATTAAAAAGATGATCGAGGAAGTTGTGTTCTTTGGTATGAAAGTTCCCTTTTAGGCGCTGGTCATAGAAATAGGCTGTCCATCTAAGTCTTTTTACGAAGAAGTCAGTTTTTTCAATAAGAAGTTTGGTGAATTTAGATTTACCAGGTATAGGAATGTCTTTAGTTGAATTGGTTATGTTGTAATAATCCATGTTGTAGAAGAAGAGGTGAAGGACCATCAAAAGGTATCCAATATGAGAGTAAGCGCTCAACCGTTAAGGAGCAAGTTAATGTAGGAGGTGAGTTTTATTGTAGTACAATAAAGCAATGCAGATATCGGATAAGAAGCACTCTACAGTTTGTAGGACTGGAGTATGCATATATATATATATATATATATATATATATACACATACACACATATATATACACACCTGCCCACACACATATATATATATATATACAAACACACACGCACACATACACACATACACACACACACACACACACACACACACACACACACACATATATATATATATATACACACACATACATACATATATATACATAATATACACATACATACACATATATACACACATATATATATATACATATATATATACACATATATATACATATATACATATATATAGATACATAAATATACACACATAAAACACATATACACACAAACAAACATATATATATATACACATACACATACATATACACACATACAAACAAATATATACACATACAAATAAATAGGTACTCAATAAATATACGCATATACGCAGGCACATAAAAACACCTCTACAGGCAGAAAATGTAGATACGAAAGAGGTACTCACATAACCATAGTGGCAATATTTCAGGTTGAGGAGGGGTGGGGTAGGGTGGGGAGGAGGTATAGGGCCAATAGGGGAGGTCGTTTTTAGCCATCGGGCTTTAACACTGGCTTAAAGTGTTTGAAAGTTGCAAAGTTCTTGTGCATGCAGTTCAGGCAGTGTTCAGAGAGTTTGTTCAGTAGCGGGCCCTTGGCGAATAAAATTTCGTAGCTCTCTGAAATACAAATGTCGCAGCCCTTGTGTCCTCCGTTGTAAGAGCGCGCTTTCTGGAGTATTTTCCATTTAAGCATGAAGGGGGTGGAGTTCCTTTTGAGGTCCCAAACGTAGGAGGCGAGTGTTGTCTGATTTGATTTATCCGGTCATCTGAAGGAGTGGGTATGGGCATACCAACGGGTCTTAAAGTTGTTGGAGGTCATGCCGATGTAAGTTTTTTTGCAATCCTCGGTGCCTGAGATGACATCGCATTTGTATACGATGTCATTTGTGAGGCATTTGTTTTCAAGTGGGCATGCTTCCTTATTTAGGCAATTACATAGAGCCCCAGTCCGGGGATTGGTTTCGGAGGTGGTTGGCTTATTTAATTTATTAGAATTGTGGTTGGCTATATTCCTAGCTAGGTTAGGTGTGGTGGTGTAAGACAGTCTTATTGTGTTCTTATTAAAGATGGTGTGGTAGCTATGTTGTATGGGGAAGTGTAATTTCAGTAAAGTGAAGAAAATCCTAGCTATCGGAGTAGATACCTCTCTATTGAAGGGAGGGTTGTACCAGCTAATCTGCCTATGTCTATTCCTCCTCTGCAATCTTGCGGTGGTTTCTAGGTAAGTTATCTTATCTTTA
>OZ024742.1:48301504-48311504 GCA_964016885.1 Eledone cirrhosa | reverse complement strand
TATGAATACATATATATAATAAGGTTCAGATAGATATACGAATATGTCATCTCTTTCCTTACAATTTGTTCAACAAAACCATTTGGAGCAGTGAATCTGAGTTGAATTATTGTATAACAGCTTAACATAAGAATACGTTAAAGGACTCACAAAATATTCAATGTCTTCCGTGCTTAGTACTTAGATCTGCATAATACAGAAATTCACGTATTGGCCTGTCCCGCACCCGTTCGGACACAAGAGGCTATCCGCTAATCACCAATTAATAATAAATAGATAATCAGTAGATCCTAGGCTAAAGGTCCTCTTCAGGAAGCTACTATATACTTGGAATTCGGAATGTCGACCATATTTCTGAATTTCTTGTCGATATTGATATACAACTCGTTGGATTTCACTGCTAATCGGTCGACATAACGGCAAAGATGGCCGACAAGCGAGGTTTGGTGACGGAGATAAATACAGCAGCATGATTTCGGCGATGTCAGCACTCAATCATAATTAAAGAAAAAAGAAAAAAGAAAAATTGGAGTTAATTTTAATAAAACGGGTTTGGATTGATATATGATTATTTCGATTTCGTTGTTTATAATTTTATCAACAAAATCATTTGGAGCACACGCATAGAATTAGCTGTGAATGGGAGGTGAATTATTGTTTCAACAGCTTTACCTATCAAAATGTTAAAGTACTCACAATTTCCTTTTATTGAAATGCTTTCCTTAATTATCACATGGAGCAGTCAAGACATATGCTTCATATATATATATATATATATATATATATATATATATATATGTGTGTGTGTGTGTGTGTGAGTGTGTGCATATATATATATATGCATATGCATGCATATATATATATATATATATATATATATATATATATATATATATATATATATATATATATATATATATGCATGCATATGCATATATATATATATGCACATATATATATATATGCATATATATATATATATATATAGAGAGAGAGAGAGAGAGAGAGAGGAGAAAGATAATTTGGGGTTTCTGAATTACAATAACATACTTGAGAAGGGAACATGCGTTTCACGGAAAGAGAAGACAGAGTCCTCGAAGAATCCTTGCAGCGGGGCCAGGCAGAAGGAACCGTTTCCAAATGATCCGTTTGGATCCACAAGTCGGACCAGTCAAGCTTATCGAAGTTATCCAACTGTTCAACACTGGGTCTCCTGTTTATTGGTTTTTCCACGTTAAATCTCTCTGGGTATTGTTCCTGAGACATAGCCACATACCCATATTATCGGAGCTGTGATTTATCAATTTGCACAGATAGTGGCTCCACCTTGAGCCAGACCCTGATCTCTGAGCTATGCACCTTCTCGATTAACGTTTCACAAATTACCCTTTTGAGGAACATCTTTTCAGCCACTTGTTTTAGAGATCGTATTCATTCGATCATTACTGAAGCTTCCTGACCATAAGAAAGCTTTGGGTTTTAGAAAAGTAACTCCATTCATGCAGAGTGCACTGCGCGGGCTTCCTTGAGAAGATGAATGTCTCGGTTTTCGCAGCATTTATTTTCCTTCACCCCCCACCCCGTAGCTATGCAACACCTTCAATGAATCCTATCAAATGCAAGTCAGCGATTACTTTCTGTCCAGTTAAGTAATACCATATCGTCTGCAAATTTGAGCCTACTGATTTTACACCGGGCAATCGTGATATTATATACAGCCCGGCTGCGCACGTCAATCCTCTTTATTAAAATAATATGCACAAGGGCTGACAGTACGCGCTCTTGCTAGAGTCCGACTCCCACATTGAATGGTTTCGATTTAGCTCCCTTTATTCGAAGACAATTACTCATGCATTCGTATAGAGATATGAGGGCACAAGGAGCTAATCATCGATCCAATACTCTTGCAGAACCTTCCATAGCAGTTCCTGTAGAACACGGTCATATGCCTTTTCCAGGTCTGAAAGGAAAGAATACACCCTTAGTAGTACTTCTATGATTTCTGAAAGACTTGCCGTAGTGTGAAGATTTGCTCAGCTATACTGCGTCCAGAGCGAAAGCCACACTATTCATTAGCTAGCGTAGACTCGACACTCTCCCTACATTTCTTTGCCAGACCCTTAGCATAGACTGTACCAGGGAGACTTAACAAAGAGATCATTTTATAAATAAAGCAATCGATATTGATGGTCTTTTTGAAAATTGGGACTTTCACTCCCGGTTGCCATTCGTTATGTGCATTTCCAGAGATCCAGAACACCCGGCACACGGCACACACAAGTCAGCCAGAGAATACCTTGTCTATTTAAGGCATACCTATTTAACATCCTCCTCGGGGGCATTGCCACATTTGCGCTCTTTAATTGGTCTTGTGTTCTCAGTCTTCGAAAGATTAGGCATCATTCCCAGATGCACTTCGCGTACAAAAGAAGATGTTGTTTCTATCGAGTTTAGAAGACTAATCAAAATCCTGTGATGTAGATATGACGAGGCAAGTAAAGTTCTCTTCTAAAAAGCCTAGACAACACGGGTTTAAGCAAGCACCAGGTTGGAGAAGGGTGCAAATAAAATCACCATACCTGAAATATGACGAGAGGAAAGAGAATGTATTATACTGCATCGTCTTTCGCGCGTGGAAATATATGTTGAATGATCGAAATATAGCAGTAGACGGTGTCTATATACGACAACACTTTTACATGCACTATCTGTTGATGTATCATGCTAAATAGTAATATTGTATGCTACAGAATATAAACTTTAAGCAGCCAATTTTAATTTCCTGTATATATGCTGAATATTAAAGAAATACAACTTAGCACTTTTTGATAAATTATTTACAACTGCAAATATACGTATGCACACATAAATGCACCTAGCCCACATTATAATCAGTTACAGACAGACGCACATGCAGAATGGTCTAATATAGCCAAACACATATACAGACACACACAGACACACACACACACGCACACACACACACACACACACACACACACACACACACACACACACACACACACACACACACACACACACACACACACACACACACACACACACACACACGCACACACACACACACACACACACACGCACACACATACACACACGCACACGCACACACATACCACACACACACACACGCACACACACACACACACACACACACACACACATATATATATATATATATATTAGTAAGTGTTGGAGCCGGACAGCCGAGCGTTTGCCGTTTCGACGGTTAATTCCAGACTGTTGCGAAAATGAACTGCAGCTGTCTAGCCATCTCGTCAATTGTGTGGATTGTGTGATTGACATGTCGGTCAAATGAGGAGCTGTCCATATTAGGCTATAAGCTCTCCATATAAGGGGAAGCATTATTTATAGATTGTTAAAGAAAGGTTTTATATATTCTTATATATTTTTCCTGGGAGTGATTATCTGCATGGGTATGTGACTGTGCAAGCATGTGTGTATGTGTTCCTATGTTTCGTTACTTATGTTTGGATGGGTTTGAAAAACTGTAGTAGTGTAGAGCTGGGGGTAGTTGTTGGCTGAGTTGAAGAATTATCAAAGGAAATGGAAAGTAGTTTTGCTATCAACTTCATTTATTGTGGTGTGTGTATGTTTGTATGTATGAGTAGCGTTTGTCATCTCTGCGGTCGAAGATGTCAGAAAATTTAGCTGGCTTAATCGCATATAAAATGTTTATATATTCCTTAGCATGTTCTATATCTCTGTACGACTATCTATTTTGTGATACATATTAGGTGTTGGCATAGTCTACTCTTCTTATCTTTCGCACATACCACCGCTTTGTTCTTGTTTTATTTTTGTTTTCTTTATGTTCTTTTTCTCTCATGTTACTACTTTTGTACCATTTACTTTACACTTGTGATGTATTCCTTGTTTATTTAATGGTTACTATATTATATTATTACTATTGTCACTACTATTACGATCACTGGGGTCGAGTGCCTCTCCACTCTAATTAAAGTACACTCAATGCAGCCTGTTATTGTTGCTGCTGTAAACAAATCCATCTGGCACAGTAACCGTATTCCAAGACCCCTACTACTAAAATATCTCTGAATGGCCTCGTTCCTGACCAAGTATCTCAGACCATGGCGCCACAAAAGAATTCACAATGGCTTCAAGTTATGGTGGTGAAAATACCTCTGACCAATAACTGCTGGCCTTCTATATCCCTGATGTTGATGGTGGGAGGGTATTACGAAGTAATATGTCACCGCTTCTTTGAGAAAGCAACACCAAATATCAGCTCGCGGTATATCAATGAATCGAAAAAACAGGATTTATTTTATTCCTTCTTCGTGTTTTTCGGTTCATCTGTACAACTTCTAACTCTGTAATGAGGTAATAACTGCTGCATAACAGAATATATATAACCGCGATTACGAATAAATTCAATAAATTCTAACCTGTAGACTTATACTTCATTTTGTTTCAATCAAACCAATATCTAACTCCGTTCCTGTATCAACCACGGGATTCAGCATCAACGATGGACGAATTGCGTAACGTAGATTGCTTTTCCTACTCATCATAGTTAACTAAACGGAATGACAAGTTTTATTAAGGGGTGAACCACCAGACATAAATGAAATGAATATATATATATATATATATATATATATATATAGTGACGAAACATAAGTCAATTGCATGAACTCATAATCCTTTATTTACTGCTATATATATTTCGATGATAGCCATTGAATGGCTATGACCTCATCAGACAGTTAGTCAGTTCTTAGATATGCCAGCTCTGTGTGTATAGTGTTGATGGTATCAGAGCCTTTGGACATATATATATTTATATAACAAATGCATACCAAATGATATGTCTTACTCATATTCTGGTTCTTTTCAAACGGATAAAAGACAATAAATAAATAAACATTTCATGTGTGTAGCTACGATTTTGCATTGAAAGATCTTTTGTCTGAATCTAATCATAGAATTCAATATGAAAGAATGGAAGTTCGTTGTCTTGAATTCTGCTGCCAGCACTCATTTGTCAGCAGATGTTATATACCTGTCAAATCATAGGTCAGGAATGACGTTAAATTGTCTAAGGGTTTTACAATGACAGTTCTCTATCATATTCCATGCTATATGTAATGGCATACACTTGACCATCCCCCCTATATAATTTTATCTCTTACATTTTACGAGATTTTTTTCTTTTTACATGTCCACACATTCCTTTAATCTACTACGAAACATATCAGTTATCAAGACGATCCAAAAAGAGAATCTCTGGTCCAATTAGTCTCCTAGAAATAGAGCCCATATATTTCAAAACCAGCCCACCCAACTATCTTAAATACGAAATGCCGCATTGTATAATACAGTTCTTGATAAGTAAATGTAAGGGTTTGTCATGGCCTTCCTATACTTGTTCATAGATGTACTCAAGAAGGTCTGAACAAGAGCTAAAAGATAACAACAGTAACAAGAGCAACCCAATAAGAAGCACCATAGCGACAATAACATGTACGAAAACATAAACTTTTATTTGCAAAATCAAATATGTATAGCACGGATATATACGTCATGTAGGAATATAGAATATACCTGAATAGTTCTATCAAATTTGCGAGGTATGCATATGCTTTGTGACGTGATTACTTAAATAATTGTTTCTTATTTTGGCACAAGGCCACCACGTTACTGGTACTTTATTTTATCGACCCCGCAAGAATGAAAGGCACTGTTAACTTTAGCGAGATTTGGACTCAGAATATAAAGGGCCGCACTCTATGCTGCAAAGAATGGCGTCTGACTCTCTACCAATACTGCCAATCCACCGTGATTAATTAAATAATAACTATTGATAATAGAACATAGTTAGTAATTAAAAAAATTAAAAGAGAATTAAGGATATAACCCAAGAAGAGGAGATTCTATCCGACTGATATTTGTTGGCCCAATCTCATTCATAACATTTCAGCTGGTACATCATAGCTATAAAAGTAATCTGAAGCTGTTTCACAATGAAATCGTACGTGCAATCATGTGCTTCAAGCATGACACTATTACGATATTATCTCTATAATAGCTATTCTGATAAGACATTAGGCCCTAGCTGTGTTCTTTATAAATGAGTTACATTTAACAAAAAGTAAGAGTATGTAAGAATAATCAAAGCTTTTTCAATTGCTTCCAAATGAAATCAAGTGAATTGCAAAAATTTCGAAACTTCTCTACAACTAAACATATATTAAATAATCTTGTTAAATAAGTATTTAGCCGAGTGATTACATACGTTTCCAGGCATCTTAAAGAGAAATTCATTATCTCTCTGATGTTGGACTAACTAGGAAGTATACAATTTTAAAGAATATGTTGAGTCAGATTGATAGTGCAATAAATTAGCTTCCTTTCTAATAAATGTATACGAAATAAATGCTCAGCATAATGGTTGGTGTGCAATCATTATTTTCTATGCTTGATAGTATCGAGGGATGTAGATCCATAATCTGCACCTCCGATGAATGCCACAATCCGAATATATTTTCCTTCATTCTCACGACCAATCAATTTATTCCAACATCATACTGTTGATAATTACCCATTACCAATACACACCATTTTTCGTTTTTATATATTCTCTATACATAGATATTTTTAGACATAGGAATTCTCCAAAAACAGTAGATTTTATCTTAAGAGCAATTAAGCAATCACAGAGACTCGTGTTAGAATAAACACAGCTTGCTAGACTTACAAAATAAAACGTAATAAATGTGATATTATATATATGCACGTATCGGTTTACCGAACATTTATTATAATGTTCAGTGTTGAACAAAAAGGTGACGTGGTTGCCTAAACACTGTACGGCGTAATTCGGGCTATTTGTTTGTTTACAAACAAATAAACCGAGGATTATAATAAATGTTCGGTAAATCGATACGTGCATATATATATGTGTGCATGTATGTATATATATACATACTAATGTACGTCTGTATACATATATCTATGTACGTATACATACATACATACTTACATTTAAGTAAGTGCCGTACTAAGAGTGAGAAATGAAATTTCGTTTCATTCTATTCCATTTATCGTTGCCGGTGTGCCCGGCCGACTGAACTCACTCGATATGCAAATTAGGCTGCTCAGCCATTAATATGCATAAGGAAAGTATATACTTTCAGACGTTCAACCATCTGGCAGGAAGGTATACTATGCTGACGATAGCTAATAAGCTTGAAACTAGTACTTCATTCCTGTGTCAGTGTTGAACAAAATGAGGACGTGCTTTCCTAAACACTGTACGGCGTAATTCGGGCTGATTGTTTGTTTACATACAAACAAACCGAGCATTATAATAAATGTTCGGTAAACCGATACGTGCATATATATATGTGTGCATGTATGTATATATATATACATACCACTGTACGTCTGTATACATATATGTATGTACTTATACATACACACTTACATATATATATATACATATATATATATATATATATATATATATATATATATATATATATATATATATATATATATATATATATATATACATATACATATATATATATATATATATATATATATATATATATATATATATATATATATATATATGCATATATATATATATATATATATATATATATATATATATATATATATATATATATATATACATATATATATATATATATATATATATATATATATATATATATATATATATATATATATATATATATACATACACATGTATATATATATATAAATATGAAATTTCGTTTAATTATATTACATTTATTGTTTTCGGTGCGCCCGGCCGACTGAACTCACTCGCTATGCAAATTAGGCTGCTCAGCCGTTAATATGCATAAGGAAAGTAAATACTTTCAGACGTTCAACCATCTGGCAGGAAGGTATACGATGCTGACGATAGCTAATAAGCTTGAAACTAGTACATCGTTCCTGTGTCAGTGTTGAACAAAAAAGTGACGTGGTTGCCTAAACACTGTACGGCGTAATTCGGGCTGTTTGTTTGTTTACAAACAAACAAACCGAGCATTATAATAAATGTTCGGTAAACCGATACGTGCATATATATATATATGTGTGCATGTATGTATATATATACATACTACTGTACGTCTGTATACATATATGTATGTACGTATACATACATAGATACTTACATTTAAGTAAGTGCCGTACGAAGAGTGAGAAATGAAATTTCGTTTCATTCTAGTCAATTTATCGTTTTCGGGCGCCCGGCCGGCTGAACTCACTCTATATACAAATTAGGTTGCTCAGCCGTTATTATGCATGAGGAAAGTATATACTTTCAGACGTTCAACCATATGGCAGGAAGGTATACGATGCTGACGTTAGCTAATAAGTTTGAAATAAGTACATCGTTCTTGTGTCAGTGTTGAACAAAAAGGTGACGTGGTTGCCTAAACACTGCACGGCGTAATTCGGGCTGTTTGTTTACAAACAAACAAACCGAGCATTATAATAAATGTTCGGTAAACTGATACGTGCATATATATATCTGTGTACATGTATGTATATATATACATACTACTGTACGTCTGTATACGTATATGTATGTACGTATACATACATAGATACTTACATTTAAGTAAGTGCCGTACTAAGAGTGAGAAATGAAATTTCGTTTCATTCTATTCAATTTATCGTTTTCGGTGCGCCCAGCCGACTGAACTCACTCGATATGCAAATTAGGTTGCTCAGCCGTTAATATGCATAAGGAAAGTATATACTTTCAGACGTTCAACCATCTGGCAGGAAGGTATACGATGCTGACGATAGCTAATAAGCTTGAAACTAGTACATCGTTCTTGTGTCAGTGTTGAACAAAAAAGTGACGTGGTTGCCTAAACACTGTAAGGCGTAATTCAGGCTGTTTGTTTACAAACAAACAAACCGAGCATTATAATAAATGTTCGGTAAACCGATACGTGCATATATATATGTGTGCATGTATGTATATATATATACATACTACTTTACGTCTGTATACATATATGTATGTACGTATACATACATAGATACTTACATTTAAGTAAGTGCCGTACTAAGAGTGAGAAATGAAATTTCGTTTCATTCTATTCCATATATATATAACAGTAAAGAGAGACGAACACAGATATATAACTATATTCGTTCAAATCACAAGGGACAGAAACCGCCTGAGTGAAGAAAATAGTGACTAAAATATTCTGTTCCACATATAGGGACACACACGCACACACAGACGCACACACACACAGACGCACACACACACACACACACACACACACACACACACACACACACACACACACACACACACACACACACACACACACACACACACACACACACACACACACACACACACACACACACACATATATATATATCTATATATATATATATATGTCGCTGTGTGTGCGTACGCGCATGTGCGGTCTGTGTTTATACGCATTTATTTACCATATGTCTATGTACCTATGTATATATACACGTAAACACATACACACACAGACACATACACACACACATATATATATATATATATATATATATATATATATATACAAATAGTCAATCATACAAAAGCAACATCACATATACGTCTGTAAATATTCGTTTATTTGTACAGTTGTGTTCCAAGTTATATGAAACCATCCATATACTGTAAAGTCTGAGACGTGAGTAGACTTAATATTTATATATGTGACTATAACTTTATATCCCTTAGAAAACTAGTGTACCATATATTTGTGCACACATTCACTCTCTGACATACTCACACACTCTAAAGTGTGACAACGTTGTAATCTCCACGAGAGATCAATGGATATGCTAGAAATATCAGTTAAATCCTTATTATACAGCAACCAATCTTATTAAAGATGTTTTGTTTTAAATTAAATGCCGACGTTTTGTTCATTTAGAAATTGAATATAAT
>OZ024742.1:48251504-48296504 GCA_964016885.1 Eledone cirrhosa | reverse complement strand
CGGCTTGGAAGCAGGGTAACTTGCTCAAGGACCTAAGGTCACTAAACATAGATGTATTGGTCATTAGTGAGACCAGAATCTCCGAGGCACAAGATTTCGCACCCATTTTCAGCGGCTACGATGTGTATGCATCACCAAAACGTCCAAGATCTGGATGCGGAGGAGCTGTGTTGTTACGCAGAAGTCTGGATCTCGCGGCTCGCGTCATTTCCTAAACCCAGACGGTAATTGCTGTTGTTGGACGTGACCAGCAGTGAAGGGCACACTTTCGGGTTAGTAGCCGTCTATGATCCGACAGAACATCCCATAATTTAGTGTTAATGAGCGATGGCTTTTGTCGCCTTTACCAGCGAGTAACACTCGGAAGTCTCCCATCTAATGGGGATATATCTTTTGTATCAATTTTTTGTTATATCCTTTGTTTTTGTTTTATACTCATTTTTCCACGCAGAAACCCACATTGGACCGTCCTTTGCTGTCCGTAATGTGTTTTTTTTTCATTTAAACACTTTGCAGTCAATAAAGAAAACATTCTTATTATTAAGGATGAAAGGTAAAGGTAACTTCGGCAGGTTTCTAAGTCCCAATACCGCCGAGGTTAGCTTTTCCTTTCATCCTTACGGGGTCTATAAAATAAAGCACCAGTAATGCAAAGAGTCGATTTAATCGAATTTCCCCTCCCGCAAATAGCTGGCCTTGTGCCTATATTAGAAATTATTATTATTATTATTATTATTGTTCTTTGAGTCTCAGTCATTGATGTTATTTAACTGGAAAGTTTGTTGAAATGAATATCAAGCCGCTACCTGCAGCCTCGGATATTCAGAACGTATCGGAGGGCTCTTGCTGTTCCCAGCAAGTATGCCTTTTGAAGTGTTCCAAAAAGCGGGGCTGGACTAACTTTCTTTAACCACCCTTGGAAACTCTTTGAGATAGTACCTAGTGCGCCTATGACAATCGGGACTATTCTGATTCATGGCAGTTCCAAATCCTTTTTACCTCCCACTTTAAGTCCTGGTATCGGTTAATTTTCTCCCTCTCCTTCTCTTGCACTCTCGCGTCAAATGGGCAGGCCACATCCACAATCAGGCACGATCTTTTTACTTTGTCCACAACCACCAGGTCAGGTCTATTGTATTCAAGTTTCTTGTCCGTCTGTATCCTAAAATCCCACAGCACCTTCACCTGATCTTTTTCTATCACCGCCTCTGGCTTATGCTCATACCACTTCTCAGAATGTGGTAAATTGTTTACTTTGCATAGGTGCCAGTGGATCACCCTGCCCATCACATCATGTCTCCAGCCTTTATAGTGAGTCTGGGCTAGGTGTTTACACTCGGATACAATGTGAGCCACAGTCTCCTCTCTCTCTCCACAGATCCTGCACGGTGGGCTAGCCTCCTCCTTGTAAATATGGTGTTTCAACCACTTCGTTTTGAGGGCCTGCTCCTGCGCAGCCATTAACATTCCTTCTGTAGCCTTTTTAAGGTCTCCTCTTTTCAACCAGTTTCATGTCTGTGGATCTCTAAATTCAGTTTTCTCAAAGAAGGTATTATAAAGGGATTTTTCCTGAAGGCTGCTCTTTCTCCTTGATGTTATTTCCTCCTTGGACATCCCCTGGCCTATTGTCCCCTTCTTTAGTACAGTTCTGAGCATTGGCTCCTTACTATCAGTCACGTATTTGTGTAGGTTGTTTTTCTCCATCCGAACACAGTCCTCTATGCTGATAATACCTCTTCCACCTTCACATCTCCTTAAGTAGAGTCTATCGACATCACTCCTCTTGTGGTACATGTTGTAGATAGTCAATAGCTTCCTAGTCTTCCTATCCATTTCTTTTTGTTCAGCAACATTCCACCTCAGAATTCCCGCACTGTACCTAATAATAGACACAGCTCGGGAATTTACTGCACTTATGGCATTCCTACTGTTCAGATGTGACTTTAATACGCTCCTTATTCTCCGAATGTATTCAGTTCTTATCAATTCCTTCTTCTTTTTGTTCTTGATGTCATCAGCCTCCAGAACGCCCAAATACTTGCATCCTTCTTCAGAGTCAATTTCCTTGATCATCTCACCTGTTGGTACCTGGATTCCGTTACTTCTGTTCAACTTACGCTTCTTCATCACAATGACTCCACACTTACTAATACCAAATTGCATACATATATCATTGCTGAAAATACGGACAGTGTCACAAGCACATCCAACTCCTTCTCACTCTTCCCGAAGAGCTTAAGATCGTCCATGAAGAGGAGGTGATTGATGGTAAGCCCTCCCTTTCCCAACCTGTATCCTGCTCTCACGTTTCGCAGTACACTGGTCAGGGGCATCAGGGCAAGGACAAACCACAGAGGGGACAGACTATCTCCCTGGAAGATACCTCTCTTGATCTTCACGCTTCCCAAGGATTCTCCTGTTGATGTTAACTCTGTTTCCCAGGACTTCATACTTTTGCCCAACAACTGTCTGATGTTATCTGCCATCTTGAAGATCTCCAGGCTTTTGGTGATCCAAGAATGACGCACCATGTCAAATGCCTTTTTGTAGTCTATCCATCCCATGGCAAGACCAGTGTGTCTCCTTTTGCAATTCCTCATTACCATCTTATCAATAAGTAACTGGTCCTTTGTACCACGTGACTTCTTTCGACATCCTTTCTGTTCGTCCGGTAACAAGTTCTTTGTGCGGAGGTGATTGTAGATTTCCTCAGACATAATGCTTGTCAACAGTTTCCACATTACGGACAGACATGTGATAGGTCTATAGTTGGTAACATCATTACCCTTGATTCGGTCTTTCATTATCAGAACTGTGGTACCTTTTGTCAACCACTCTGGTACCTCTCCTGACATCATCAAGCAGTCATTGAACATGGTTGTCAGTTTCGGGTGGAGGGATGTTATATTTTTAATCCAATACCCCTGCACACCATCTGGGCCTGGTGATTTCCAGTTGGTTAGTTTTTTGGCCTGCCCCTTAAGAGTTTCAACTGTGATACTCAAATCAGTTTGTTGGTGTACCTGTTCACTAATCTCCTTCTGTACTGTCTCAATCCACACTGCCTGGTCATTATGTTTAACATCCTGATCCCATATTCCTCTCCAGAATGTTTTAGTTTGTTCCGCCTCAGGGATCAAGTCGTTGCCTCTTTCTTTCCCTTCAAGCTGTCCAAACAACATCTTCTGGTTGTTGTCGAACATGCGGTTTTGTCTATACTGGCTGACTCTGTTCTCGTATGGCCTGATTTTTGCACTCTTTGCTACAATGCGTTGCTTCAGTTCCTCTATGATAATATTTAGCTTTTTCCTCCTAGTTTTGTACTTTATTTCCAGTCTATTTTTAGTGTCTATGTTTTTTAGTGTCCCATTCAGTAGGGACTCAAGCTTTCCAATATTATTTCTCATTTCCCTGATTTGACCACTCAGTCGTTTCTTCCACCAAGTCTCTGCTCTTTCTTGTCTGTTGTTTCCTCTCGCTTTTATACCAAGTAGTTTCCTCACCGTATTTGCTGTTGCTTTGAGGATATTGTTGCACTGGTGAAGGCTCCTCGCCTCAAGGTATGGGATGACTTTGTTTACCTTAGCTGTTGTTTCTTTTAACTTTTTCCTGTCTACAAATCTTAGGTTCATAGGTCTCCCACTATCATTGTTCAATTCATCTACCATTAAATTTAGGATGTCAACCGAATCTTGTCCCATCCCGTCAGCATTCATCTCCTCAGTGGCCGTATCTCTGTTCCAGGTATTATTTATCTCAGTGTTCAGATCATTGTCTGCTTCGGGTGGTTCCTCCGTTCTCTTGACCTCTACACCTTCATTTCCCACTGGCTCGTTTGTCTGGTATACTACACCCTCCATCTCCAAGCTATTCTCTCTGCTCAGTTCCTCCAGTTCCAGCTCGCTTATCCACCCATTAGTTCTTATTACCCGAGCCTGCCCGGCCAATTTTTGTTCATCTAATTTAAATAGACCAATCTCGTTCCAGATGTTATGCATCCGTCTCCTATAGCCCCTCTCCTTGGGGTTAATTTTCAGGTAACATTGCATAACAGTTCTATTCAATTCTTTCGTCCAGTTGGTTCTGGTCCCTTTCCTTCTTTTTCTTCCTCCAACACCAGCAGTATTTGGTTGACAGTCAGGTTCCTGCTGCTGAGCCAGGGGGCACCTGTTGGGTGAGAGTCTGTCACATGACGTTCTAGTCTCCATTTCACCGTTATTCGAACTGTTTAGGTTCGATATTTAAACACTCTTATCGAGGATTGGCGAATGTAAGGTTACATAGCCATCTGTGGATTCACCGTTTCCGGTGGTGGCGCCGTTCCATTTGGCACTTGTGTGACATTATCACCACGCTGTAGACGAACACAAATAAACAAACAAACACGCAGGCATAAAAAACCCCAAAAATGAATAAGCATAAGTTTCATTGTAATGTAGTGTTCGAATGTCTGACTTAGTTTTTCCCCTCTCTTCTCTGCCCGTTCGCTTGTTTCTCTCTTCATTCTTATTTTCTTTACGTTTTTTTTTTTTTTTTTGTTTTTGTTTTTCTCTGTTTGTTTTTCTCGTTTTTTGCTGTTGTTGCTGTAATGTTTTGGTTTTGATGTTTGTTTTTTCTTTTTTCTTTTGAGTCTATCTATATATTTTGATGCCTTCCTCTTTTTTAGTAGGAATTCTATAATGTGGTGGCAGCAACTAGCAGAAGCAATGGGAGACAGCAGCGGCGGAAGCGATACTGAGACAGTGGTGGTGGTGATGTCGATACTGAGGCAGTGCTGGTGGTGATGTGATCGTGTTACTGTAGTGATGGTGTTGTAGCGGTGGTAGCAATGAAGGAGTGGTGGCCGCGGTGATGGTGGGATAGTGGTAGTAATGATGGCCGTTATCTGGCTGTTGTGTTTAGTGTACACAGAGAGGTGATGTGGTAGGTGGTGTATCTAGTTTCTGGTGTTGGTGAAATTGGTGTTGTTTGGCTGTTCTATATAGTGTAGACAGAGGAGGTTCTTCTTCCATTTATAGCCATTTTCTTTTTTGAATATACAATGTACAATACAAAGTTGAATATTTGAATATTTGAGCCTTATAACAATATATTTTGGGTCCGAATTTTTGGGGGCTCAAGCCGGATGCTTTACGTAGCATTTGTACTAAGAGTTATTTCACAAATGATTTAAATATGTTAAAAATTCAAAAGTACGGGAGCGATTTCATGACCTTCTACCACATCGTGCGTCTTCTTCCCTAATTTATTATTATTATTATTATTATTATTATTTGCATTTATCTTGCTTTATGTTTATACGAGTTATCACCAAGTCACAACCAGTGACCTCAAGAGACAACAAGGTCCGCCATGTTCAAGAAAGAACACACATATTCACACATGCATCCTTAGTGTTTAGACTTGTGATGTACTTATATTGACAGGATCTTCCTTAGTATATGGGCAGTTCCCATTAGTACTATCTTTTGTATTTCTCCTATACGCGGGTTTCCTGGGATTTGCGATAAGTAGTCGTTAGACCCCTTAGGTATCATTCCCAGAGCGCCTACAACCACTGGTATTGTTTTAGTTCTCAATTTCCACATTTTTCCAATTTCTATCTCCAGGTCCTTATACTTGCTCAATTTTTCAAATGTTTTTATAGATACATTCTTGTCTATTGGAACAGACATATCAATTAGCAGGCATACCCTCCTTTGAAAGTCCTTCAATATTATATCAGGTCTATTTGCATCTATTTTTCGGTCTGTTTGGATGCTAAAGTTCCACAAGATTGAGATGTGATCTTTTTCAAGTATGGGAGGTGGTTGATGCTCCCACCAATTCTTTTGATGGGGCAGGTCAAAATGCTTACACATTATCCAATGTATGTATTGTGCAGCTCTGTCATGCCTGTTTAGGTATTCGGTTGGAGCTATAGGACTGCACATTGAAATTATATGGTCAATGGTCTCTGGTTGTTTTTTGCATACACGGCATAATGGGCTGCACCCATTTTTTATTATGTTGGCTTGGTATTTTTTTGTTGGCAGACACTGATCTTGTGCGGATATAATCAGTCCTTCAGTCTCCGATTTCAGTCCAGAGGATGCCAACCACTGATGGGTTAAAGTTTTGTCAACATCAGGATTGTTAGCTCGCTCTGGGTATTTTCCATACAGAGGCTTTTCTTGCCATTTCTTAGCCAGTTTCTGTAGCAGTTCTTTCTTTGCAGTTACTTTTACCTGCTTTGCTTTTTCTGTGTTTTCCATTTCAGCAGTAAATGGGACTTCTGAAATTTGTAGTCCATTACTGTATCTTTGTGCATCTTTTGTAATGGAATATGATCTTTTGGTGCTTTCGTGTTTCAAAACGAGTTTGATCATCCAATCATGTGATTCCCTTAGATATGTGGATAATCCAATTGTTGCAGTTTTCAACGCAATGTCTAACTGGATTAACCCACGTCCTCCTTCTTTCCTAGGGAGATATATTCTATCTATGTCTGCCTTAGGGTGATGCATTCTGTGCATGGTTAAGAATTTTCGGATTTTTGTATCGAGCCTACGGATCTCTGTGCTTGACCAGTTGATGACATTGTAACTATAGGTTACTACTGGTATGGCAAGCGTGTTTATGGCATCGATCCTATTCCTTGCATTCAATTCCGTTCTTAAGATTGCTCTGACTCTGCGGTAACATTCCTTCCTTATCCTTTCCCTCATTGTCGAGTGCTTGATTCCGTCTCCTTCACAAACACCTAGATATTTGTAAGTTTGTTCTTGATCAAGCTCTCTTATCACGTTCCCCCGATCAAGATTAATGTCTGAACTCTTCAGCAGCTTTCCTCTGGTGAACGTTGCTTTGGCGCATTTATCCAGTCCAAACTCCATTTTAATGTCATCACTGAACTGCTTCACAGTGGATAATAGCCCTTGCAATTGTTCATCATTTTTTGCGAATAGTTTCAGGTCATCCATGTAGAACAGGTGATTAATGGTTTTGTCATAGACTCTATATCCATGTTTTGTTTCATTGAGCATTTTACTTAATGGTATAAGTGCGATGCAGAATAAAAGCGGTGATAAAGAGTCACCCTGAAAAATTCCACAATTAATGTTAACTTCTCCAGCTTCCAGTGATTTTGTTTCACTATTCAAAAGGAGTGTCGTTCTCCATGTCCTCATACTGAATGACAAAAACCTCCTGACAACGGGGGATATTTTGAAAATCTCTAAACATTTTTCAATCTAACTGTGTGGCAAACTATCAAATGCTTTTTTATAATCTATCCAAGCAATCGATAGATTTTTGTGTCTATTATGACAATCTTCCAGTATCATTTTGTTAACTATTATTATTATTATTATTATTATTATTATTATTATTATTATTATTATTATTATTATTGTTATTGTTATTCCTTGAATCTCAGTCATTGATGTTGGTTAACTGGAAAGTCCGTTGGATTGAATATCAAGCCACTACCTGCAGCCTCAGATATTCAGGACGTATCGGAGGGTTCTTGCCGTTCCAAGCAAGCATGCCTTTTGAAGCGTTCCAAAAAGCGTGAAGGGGCCGATTTTCTTTAACCATCCCTGGAAACCTTTGGAGATAGTCCCCAGTGCGCCTATGACAATCGGGATCACTTTGACTTCATGGCAGTTCCAAATCCTTTTCACCTCCCACTTTAGGTCCTGGTATCGGTTAATTTTCTCCCTCTCCTTCTCTTGCACTCTCGTGTCGAACGGGCAGGCCACATCCACAATCAGGCACGATCTTTTTTCTTTGCCCACAACCACCAGGTCAGGTCTATTGTGTTCCAGTTTTTTGTCCGTCTGTATCCTAAAATCCCACAGCACCTTCACCTGACTGTTCTCCATCACCGCCTCTGGCCTATGCTCATACCATTTCTCAGAATGTGGTAGATTGTTTACTTTGCACAGGTGCCAGTGGATCACCCTGCCCATCACATCGTGTCTCCAGCCCTTATAGTGGGTCTGGGCTAGGTGTTTACACTCGGACACAATGTGAGCCACAGTCTCCTCTCTCTCTCCACAGATCCTGCACAGTGGGCTAGCCTCCTCCTTGTAGATATGGTGCTTCAACCACTTCGTTTTGAGGGCCTGCTCCTGCGCAGCCATTAGCATTCCTTCTGTAGCCTTTTTGAGGTCTCCTCTTCTCAACCAGTTCCATGTCTGTGGATCTCTAAATTCAGTTTTCTCAAAGAAGGTACTATGAAGGGATTTTCCCTTAAGGCTGCTCTTCCTCCTTGATGTTATTTCCTCCTTGGATATCCCCTGGCCTACTGTCCCCTCCTTCAGTACAGCTCTGAGCATTGGCTCCTTACTATAGGTCACGTATTTGTATAGGTTGTTTTTCTCCATCTGAACACAGTCCTCTATGCTGATAAGACCTCTTCCACCCTCAGATCTCCTTAGGTAGAGTCTATCGACGTCACTCCTCTTGTGGAACATGTTGTAGATAGTCAATAGCTTCCTAGTCTTCCTATCCATTTCTTTTTGTTCAGCAACATTCCATCTCATTATTATTATTATTATTATTATTATTATTATTATTATTATTATTATTATTATTATTATTATTGGCGTCCTACGTAGGAATAGTATTATCGTGAGCTCCGCAAAGGTTTGTTGTTTTCAGTTGTTTCAAATTGCCATTTATGGAAAGTGTTTATTGTTAACTGTATATAAGTGCACATACATTGATTTCTAAAAAGGACACTCAAAACGATTGGGGCCTTGAGCCCGAAATTTAATCTTTCATAATTATCAAACAAAAACTTTCTTTTAAAAAAACATGGACGCCTCACAGCCTCACAGCCTTCCTCAAAAGCTCGCACCAACACCACCAGTGTAAATATTACTACGGTGCCAACAATAAAAATATAAGCAGTGGCAATAATTTAAATTTGTTACATGCAGACATTCATTTCCTGCCATTACCAATAACTGTAGGTGTTAAAGCTGTCACACCCTCCACCAGCACAGCGACAACAGAAACAAAGAAAAAAAAGTATTATCTCGTGACATCGAAATGGATTCACCCATAATCGACTCTTCTACGCTGAATACAACCACCACCAGCACCACCACAACTGAAAATAAAAATAACATTTACAAAAAAAACAATTACAACAACAATGTGAATAAAAACAACATCAACACCAGCGCAAAACAAAATGTGTTGTTTGCCAAAGCAGCCAAGAAAAGCAAAACGAGGTAAGAGAAGATTAATTAAATGAGGCCAAGCTAATGATAAAAAAAGATGGGTACAGGGTCAGCCCCCCTCCTAATAAAATGGAGCATCGGCGCCTATGCACCGTGTCATATCAGACGATAAACACAAAATCACGCCGAGTGGAACGGGCACCCGAGTCCCAAATACAAATACCTTTGGGACATGTGTGTGCGAAAAAAACTCACATCAGACGTGGGCAGAAATATGGAACCGTGGACGTGTTCTTTGGAACATCCGGGAAGCCAGAGAGCACTCTATGCCCCATTAAGAAGTGACGACTTCACACTCGTCCCAACCTATTTTGGTCAGAGACTCGTGAAGATCAGGGTGACCCACGCTCCACCAGCCATCGAAATTCCCTGGCTAATGGCTGCCGTCCTCGCCGGCATCGAGGCCAACACGAAAATAATTGAAGTAACAAAAGAAAAGCAGGAGAACTGGTCCGGATCTGGGATGCAGCTCCTGATCCAAGCGACCCAAAAAAAACATTCAGGAAATTCCAGAGGTGATAGACCTCAATGACGGCAGCCACCTCACCGTAATCGCTGAGGGTAGAAGGCATAGGTGTGTCGTTTGTGGTGAAGGAACCCACCTAAAGGCTTTCTGCCCTCAGACTAAAAAGTTGAGGCCACCTCTCTAACCCACCCCAGTGAGTAAACCATCAACACCACCCGCAGCAGAAATGGCAGCAACAACTGTAGAAGCAACAACAGAAGCAACTGTAGCAACAACAACCCCAGCAACAGTAGCAAAACCACCACCACCACCCACCGGGCCAGAATTAGCACCAGCGACTCCAGCATCCACCACGCCACAACCAAACCCAACGCCTGTGGAGGATTTTCCACTACCAACCTATCGCAACTGGAGACAGATTGTGACGACGAGGAGTGGGAAACTGTATCAGGAAAAAAGGAAAAAAAGGAAAAGAAGCCCAAAAAGAAAAAAATTCTTCCTTCCCCCTCCAAAAACAAAATGAAGGGAGAAACAAATAAACAAACAAACAAAACAGTTTGCTATGCCACCATCCACACCAACATCGCCAACCCGATCACCACAAACACCAACCCCATCCCAATCATTAACCCCAACACCATCATCACCAACACCACAAAAGTCACCAAAAAGCGAAACAGAAACAAACCTACAACAAACATAAACAAAACAAAACAACCAAAACGATACATACTACACAGCACTAAATTTGAACAACAACCAATTATTACACTACATACAACACAACATCAGCATCATAGAAAAAGACTACACGACATCTCAAAAATTCACACCACCTACATACATACAAATCACTCGCATCACACAGAAAACGTACACGACGCTATTAAAAAAATTCCCCAAGGACATCGGAGACTTCCGACAAGCACTCTCCAGGAGGATTTATAAGGACATCCTTCAGAGGAGGCCACAAGCAGTGAGAAGGATGCCCCCCTCCTATGAGAAGTGAGGTAAGTGGTCTTTCCAATCTTTTTCCACTCCTTTTAAACATGACCTCACTCAGAATAGGCAGCATAAATGCGAGTATCCTGGAGTCGTCATGGAATCAGGGCCACCTGCTCAACGACTTCAGGTCACTAAATATAAATGTGGAGGCCATCAACGAGACCAGATTCTCCGAAGCACGGGTCTTCGCACCGATCTTCACACTGATCTTCGCACCGATGTGTACGCATCTCCCAGCCGTCCGGGATCGGGAGGGGGTGTTGCTGTGCTTTTTCGGAGAGGTTTTGTCTCGCCTTCCTGGACCCGGAAGGTAAGTTGGTGGTGCCGGACGTGACCAGCGGAGACGGGCAAGCTTTCAGGATAGTAGCCGTCTATGCCCCGACAAGAGCAGGGCGGCCGGATTTTTTCCGGCGTCTGGAGACCTTTCTTGGACCTTTCTTATCAATTTAGATCAGTTGAAAGTTTCGATAGGTTCGACCATCGTTATTTGGCGGCAGTCCTGAGCGCGGCTGGCTTTGGGCCCGTCTTCAGAGGCTGGATCACTCCCATGCACAGCGACAGCTGCTCTGTGTTGAGAGTGAATGGTCACCTTTGGGAACCGTTCAGGTCTTGCGCTCGCTCCGCCAAGGATGGCCCCTCTCGTTCCTCTTCTACGTATTGACTCTCGAACCATTACTGCACAAACTGGAGACGTTGAGGGGGTCCCGCGCGAATTAGGATGCGCAAAATCCGTGTCAGCATATGCGGACGACGTCACGGTAATGGTGTCGAACGCCAAACACATCGAGGCGATCGGCACTACACTAAGAGAATACGAAACGGTGACAGGAGCAATGATCAACCAGGAAAAGTTAGTGGGCCTGCAGCTTGGCACCTGGAGAGGCAGGTCCATGCCGTCCAACAGCGTCGTCGGACGCTGGACGGACGGACCGGTTAAATTGCTAGGGGTCTGGTTCGGTCCGGACCACCAGACGGACAAAAACTGGGACGAGGTGACGAGCAGGGTGGCTTCTGTCACGCTGAAATGGGCGGAGAGGAAGCTATCCCTGAAAGGTCGAGCGGAGGTGGCTAACGCGTATATCGCATCCGTCATCTACTACCGCCTGACCGTCGTACCTTGTGCTAAACCCCTCCTGACTGCGCTGGATCGTTTGCTCTTTCGCTTTTTGTAGAAGGGACGTGCTCCGATGGTCAGGCGGTCCATTTGCTGTCAACATCCGCTACGTGGAGGGCTGGGAATGCCGTGGCTGATGATGCGCAGACACGCGTTCAGGCTACGACATCTCCACCTCTTCCTCGACGGTGATCAGGTGTGGTCGCCGTTTGCTAGACACGTATTTCCCCAGTTCATTTCCTTGACGGAGCTGCAGTCCTGGGTCAAGCGAAGACCGAGAGGGAGCGCTTGGAGACTGGAATGTCTTCAGGCACTCACAGCCCTCGACCAATCGGGCAATGTGATCGGTGGAAACTCCACCTCGGCGTTCTATAGAGGATTAGTGGATGGGAAGAGCGACGATGTACTTGGGGAAACTCTAGGCGTCGACGAAAATCAACTAGCCAATCTCTTCGGAAGAACTTTCGGGCCAGGTCCTATGGACAACTTCCAGAAATCTCTGGCCTGGCAGTGCTACCGAGGAGCCTTGCCAGTTCGGGATAAACTCTACAGGCTTGGAGGTGCCGTCAGTCGGGCATGTCCGAGATGCGCGCACGGCGACGAAACCGTCCTGAACGCACTCGTCCAGTTTCCGAAAATTGCTGACTTGTGGGTTTATGTCGAACACCTGCTGTTCGTTTAGGACGGATCCGGCTATCACCTGAGTCCATCGTGAGGAACGCCCCGCCCTCCTCCTTTAGCCGGGAAGGGCAGGCAGTTTTTATCTGTCTGGTGGCCATGGCGAAAGAGATTGTATGGTGGTCACGTTTGAAAGGGCTGAAGACGAGCACTTCCCGCTTCGGTGATGCCCTGATTAACTTTTTCAAATTTTATTTGAGAAGGAAAATCAGGGTAGAGAGGAAAGTGCTCTCTTCCCAGCATTTTGTTGAAAGATGGGTGAGAGAGGCAAGAATGGCCCCAGTGAATGGGCCTACTCTGAGAACGTGCCTGTAAATTGAAGGTGGAAAAGTGGGAGAGGGCACTTGCCCTGGTGGTCAGGGTCACTGTGGCCTTTTACTGGGCTTTCTCCACAAATGTCCCTCCGAAGTCTCCCCCCTATTGGGGAATTTTTCATTGTTATTTTTTTGTTACATCCTCTGTTTTTGTTTTTTACACGCAGAAATGCCCATTTGTACCGTACTGTATTGTCCTGCACTGTCCTTAATGTCTACTTTATGTAAACCCTTGTGGTTAATAAAGAAAGCATTATTATTATTATTATTGTTATTATTATTATTATTATTATTATTATTATTATTATTAGTTTGATTGGCAGTATCGGTAGTGTGTCGGACGCCAACTTTGCAGCAGAGAGTTAAGTCCCTTTACAGACTGAGTTCACATCCCGCCGAGGTTAACTTTGCCTTTCATCATTACGGGGTCGATAAAATGAAGTACCAGTCACTCACTGGTTTCGATTTAATCGACTTTCCCCTCCCCCAACATTGCTGGCCTTGTGCCTATATAAGAAAACATTATATTTGTTCTCCTGTTATGGGTGAATACCAATCTCATGGAAGTTATCCAAGAATTTCCAACTTACAAATTGTTTGAGTGGCCATTATTTTCACTTAGACCTTTTTAAAGTAATTTTTGATCCGGTTAAATAACGCCGACGTCGCTTGGTATGAAATATTTATTTGTCAATGAGAATTCTGTAATGGTTCTGTTACCATATTGCAGTCATTCACAAATATACTTCACATTGTTGTCTTCTTCCCCAAAATAGATATTGTGTAGACCCTCCCAATAGAGACCATGCACATCTAAACCACGTTTCAATTGTCCATTTGATACAGTTTATTTGTCAATTGTCTCTGCTATTCTCTTTATTCTCTTCAGAGCTTCATTACACAAGTAACGCCAAAATTCGCATGTTTATCCTTCTTTCTTCTCTAACAAATTGTCCGTAAAATGGCACGTATTACTTTCTTTTCCATTGCTGTTTTTCTAATAGTCATCCAAATCCCATATTATAATTTCCTGTTATTTATAACTGGATTAACAACAGGGGTTAAAAAGATGTTATGTATCGTAGCAATAGTTATGTATTGTGTTTAAAATATAAATCTTTGTCATGTTCATTCGTTTCCTATATTTTCTCATTTATCATCCAAATATTCTAGTTGTAACGAACCATATCGTGTTCAACCTACAAAGATATCAGTTGTATTCTGCTTTAGTATTCCGATTACATATTTCGAACCCGTGTGGATCTCAGTTTACCCGATTAATTATTACAGAGATGTAGTTACGGCGCTTTATGATGTAAGTTCACATCCAGCCGAGGTTACCTTTGCCTTTCATCCTTACGGGATCGATAAAATAAAGTACCAGTAATGCACTGGGTAATTGCTGGCCTTGTGCCAAAAGTAGAAACAATTATTACAGAGATATATAACATAATTATCATTGTTTACATTGGTTGATTTCTTATCATAGTTGGACTTGAGAGAAATGTTACTGGATTTTGCCTGTAAAATTTGCCCGGCAATTCTTTCCTGAGACATTCTAACCACATGCCCATAGCATCAAAGCTGTGATATCTTAATTTGGAGAAGTGGCGCCTCAAACTGAACTGACTCTCTGATTTCGGAGCTGCGACCTCTATAGAGTAACGTTACTCCAAAGATACTTCGGCGGAAGCCCATTTCGGCCACTTGTATTCGCGATCGTATTCTTTCGGTCATTACCCAAAATCCATGACCAAAGGTAAGGGTTGGCATGAATACCGAATTGAAGAGCGCGAGTTTGGCTTTCACACATACGTACCTTCTTCAGATTACTAAATGCTGAAACTGGCGTTTCCCCGGAGGATGGTGAAGGAGGCGCGCTGCAATTGCCATTCTAGCTGGCGAGGCACACACCACGAAAATGATATGATGATAGATATATAACACATCTCATAATCTTATTTTTCTCTATGCACAGTAAATTAAGCGATAGAGTTAAATAATTAGATATAGAAATAGATGTAGAAAAAGCATGTACTTATTTGAAGGTAAAACTGAAACTAAAATTAAAATTAAATTAAATTAAATCCGTAGCTATTATAGACCGAAAGAGTACGATCACGAATACAAGCGGCTGAAATGGGGTCCCTCCGAAGGGTCTTTGGAGTAACAGTACTCGATAGAATTCGTAGCCCGGAGACCAGGGAGTCACTCCAGGTAAAGGCGCTACGTCTCTGAATTGAGAGATCACAGTTCCGATACTATGGGTATTTGGTTAGAATGTTTCAGGAAAGAATTGCTGGATAGATTTTATGGGCAAACCCAACCGACGGGAGACCCAGGGGTAGATCCCGAGCAAGATGGTTGGATAACATCCATGAGCTTGGGTGGTTTCGCTTGGGCATCCAGCCGTATCAGTTGGAGAAGAGAAGGTTGCTCCTGACAGGACCTAGTGGAAGGAGTGTCTGAGGACTCTGTATCACGACCCTCTCAGATATAAGTGGGCGAATAATAATAATAATAATAATAATAATAATAATAATAATAATAATAATAATAATAATAATAATAATAATAATAATAAGAAGAAGAAGAAGAAGAAGAAGGAGGAGGAGGAGGAGGAAGAGGAGGTTGAGGATAAGAAGCAGGTGGAGGAGGAGGAGAATAATGATGATGAGAAGAAGAAGAAGAAGAAGAAGAAGAAGAAGAAGAAGATATCTTATGGTATGTTGTGTGTTACTACCTGGACGAAAATCAGAAAATACATATATCGACTGAAGTATTTCTTGTAGAATTCGGGAGATTTTATGCCTCAGAATGTTTGGATATTCTTTCTCAGCAGGGAAACTCTTCTATCACCCTGGGTAAAGTTGTCAATATATCTACATGTGTGCATTTACATGCATATTTTGTACTCTCTGTGCAAATATACCCGATAGGAACACATTAGAAGACTCTATAGAAAGTCTGCCTTTTAGTTTGAAGAGGAAATATATTATTGCATCGCTTATCTTCATCCTTTCTGATAAATGAACTCTATTATATTTACATCTCATCAAATCTCTAAATGGTTACCTTGGATAATTACATAAAGGATGTATTTAATTATAATCATTATCTTCACTTATTATCTGCCTTTCTGGATTATTTCGCATCAAATACTTTGCTAATGATGGTATACACAAAAGCATGAATGTCACAAATGCTTAGCGTTTCTATTGTAATGCAGTTATTAACGTTGGTAGCGGTTAAACCAAAAAATACGTGTCCTAATGCTGATGGGACAATGACACAACGTCCACTGCTTAATAGATTCCAATTAATGCCAGAGATTACTGGATGAAATTAATTACTAAATAACACGTCTACAGTGCATAATTAGAACTCCATTATTTAGTGCCTTTTAAGGCTCTCGGTTTAATTATAGTAAAGGATTTATTGCTATACCTTATACAATAACCGAAAACCAATTTCATACTCGTCTCTCTCTCTCTCTCTCTCTCTCTCTCTCTCTCTCTCTCTCTCTCTCTCTCTCTCTCTCTCTCTCTCCCATCTCTCGCTCTCTCTTCACATATATATATATATATCATATATTGAGTTATAAACTCGAAATAGTCTTTTACAATTAAATAGCTCAAAGAAGGGAATATTTCCGAGTCGTGTAATACAAATGAATATATGAGAGGGATGAACACCGATACAAGTATACATGTGTTCGAATTGCAAATTACCAAGTTAGCTACGTTGAAAAATACTAATTTAAAATAATATGGTTTGCCTGTCTCGATTTTCATTTATATTACACGACTCGGAAATATTCCCTTCTCTGAGCTATTTAATTTTAAAAGTCTATTTCGAGTTTATATCTGAATATATGATATTCTCGGCTCCATACGTAGAGCTAATTTTAGTCCCATAAAACCGGCTGCTATTTTTAGCGGCACGAGTATGAGACGAGTTAGGCGCAGTGACATGTGCGTTCAACAACACATATTTCTCAGTCTTCTTAAGTATTTTGAAGTGAAAGGTACGAATTTCCTGGAAACCCGCAGACGGGCACAGGGATAGTGACTGTCACTAAATAATTGTTTCGAAACAGATTTTGAATCTGTCCGGGTATCACTGCCATTGCCAATATAGGTTTGTTATTTTTATTGATTTATTACTTTAAACTGAGACAGGCAAACCATATTATTTTAAATTAGTATTTTTCAACCTAGCTAACTTGGTCATTTTCTATTCGGACACGTATACTTGTATCGGTGTTCATCACTCTCATGTATTCATTTGTATATATATATATATATATATATATATATGTCTGTGTGTATATATTTACACACACACACACACACACACACACACACACACACACACACACACACACACACACACACACACACACACACAACACACACACACACACACGCGCGCGCGCACGCACGCACACACACACACACACACACACACACACACACACACACACACACACACACACACACACACACACACACACACACACACACACACACACATATATATATATATATATATATATATATATATATATATAACGCTTACGATTTTTTATAATAAAATTAACACAATTAATACAAGCAAACCAAAAAGAAAATGAAAGCTCACTGTCAGCCGGAATCGAAACTCCTATTACTGAATGCCGTTTGAACTACACTGACCTCTAGGCTAAACGAACCCGACAGATTTGAACATCAACGACTAAATCAAGATGGTGCCTCAGACTGATACCAGTAAAAAAGAAATATCCTTATGATAACCACTTCATTTATGTCTAGCATCCGTGAGACGCTGTGTTCAATTTGACAGGTGGCTCTGTCAAATTGCCCAACTCCAGGGAGATTTTAACTGATTTTCCCCACAATTATAAGTGAGATTTGCTTTAGAACTTTAACATTTCAGATTTTCCCAGTGCTTCTTAAGTTGGCCACCTTATGTACACCGATAGATAAAAAATTATAGTCATCTGACTGACTGTTATTTCTGTTAGTTCATGCGTTTGTATCTATCACATTGTAAAATGCTAAACGCACCCAGCGTTTCAATCATTCATAAGATATATATATATATATATATATATATATATATATATATATATATATATATATATATATATATATATATATATATATATATATATATATATATATATATAGAGAGAGAGAGAGAGAGAGAGAGAGAGAGAGAGAGAGAGAGAGAGAGAGAGGTGGAACACTGGTGGGTAATATCCGTAGTGGTAGAACACTCAGTCCATGGGATGAGTTATGTATAAGTGGTTACACAACAGTTAGTTCACCATATCGAGAACAATGTTTCACCTTAGCGGATCCTCAGCTCGTAATGGTCATGGTTATACGGAATAGGAGGGCTACCGTATGAACGCGCATACGCAGAAACGGTCACTCTCTCCAGGCAATGCTAAAATGCGGGCAAAAGGTGTAAGGGAGAGAACTGCGAAAGTCGGAAATGTTCTAGTTGATAAGAAAATTAGGATGTTGTAATTCATTCCGGAGCTTTGTAGTTATGGAAGAGGTGTTTCCAGACTGTGGACAACGTGTGAAGAATTCGTTTTTTAGTTTAGGCAATCGCTATTGCATAATCTATTTAGAATATTTATCCGTTCATCAATGCATAGTCCACAAGACGTATTGCCCCTTGCGTATGGCTTGGACTTAGTGATGGCTTTGCATTGAATGGAGTAGTCTATACATGAATCCTTGAGGGACATACGTGGCTCGCGAGTTTCGTGGATGATCGTTTGGTCGACTGATGGTTCAGGAAGCGTTCCTTAAATCGGCCCTCCGCCATACCCACATAGGATTTGCCGCCCTGTGGTTGATCTGGTCGGTTGGAAGTGAACACAGCTTTATAAGCTACGGCGGGTGTGTTGCATTGCTGTTGAAGGGGACAAGCTTCAGGCTTTCGGCAAGAGCACCCTGGAGGTGTTTTGCTCTTAGGCCTGTTCGTGATGTGGGCCTTCATATTCTTAGCGCAGGAGTAACCTAGTTTTACTTTGTGTCTGTTAAAAATGGAGGGGTATTTGTGACCTATGCGAATGTGTCTATCTAAGAGGGCTAAAACTGTTTTCCTATATAAGTTTTAACGTTGAGTGAGAAGGGAGGAGAGAACCAGATAGTTTGTCTATGGCTACGCTTTCTTTTCTTATTGCTGTTTTTGTTAGTCGGTGAGTAAGTGATAGGTTGCGAGAAGCCGCTATTAGCTAACGCCCTGTTATGGCAGGGTGCCGCTCTGTCAAAGATAGCCTTATTAGAGGAGAGGTTAGAGATTTTAGTACTGATATTATTTACGAAGTTTCTAAACATAGTGAGAGGGTGGCATACGTCCTTGTGAATGTAATTGAATTTTTCGTTAAGATTATGGAAGGTTCTGTAGGTGTGTGTGCGAGGGTCTGAATTAATGTCTAATAACTCTACGCTAGAGAGGTTGGTAGCTACTGTTATCCTAAGTCCTAACTCATTAATGGAAGAAGTGAAGTGTTTTTTAAACCGGTCGAGGACGTGACCACGATAAGGTCAGGCCATCATCGCGGTTCTCACCTCCCTTCTTTGAATAACAAAAGCATCCTAATTTTCTTATCAACTAGAATCTTTCGGACGTTCGCAGATATCTCCCTTACACTTTTTGCCCTCAGTTTTGGATTGCCTAGGTGAAGTGACCGTTTCTGCGCATGCGCGTCCATACGGTTGTCCTTCCTATTCCGTATAACCATGACCATTACGAGCAGAGGATCAGCTAAGGTGAAACAATTGTTCTCGGTATGGTTAACTAATTGTTGTGTTACCACTTATACATATATATATATATATATATATATATATATCTTTTCTGAATTTGTTTACCGAGATTCTTTATCTGAAAATGTGTGTTGAAGCCGATATTGTTATACTTTGGGAGATTCATGTTGCCAATAAGAAACACACGCACCCGTTGTTTCACTGCAATTTATTATAAATTTATAAATTTAAGAATTTATAAATTTCCGGTTGGTTGGTTGGTTGTTCATATATTGTCAAAGTTCTTTCGTCACAGATTCTCTGACCTCTTCTGTGATATGGGATTATTCACTTTGTTTTGTGCCTCTCCTTTGTTCTGTCCAACGCCGTCTTGTTTTTGTGTGTGTTGTGTGCTTACTTTGCGCATGTGTTACATCCGTGTGTCTGTGTGTGTTTTATTGTTTAGTTATTTGTTTATTTACATGTTACTGGTCGGTTGTTTGTTCTATGTGTGTGTGTTTTCATTTTGTCCTTAATTGTAAGTTGTGATGTTGCTATTCCATTCATGTTTTCTATTTAATTTTGGTTGGAGTACATTTATGTTTATTGCCTCTGTGATTTGTCTAAACATTGCGTCTTTTCTGTGTGTATATTTTATTTTTATTCCTATGTTCTCTAATTTGCCTAATTTGTTCTATTTTAGCATGCTGGTGGAGTACTGATGAATCTTTACTCTCTTGAAGCTCTCGGCAGTGTTCATTTAATCGTTCTCCTATACTGCGAGCTGTGTCATCTATGCACACTATATTCTTATCTTTATATTGTCCTTCAGTACATCTTATTCTATATACTATGTTTCTAGTTTTACAGTTAATATGGGGCTTAGTTTACAGATTATGCATACCTTATCTATACAGGGAGGTCTTTGAACAGTTTATGTTTTACTAATGAGTGTGTTTATGGAGGTACCTGGTTTTTCTACTATCTTAATACTTAGTTTAAGTTTATCTAGGGCGATTCTAAATTTGTAGGCTAATTCCCCTCTAGGGGTTGTATTGATGAACTGGTATTTATTGCTATTATACCATGAGTTTATTATATTAACCTTATTCCTTGTTCTTTCTATTCTATTCCAACATTTGCTCCTATACAAGGGGCAGATCCCATTTGTATCATTATTTCCCATGTTTTCCCATTTGGTTCTGGCTCCTCTATATACTCTGATTTTATCTCTCTGATTGTAACCAGAGAACTGCATACGGTGGATGAATAGTTGTATGTGTCTCTCTAGTTCTTTGGGGTTGCACATGCGGGACACGTTTCTCATCACTCGTACTAAATCTGCAATCAGTATGTTGATGTTTGTGTGATCCGAAACAGCTGAGTTTCGGTGGATCAGATATTTGGAAGTCATGGGTTTGGCATAATGGGAATGGAGGATGTGTTTTTGTTATTAATGGTTTCTAACCAGAGCTCTGTGTCTTGTACAGGTAATCGATGGTTGGGTGTTTGCTTTGGTAGTCTATAGTAACTCTAATACTGTGGTGGATGAATATAGCTAATAATAATAGCAACAGAACACATAACGCAGCAGCCTGGAATTCTACTTTTTATAACCCTTCCGATATGTCCTTCGACCTACAACGAGTCCACGCCACGACTTTAGCTTTTAACAAACACGGGCAATTGCCGTCGCAGGGCGATGAACAAACGGACGCACAATTTAATATAGCTAGATCTAAACTTAGAAATATTATAGAACAGTATAGCAAGAAGCAAAATAGAATGATGGGCGCAGCAAATGGGAGAAAAATCTGGAAATGGCTTGCGTAAGCTCATGCAGCGCTCACAAATGGAGAGATTGCATGCTTTCCAACAGACAAGTCTGGCAGAATGTCGGTTGACAGTCTGTCAATCTACATCCAGGCAATGCAAACCCACATCACTAACACAAAAGAAGTAACACCACAAGAGCATGAGGATAGGGAGAAAACCCTCGACGCTCATATAATGATGTGGACAGACATAATGCAGCCCAATAAACGGACTGCCAACAACTTCCAGGCCAGCGTTGTATGGGCTTCGAAAAGACCATAAGACGAACAGTGACACAGTCACAGGAACACCAAAACGGCCAGTCTGTGGAGCTAACATTGCTAGTAACTACATACTTTCCTACTTCCTCTCCCTGATCGTACGCCCATCATTGAAATGTCCCCGGATATATTTGACAGCACGGAGGACTTCCTCAGCAGAATCTGCGAAAATAACCTGTCCAGGGACCTAACAGACTGTATAATAGATAGTATGGTTGTAGTGTCCCTATTGACGTGGATTTTGCTGTGGAGAAATGCATGGAAATGATCAGTGAGAACAATGTTGAATTCAGTGGGATTGATATCAGTGAGCTGGGACTCCTACTTGAACTTACATATAATCATGATTATGTAGATACGTATGACCTTAGCAACCTCTGCCCCACAAGGCCAGCAAGATGCAGACGACCTACCATTACCTCAATGGCCAAGACAACCCACACAGAAAGATGGAACGGGTGGACCAGAGCCATACGGATCCCCGAAAACCATGATTGCACATGCGGTGGGGGCCAGTATAAAACTAACCCTTAAGGAACATATGTTCAAATTTAATGGAAAAACATATGCCCAAGAGGAAGGAGCAGCCATTGGTGTTAGCATTGCACGTGACATAGCTAATCTATTCATGGTATTATGGACAATAAACCTAAAGAACAATTAGACGACAACCACCTCTAAACCCTGATTATGTACTCCCGCTACGTTGATGATTTAAACATCGTAGTAAAAAGACCCCCACTGGAGAACAGTCAGGAATTAGAGAAAAACACCATGGAAAGCATCCAGCAAATAGCTATCTTCATCCACCACAGTATTAGAGTTACTATAGACTACCAAAGCAAACACCCAACCATCGATTACCTGTACTAGACACAGAGCTCTGGTTAGAAACCATTAATTATAAAAACAAATCCCCCAATCCCATTATGCCAAACCCATGACTTCCAAATATCTGATCCACCGAAACTCAGCTGTTTCGGATCACACCAAAATCATCATACTGATTGCGCATTTAGTACGGGTGATGAGAAACGTGTCCCACATGTGCAACCCCGAAGAACTAGAGAGACACATAGAACACTTCATCCACTGTATGCAGTTCTCTGGTTACAATAAGAGAGATACAATCAGAGTATATAGAGGAGCCAGAACCAAATGGGAAAAATTGTAAATAATGATACAAATGGTACCTGCCCCTTGTATAGGAGCACATTTTGGAATATAATTAAAAGAACTAGGAATAAGGTTAATAGAATAAACTCATGGTATGATAAAATCATGGGATTGATGAATATTACACTCTGGTATTTACCAGAGTGTAATGTTCATCAATACAATCCCTAGAGGGGATTTAGCTTACAATTTTAGAAGGGCCCTAGATAAATTTAAACTAAATATTAAGATAGTAGAAAGACCAGGGACCTCCATAAAAACACTTATTAGTAATACATACCCTTTTCAAACATTTTCCTGTATAGATGAGAAACGCATAATCTGTAAATTAAGCTCCCATATTAACTGTAAAACTAGAAACTTACTATATAGCATAAGATATACTGAAGGACAATGTAAAGATATAGTGTACAGAGGTGAGACAACTCGTAGTATAGGAGAATGATTAAATGAACATTAGCGAGAGCATCAAGAGAGAAAAGGTTCATCAGTACTCCACCAACACGCTAAAATAGAACATAAGGGCAAATTAGAGAACATTGAAATAAAAATAAAATATACACACAGAAAAGACGCAATGTTTAGACAAATCACAGAGGCAATAAACATAAATGAACTCCAACCAAAATTAAATAGAAAACATGAATGGAATAGCAACATCACAACTTACAATTAAGGCCAAAATGAAAACACACGTAGAACACACAACCAACCAGTGACATGTAAATAAACAAATAACTAAACAAAAAAAAAACACACACACCGACACCCGGATGTAACACATGCACAAACTAAGCACACAACACACAAACACATGATGGCGTAGGACCGAACAAAGAAGAGGCACAAAACAAAGAGAAGAATCATCAGTCACTGAAGAGGTCACATAATGTGTGACGAAATAACTTTGACAATATATGAACAACCGTCCGGTTGTAGAACCAACCAACCAACCTGAAATTGATAATTTCTTAAATTTATAAATTTAATTTATAATAAATTGGAGTGAAAGCAACTGGTGCGTGTGTTTCTTATTGGCAACATGAAACTCCCAAAGTGTAACAATATATATATATATATATATATATATATATATATATATATATATATATATATATATAAATGAAAGGTATAGAAAGTATTGTAGCAAGAAGCCAACAGTATTCCATAATATATAAGTGAGTATAGCGTCAAAATGGGAAAATATTTAACGTCAGATGTGGGAAAAATAATATATATATATATATATATATAAAAGTATGTGTTGCTACATGTAATTAATACACACACAGGGACACGCATATAGTCAGAACATATAAAATCAAGAGAGTATATATACAGAAAAAATCTTAAAATATAATAAATAAATTACAAACAATTCACTGTACTTACTATATGAGCTCTTACCGTGGTTTCAGATCCCAAACGAATAGATATTCCAAGCGGATTTCTATTGAGAACGAGATCATTGTCAGAAGGCTTTTCTCCCTCGGAGAATATAAAATTCCCGAGTTAAAATTACAAACTGGTGCCATTCCAAACTGCCTCAGAATGAGAGCAAATGAATGATAAAGCAGTTTTGTCATGGTACCGTGTGCAAAGGCAAAAGCGAAGGGGACAGGTCAATCCTGTACTGCTAAAAATAGCAGCCATTCAAACGACCAAAGTTTTCTCTACCATTGGCGAGAATTCTTAATGATTTTTTTCTGTATTTACACTCCCTTGATTTTATATGTTCTGGCTTGTTAATTTATTAAATTGCCATTGAATAACACTGGCATAAGGTCGGACTATACTTGTGTCCTTGTGTGCATTAATTGCATGTAGGAACACATACTTTTATTATTATTCTCCCCAATGGGAGAGAAACATTTGCTCGTTTGAATGGCTGCTATTTTTAGCAGTACAAGATTGACCTGTCCACCTCATTTTTGCCTTCGCACACGGTACCATGACAAAACTGCTTTATCATTCATTTGCTCTCTTACTGAGGCAGTTTGGAATGGCGCCAGTTTGTAATTTTAACTCGGGAATTTTATATTCTCCGAGAGAGGAAAGCCTTCTGACGATGATCTCTTTCTCAATTGAAATCTGCTTGGATTATCTATTGGTTCGTGATCTGAAACCACGATAAGGGCACAAATAGTAAGTACAGGGAATTTTGTGGAATGTATTTATTAATTTTAAAGATTTTTTCTGTATTTACACACCCTTGATTTTATATGTTCTGACTGTACTTGTGTACCTGTGTGTATTAATTACATGTAGGAACACATACTTTTATATATATATATATGCTACTGTACGTCTGCATACATATATGTATGTACGTATACATGCATACTTACATTAATATATATATATATATATATATATATATATATATTAGTTTTGCGAGGTTTTTGATATGAAATCGTGTGTCGAAACTAATATTGTTATACTTGCGGAGGGTCATATTTGTGTAATAATATTGCCAGAATTAATAACAGAACACACTCACTGTTTGGTTGGTTTTCGCTTGTGTCTTTTATATCGGTTAATTTAATTTTTTTGGTCCTCAAAGTTACCATAGACTGACCAACGGTCAACAATACAGATACAATATAGACACAAACACATATATATAGTCTAACAAAGTTCTTTCGTTGCATGTCTCCAACATCATCAGTGGTGCTATTATGTTTTTTTATAATGTGAGTATGTTCTGTTATTATTTCTGGCAATATTATTACACAAATATGACCCTCCCCAAGTATAACAATATATATATATATATATATATATATAATTTTGTATATATATGATATAATTTTATATATATATATGATAATTTTGCATCCTTCAGGAAGTACTTTGGTGATTCCTTAAAGAAGAAACATTGACATTATTTTGCTGACAAAAAAGACAAAAATAGCATTTTGCGCCACCCATACAAATAAACACAAATACACACATATACACACCTACACACACACATATGTATATATATATACATATATATATATATGCGTGTGTGTGTGTGTGTGTATGTGTGTGTATATATATATGTGTGTGTGTATATATGTATATATATATATATAAGTATATGTGTATGTGTATGTGTATGTGTGTGTATATAAATATATATGTGTGTGTATATATGTATATATATATATACATATACACACATACGTACACACATACACAGACGCGCACACACAGACACACGCACACATATGTATATATATACATATGTGTGTGTGTATTTGTGTATATGTGTGTAACTGTGTGTATTGGTGTGGGTGGTGCAAAATGCTTTTTTTGTCTTTTTTCTCAGCAAAATAAATGTCAATGTTTCTTCTCAAAGGAATCACCAAAGTACTTCATGAATGATGCAAAATTATCATTTAAGTCAGGCTATTGAGATATTGTATATCTTCTACTTAAAACTAATTATCCCACTAAAATTAGTTAAGTTATGCATACTCCGTTACATATAGACAACACCAACTGATGTGTGTTTCTGACAGGGAGATACTGGTAAAGATATTGCTACGTTTATGCGAGACAAAATAAAGATGAACGCTCTAACTACTTGAATATAAAACAATGTATAAATATGAACCAAATCATCTTAAATGGTGACAGTCAGTCTGAGCTTAAAATAGCTTCACCGAATGAAATCTAATTACAAACATTGACAGTGAAACTCTATGTAGGGTAACATCATTGCTGAAATAAAATTCCTCGAGACAATAAGATTTTGTTAGTAATGTATTTAGAAAAATCTCCATGAGCAAGGCAAAATACCAATTCAAGATCATTCATGTTACATATTGCATATTCCAACCAAACTGAATTATCTGGGGACAGTTTGCCATCGTTCTTTGTACATATAGATACGTCATAAAGGTGTATCCGTTCTTCTAAAAACATCCCTATATTTCAAAATATATTTGTTCATAACGAAAGGCTTAGAAATCCCTATGAAGGTCACAGCTGCCTGTTGATTAGCTCGTATTTTTCAACTGTTAGTATTTGCGCATACAACCCGATGATTTAATGTGTTGCTCTAGTTTTGATTTAGATACGTTATTATTTTAGGGAGCTAGTTAAAATTATAAAACACTCAGACATGTATATATTTTACTTTTTTCTTAACGCATGCTCCTAATGTGAAAATTAGAGAAAAGTAACTATTGATGACAACAGCATTCAAAGGGATATTTGTGTTCCGTTAACACATAAGCACACTCGCATCCATGAGGCCATATATACAGACATAAAATGTGCAAGAACTCCCTTATAAAATTCAAGATTGTTATATATATATATATATATATATATATATATATATATATAGAGATATATATATACATGGTATAACAAGTTATCGTTATAGGTAATCCAGTTACAGGTTGTGAGTACTCTGTGTCGTGGACAGTTTTAACTTTACGGCTTTGTTTGACTTAACAAGATGTTTCCATAGTTAGGCAGCGAGTTCACGGTAATTCCTATGCAGGTTATACTTGGAGTAATAATAGTGAAATAAGTGTTTCTACTTTAGGCACAAGGCCAGCAATTACCCAGTGCATTACTGGTATTATATTTTATCGACCCCGTAAGGATGAAAGGCAAAGTCAACCTCGGCGGGATTTGAACTCAGATCGTAAAGGGACGTAACTATGCTGGAAAGCATGGCGTCCGACCCTCTACCGATACTGCCAATCCACCGAAATAATGAAGAGTAACATGGTTGGCTGTACAACAATGGGCTTTATTTCAGGTATTGACAATTGTTTCATTGATCAGGTGAGTCTATAGGTTGCTAATCGCTTGAAGTTGCGTCACTCGATATCCATTATATTATTTACCTCTGATCAACACATCAGAATACGTAGATATACAAATAATTCACCCAAGGCAAGATATATATAGAAGAGTCGCGTATAATCAAAACAATAACATCAATAATAAAATATATATGGTAAATAGATAGAGAAGTTACAGATCTAAAAAGTAAAAAGTAAAAGAGAAGAAAAGATACATTAAAAGTAAGAAAATAAGAAATGGAAAATATAAATAAATAAATAAGGATAAGTGAGAGCATGTAACTACAGAGTATGCTTGTGTTGAGAAATTGTTCTTATAAGGATTCTTTGGTGGGTTTAGTGCTAGCATGAATAGTCAAATTCGAAACAAGAATATCCCGCCTATTTTCTAACCTAGAGATTTTTGACGAACACGCACACTATCATAACATAGGTTTACATAATGAGAAGCTGGAATACATACTACATAGAGACAGCAGCAACAAACCTAACGACAACTATACTAGAAGTAACAAGCATAGGACTAAGCATGGAATTAGACAACGAGCACCAACAATAACTGAACCGAACACTAATATAAGGACTCAAAAAACTTATAGAAGATTCAGAGATAGAAAACACCTATGTCTCAATCCAATACTCAACTCCTCTATGACAACTAAACTACCTTCTACATTCTTTAAGCTAACAGACAAGCACTTCCCTAAACTACACAAATACTATAGAATATTTAATAGAAAAACTATAAAACTATCTTACTTTACTGCAGCCAACATAGACTCACACATACGTAAAATAAACCACGAACATATCTCTAAAGAAATGAACCTACAAACATACACCATAGTACGAAACACAAAACGCAAACAGATAACAACAACACAACCACAAACACATCAGAGCGCATCACAACAAAACACTAATAGGCTTAAATCGCAACCCACCCACAACAACTTACAAAACCGCAACTGAGAACCTGCACACAGAAAAAACTCAAATTGTAATTGAAACCTACCGGATAAGTGCCCAGTACAAAATAGATGCCTGTATTCGAGAATGGTATACCTGTGTACTGTAAATTAAGGCAACACTACTTGGCACTACATAGGTTCCACGGCTGGGGAGTTCAAGAAAAGGTGGTACGTCCACAGACACTCCATGAAGAAACCTAGACTGGAGACCTCTACGACGCACGCCAATAAAATCTGGCAGCTTAATATCACAAACCAAGAATATAAGATTAGCTGGTCAAAATTATCAAAAGCAAGGGCCTACGGAAAGGGAGATCCCTCTGCCGACTTTGTAATATGGAGCTATTCCATATTTCAAGGTACGATAAGATGCTGTTTAACAGCAAAATAGCAAGAACAATTTTCCGTAGGCATAAAATAGGTACCAAGTTCACAAATATCAAACCACCGTGATTCGAGCTAGCAATCCCCAAAATAGAACTGAACCACCTGGATTTTCACGTATGGAATACACACCATCACACCGCTATTAGCTGTCAAACGGCCAATTGGTCACTAGACCATAAACCTCTTAACATCTATTTCACCTTCTCTCCCTGAAACAGCATCAACCTTATTAAGACAAGATATTCAGCAAAACATTTACCACCCACATTTGTCAAACCTCCCTTCACCATCCACACTTAGCATTTAAATCTCATACTAGTATCTCCCAATTAATCTCTAATTTATTGCTTTTTCTTTTATCTGTCACTACATCAGACTCTCTGAACGTACCTATGTATGTTTCGAATATGACTTTTCATGTTATCACTAAACCCACCACAGAATCCTGATACGAACATTTACTCACCACCCCACAATTATACTCTGTACTTACATGCTCTCACTTATCCTTATTTATCTATAATATTATAAAGCTGAGCGTCGTGTGTATGTATTATGTATGTATCCTACACACCTCCCTATAGTTTCATAGCTTTACTCTCTCCATCGCTCATCCCTCTCTCTCTAATAGATCATTCCACCTCTCTATAATTTAACTGCTTTACTCTCTCTGTCGCTCTTCATTCTCTATATGATAATACTTTTAGTTCCCGTAACTCCCTTCCATCATCTGTCGTCGCTCGCATAATTAACACACACACACACATACACACATACACAGACACACACACATACACACACACGCCCATACACACACACACATATACACACACATATACACACACATACACAAATATACATACTTTCACACCTGATTTCGCCAATTACCGGATAACATCAAAACAAGACACACAGACACACACATGCACGTACACAAACACACATACACATACACAAACACACCCACACATATCTATACTTATAAAGCTGACGGTCGTATATATGTATGTATGTATGTATGTTCTTATGGTTTTATAATTTCACAAAGTTTTACCAATAGAGAGAGAGTCGGTTTCTAACATAGACACAAGACTCTCTCATTGGAATCTACACAACATCAACTAGGTAGATATGTATGTATGCATTCATGTGTAGATATGGATGTTATTGTATGTGTGGATGTGGATGCTTTGAGTTGTTTGTGTGCATGTGTATATGTTTTGTATCTGTACATGTGTATATGCAGTTATTACATGAACAATGTTTGGAATGTTTTACATATTTTACTGTTCAATTAATGGATTGTACTTGTAATTTCCTAACTAGTTATGTTCGATCTGTTCCTGTGAAGTCTAGCTTCTCAAGATTTGTATTGAGGCAGTTACTAACATATCCCAGTTCCCCAATAATCACAGGCATAAATCTGACGGTGTGATCATGGTGGAGTATCTGCAGATTTCTCATCAGTTCTGCATAAATATTCTCCTTTTCTCTAATCTTTGATATTATATTGGCATCTGCTGGGCAGCTAATTTCCACTACTGTGCATGTTTTCTTCTCCCTGTACCATATCATAATAACTGGTCTGTTATGCCTGCATTGTATTGGTGTTTTTACTGGAACATTCCACCAGTACTCTTTCATATGGATGTCTTCCACATTGTTGTAGCTTTTAATGTGTTTATTATCGGGGCTATTTTTTTTACGAACTGCTTTCAAAAGTGTTTTGGCCACTACATCATGCCTCATAGGTAGATAGTACCGCGATGACATATTTGGACAGCTGCTGATGACATGGGTGATATCCTCGATGTTAATCTTTACAGAGTCTGCACTTGTTATCGCATCCCTATCTCTTTTGTGAATCAGGTATTTCGTGTTGATTTCCTGTTCCTGGATTGCAAAAGCGTATCCTTCAAAGTGGGAGCCAATATAGCAGTTGTTGGTCCAAGATACAGTACTTTCCTTATCTATATTACTCTCAATCTGTAGCTTCCTGGCAATATATCCATGCATGATCTTTTGCTGATAGGCATGCAGTTTTTCATCCATGGATTCACTGCGATACTGCTGAGCGACATCCCTGGGTGTGAGTTTTTGATTATCACACAGGGAATATCTCTCAAGGAGTTCCTTCCCAACTCTGATGATCTTATCTGTTTCATGCAGATAGACTTGCTCGACAAACGGGCTCCTACGCTTCGAGGTTCGTATATGTTGTCGGAGAGATATGATGCGATATTCAAATGATGTCTGGACTGATGTTAGGCCTCTGCCTCCCTACTTACGTTTCAAGTAACGGTGGTCTATGTCACTGTTGATGTGGAATTTTCCGGTGTTGTTCAGTATTTTTCGAGTTACAACATCAACGGCTTTGATTTCGTCTATCGTCCAATTGAGTATTTCAAACGTTGGTGTTAGGACAGGCACAACAAACACATTGTGAGCCATTGGTTTGTTTTGCGCAGAGAGTTCCGATGACCAGATCTTTCTTAATCGGGTGTAGTATTCCCTGGTTACGCGTTCTTTATTACAGATACCATTATAGGATATGTTCTCATCTATCCCCAGGTATCTGTAGCAGTCCTCATTAGATATCGGTGAAACAGTTATACCATTGATGACAATGTTGCTAGATTGGGTTGTTGTTTTTGCCCGCTTTACAGGCATGTATGAGCATTTATCTTGGCCAAATTCCATTCCTATATCCTTCGAGAACGTTGTAACCATGTCAAGATTTTTCTTCCTCCCATCCATGGCATACATTTTCACATCGTCCACAAAGAAATTATGGGTTAGGTTCGTATTTCTGTCCTCCTGTGAGCCAATGATGTATGCCTCACATTTCTTGAGCAGAAAGGCCAATGGGTTTAATAACAAGATGAACAATATCACAGAGAGACTATCCCCCTGAAATATACCCCTGCAATATTTTATTTTATCAGTGAAAATAGAGTCCTCCCTCTCTGTCTTTAACATTAGGATAGTAGCCCAAGAAGAAGACAGCCTCTCAATGGCTCTGACAATAATGTCTGGGGCTTTAGCAAGTTGGAGGGCCTCTATCATCCAAGAGTGGGGAACAGAATCGAAAGCTTCCCCGTAGTCCAGCCAGACTGTAGTCATATTCCTCCTAAGTTGTTGCACCTCCGACATCGCAGTTTTGTTGATTGGGAGTTGTTCAGCACATCCCCAAACCCCTTTCTTTCCAGCTTTTTGTTCATCTGTGATGATGTTATTATTTTCACAGTGATCTTGGAGGAATAGGTTCAGGCAGGCTGTATACATCTTATACATCAGGTTCTGGCATGCAATGGGTCGGTAGTTTTTTGCCAAGTGGGTGTCGTTGTTCTTGGGGACCAGTAATGTTTGTGCTAATGTCAACCATTCTGGTATAAGTGTATCTCCCTTAAGAACATGTTGGTACATGTCAGTAAGATACCTCCGATAGAATATTAGTTTTTTGTACCAGGAGCCGACAATCATGTCTCTTCCTGGTGGTTTCTTATCTTGGAGTTTTCTTATCACAGTCTCAAGGGTGCCCTCATTTATTTCGTATGTTTTTGTTGTAGTGTAGGAGCAATAGTTCTTTCGGATTTCTCTCAGCCACACTGCATCTTGGTTGAAATTCTTCTTTTCACCCCATATTTTTTTTTCTCCAAAAGGGATCTATGTCTGTCTGGGATGGGGCCTCAGTGACACTTATTATTTTGTCCTTCATATCTCTATAGAATGATGTTTGGTTTCGTCTGAATCTTTTATTAATCACTTTTCTCTCATCTACCTTCTTCAGGTATCGGCGTTTTTCGCTAACAGCTCTCAATTCTTGTTTGAGGGGGATCATCTTATATTGGAGACTTCTGTTTCTACTATTTCCAAATACCGTCTATATTTTATATTTCACTCTTTGTTGGTGAAGAGTGAGGTTTTTTTGTGTTTGTTTGCATGTAAGGAGCATTGTCACATGTCCTATGTTTTTTGGTAGGTCAGCATTCTATTTTTCTATTTTAGTTATATATGATGGTATTTTTGGTGGTGTTTTTTTCTTGTTAATATCTCTGCTATCACCAAGATAATGCTTCACAGTCATTGCTAAGGCATATAAATAGGCGCTGATTTGCCAAAATATTGGGGTTTTTATCGATCGGAAATATTCATCCCCTATTTCGTCAATAACACGTAGTATTTCATTATTTGGTTTTTTATTCATGTATGTATGTATGTATGTATAATTTAACAGCTTTACTCTCTCTGTCGCTCTTCACTCGATATATGACAACACTGTTTTAGTTTCCGCATCTCCCTTTCAATATATACAGAGAGAGAGATGGGGGGAGAGATTTAGAGAAACATTAGGAAAACTACACACACACATCTACAGAGGGAGGGGAAAAGCGAGAGATAGGGCGTTAGACAGAGAGAGATACAATTAAAGTGTTAGTTATTCAGAGAGAAAGAGAGAGAGAGAGAGACAGAGCTGAGCGTCGTGTGTATGTATTATGTATGTATCCTACACACCTCCCTATAGTTTATTAACTTTACTCTCTCCGTCGCTATTCCTTCTCTCTATAATAGATCATTCCCCCCTTTCAATAATTTAACTTCTTTACTCTCTGTATGACAACACTGTTTGAGTTTCCCTAACTATGTTCAATATATACACATAGAGAGAGAGAGAAAGAGAGAGATTTAGAGAAAGATTAGGAAAATACATACACACACCTACAGAGACAGAGAGAAAAACAGAGGTAGTGGAAAAGAGAGATATGCCGTTAGACAGAGAGAGATACAATTAAAGTGTTAGTTATTCAGAAAGAGAGTGAGAGAGAGAGAGAGAGAGAGAGAGAGAGAGAGAGAGAGAGAGTCGGAAGGACAATGTGACACGGGAGGGTATGTGGTATCTTTGTTGTGGAGTGGTGGGGACAGGTATACCTAGCCGGACGCCAGCCGGACGGGCCATCTTTCTTTATATTTTCCATTTTCTTATGTTCTTACGTTTAATGTATCTTTTCTTATCTTTTACTATTTACTTTTTACATCTGTAACTTCTCTACCTATTTACCATATATATTTTATTATTGATGTTATTGTTTAGATTATAGGTAATTCTTCTATATATATCTTGCCTTGAGTGAATTACTTTTATATTTACGTATTCTGATGTGTTGATCAGAGGTAAATAATGTAATGGAGATCGAGTTACGCAACTTCAAGCGATTAGCGACATCTAGGCTCACCTGATCATACATAGATATCACGTCGTAATATAAGTACATGTACAAATAGAACATACACTCACTTTCTTACCTACACAAGAGTTGAGTACGGTGAAGTGTATAGGAATATATAATTATAGAAGCTATAATGGCTGAATGAGTGAGTGGTGGTGGGTGGTATTTAAGTAAATATATGAAATATAGCAGACATATGAATATAACTTATGGAGATATAACTACGATGAAGGTTATAAATATTACGGAATCGCCACTAGCCAATTGATGTTCTATGGCTATACACATTCACCGGTTAAAATTCTATGGGGCACCCTCTTTCACACAGCTCAATCCACACTGTCACCACCACCCTTCACATGCTATCTTTACTACCCCTTTTCAATTATATCCCCACACCTCAAGTCTTGCTTATTTATATTTGTCTGCTTGTGAAACGTTAGTTTTTATCTGATGACACTGTGATAAACAGGGGAAACTCCAGAGTAACTAAACTCACTATTCAGACTTAATAAAATGAATATTAAAATTCTACTGCGGTATTGATGAATACTCTTTTCCCTCAAATACCATGTATATATATATATATATATATATATATATATATATATATATATATATATATATATATATATATATATATATATATATATATATATATATATATATATATATATATATATCACAAGCTTACGTGTTACGTAAGTTGGATAGATGATTTCGATTTCATAGAAACAAATATCGGACGTATTGCAGAATATCGTTCAATCTGTCATATCTGCTTTTTAACCTGATTAGTTCTCTCGTTACTTTGGTATTGTATGGTTGGGTTTTGCTGAGCGCAATTTTCAATTTGTCAAGCTATTTAAACGTATGTTATTACTATAAGGACCTACCCTTAATGATTGCTTTGCTGCTCATTCCTTATTGTAAGTCGACTTTCCTTGGCCACAGCCAAAGCTTCGATTTTACTAAGCTTCCACTTGTATATATATATATATATATATATATATATATAATCTGTGCACACAACTATATTCAAATTACTGTGTGTGTGTTCATGGCAGTTTCTTTTCACAAGGTACAAATATTCTAAATTGTATGCGCAATAGTTTCATGGACAGGAATATGAGGGTTTACCGTTATCAATTGAAAATAAATGCATTATTATACAATTTAATGAGGCCAACATATCAGTGCTGAAATCTTCGTAAACTTATCATGCAAGTGATAAGGCCCACAAATGAAATTTATGTAACATCACTTCGTTGGATTTTGTCTAATAATGCACGTACAAGTAGGACCAAGAGAAAAATAATAAGTCAAGCAATAAAAACACTTAGAGCAAAACCCATTCACCATAAATTAATCTAATCAATCCAATTCACTATTTCACGAGAACCCTCTATCCCGAGTCAAATTTCGAATATGTGGTCAAATCTGCAAGAAATATTTATCAAATTCCGCTCAAATCATATGTTAAATTATGTTACAGGTTAAATTATGATACTCATTTGATCATGGGACGTCTTTATCAGACAGAAATTCAGTACTTCACTGGTACTTTATTCTATCGAGCGTGGAAAGATGATTGGCAAATGTGACATCGGGGTCTTTAGAAACCAAAATGTAGATAGCAGCTAGTAAATTCAGTAATGCATTTCATACTACTCGCCAACCGCACAAGTCGAGCACTCTTACATTTACGTTTTAATGTATACAAGTAATCTGTAACATATTTTAATTTCTATAAATAACAATGTGTACTTCAAATTTGTATTTCAAATTTATTTAACTATTCACGGTATTTAAATATATGTGAAAGACTCAATAGCAGTGTGAATAATCCGGAACATTGTTATACGATTCGATAAAATTAGTCAAGAGAATCTAAAGACAACAATATAGGATTGCACAATTTCATTTCATGTGGATAGCTGTAGACTTTATAGAAAACGTATGATACTTACTTCAAAGAAAATTTCGATCAACGATTAAACCAATTTTTAGTTAAGTAAAAGCCAAAAATATTATGCATATATATCATAAATATATGCATATATATATATATATATATATATATATATATATATATATATATATATATATATATATATCATAAAACATGTCTATAGAATCGCCAGATAAAATATATACCGTTTCCTCCCCGTTGCAAACACATATATATTTATGACTTTATATATATTTTATATGTATATATATAAATATATATATATATATATATATATATTTATTAAAATAACAGATTAAAGTTTAAGCAAAGGATCGCTGCTTTCATCCTTAACGGGATCTTCTGAGACTAACAAAGTCAATCTGTAAACGCAGAAGCGGATAATTCAAAAACCGTTGCAACCGGAGGAAGACAGGAATACGATACTCGGTTCGTGGAAACGTTCCCCATGCAAATAAGTAATGCTATAAATAATAAACGGTATAAATAATTAATGGTACAAAAAGTAATGGTATAAACATAACATATACTTAGCTACCACATCAAGACGTAAAATATCCACGTATAGATCGTACTATCCGTTAGGGTATAATGTGGAGCTGTAATACAGGAATTTAGTCTTCAAATTTATTATTATTACTATATATATATATATATATATATATATATATATATATATATATATATATATATATATATATATATATATATATATATATAAAAAGATGTAATCGAAAATGCAACTGGAGTCTTATTTTTTTTTAAAAATATATATATTTATTTGGTTCCTTTACCGATTTCGCAGTTCTTCTGCCTTTCAAAAGTAGAGTTGAGATGGAGGGTCTGTGGTTTTTCTCACATCTGGTTGGTCTCTGAATGTTACTTGTTTTATATGGAAAAAGTGGCTCGAAATGCCAGGTTTTTCGAGAAGTAATTTGATTTGTTGGTCAATAATTATAATAAATTTCGCGCCAGTTCGCGTTACAATAGTTCTTCAAATAAGAGGGGGGGTTGTCACAGGTTGTTTTTTTCATATATGAGTGTTTGAATTTCTTTTTACATGAAAAAAGGGCTCACGAAGGCTTTTTTTTTAAATAAGCGTAATTTTATTGGTTATAAATGAAATTATGGCTGTCACGTGAACAAGTATTCATTAAATTTTCGCGCCCTTATTTGGAAATCCATTCTGTAGCCTTTTTAGAGAATTTTATGATAAGTAAAAGATAATGGTCAAGAGAAATGGGATGGGAGAATTGTTCTGGTTCAGTGAATATGGTTAGTTCGCTGGGGTTGTCAGAATTCAGATTTCCTATTGAATAAAGAATGTAAAGACATGTATGTTTATGTGCGTGCTTGTGTGTGTGTGTGGGGGGGGGGGGGGGGTGAATTTATTTTTACTTAAAAAAAAGGTGGCTCACGAAGGCTTTTATTTAATAAATGTAATTTGATTGGTTATAAATGAAATTTGGCTGTCACGTGAAAAACACCCTAATCTACATATGGACTCAAAAGCTCACAGCCCGCAAATTCGCCCTTTGGAATCTCCTAAAAAATAATGGCAAGGCAGACATATATGAAAAGTGGCTAAACTCTACCCCAATCATCCTCACCAAAAAACTCCAAATAAAACCCATCCCGAATGAACCAAAAAACCAACAAAGACTTAGGGAAAAGATGGCGTTGGAAAAATTTAAAACGGAAATAGAACGGTTGAGATTAAGAGCCAACTCCAACGAAGAAAAATTCAAGTCACTCGACCAACAGATGGACACAGAAATCTCAAAGCACTCTGAAGGCCTACTCTACAAAAAACCCTAAAACTTTGGAAAGAAAACTGTGAGGATGAAGAACTAACATCACTCCAGCGATGGGAAAAAAACGCCACCTGGTTCAACAACTACGAAATGGACTTCAAACATGAACAACATACAGGTAACCCATTTTTAAAACAAACTAAAACTCACACACCACATGCACAACAAATAACAAAAAAAGTAATAAAACGTCCAACATACCCCCAGCAAAACTATAACGATAATCCCAGAAACCATAGACAAAACTATAACCCTACTAACAAAAACCGAAGATCCCCGAACACAAGGCAGGACCCGATCCGCAGATCACAGCCCACACAGAACCTATTCCCAAACCGTAGACCCCTGCCCACACAGAGCCTGTTCCAAAACCGTAGATCCCAACCCACACAAAGGAACAAAATCTACAACCCGGACTATCAACAAACCGAACCTCAATACGTCCGAAACTTCTATACAAGACCACACAACAACAGGGGACATACCTGACATTACTCACCAATGCCAAATTACCTACCACAAACCCACAACCAAGTATCAAAAAATGTGGTCGCTCTAATTGTGGAACCTGCACTCACCTCATTGAAGGCAACACGTATACATTTAAATCAGGACAAAATTTTACTGTAAAAAATCTCTTCACTTGCTCATAATAAAATCTACTTTATGCCATTAAATGTAAAGGACGCATGAAGATTATATAGGACAAACTAAACTCACACTCAAAAACAGAATGACAGTTCATCGCCAACAATTACGAGATCCAACCACGAGACAGATACCACTAAGCGCACATCTAGACATTTGCACAAGTAATAATACACCCAAATTCAAAGTCTTCCAATTTTACCTTTGCGGTAACAATACAACAGAACAAATACGAATAAATAAGGAAAATATGTTTATTCAAAAATATAGACCAGCATTAAATATGGTTTAATATACATTATGTCAACACCATAATATGACATACACACACACATAACACCTTCTACTTTAGAAAATAAAAACACGAACTAAATAAACCTTAACATACGTTTGCACTGACAATACAACAGAACAAATACGAATAAGTAAGGAAAATATGTCCATTCAAAAATATTCCTACTAAAGGAATCATTTTCCTACACACACACACACACACACACACAATATATATATATATTATTTTCATCTTAACATGCTAACCATACTCCCACACACATAACAACCCCCACACCCACAACTCCTTCCCCCATTTCTACGAAATAGAACCACTTTCCTACACACATATATACACACACACAAAATATATATTCTCTCCATCTTAACATACTCGCGCACACACACACATAACACCCATATACACACACACACAACTCCCTCCCCCATTTCTACTAATAGAATCATCTTCCAATACACACACACACACACACACACACACACACACACACACACACACACACACACACACACACACACACACACACACACACACACAAGCACCAAATAAACATACATATCTTTACTTCAATAGAAATTCAGAACGCTGACACCCCAGCGAACAAACCATATTCACTGAACCAGAACAATTCTCCCATCTCATTTCTCTTGACCACTATCTTTTGTTTGTCATAACATTCTCTAAAAAGGCTACAGAATAGATTTCTAAATAAGGGCGCGAAAATGTAATGAAAACTTGTTCACGTGACAGCCAAATTTCATTTTATAACCAATCAAATTACGTTTATTAAAAAAAAGCCTTCGTGAGCCACCTTTTTTTTAAGTAAAAAGAAATTCAAACACACACACACCACACACACGCACACACACACAAGCTCACAAATAAACATACATATCTTTACTTTCTTTATTCAATAGTAAATCTGAATTCTGACACCCCAGCGAACTAACCATATTCACTGAACCAGAACAATTCTCCCATCCCATTTCTCTTGACCATTATCTTTTACTTATCATAAAATTCTTTAAAAAGGCTACAGAATGGATTTCCAAATAAAGGGGCGAAAATTTAATGAAAACTTGTTCACGTGACAGCCATCATTTCATTTATAACCAATCAAATTACGCTTATTTAAAAAGAAAGCTTTCGTGAGCCCCTTTTTTCATGTAAAAAGAAATTCAAACACTCATATATGAAAAAACAACCAGTGACAACCCCCCACTCTTATTTGAAGAACTATTGTAACGCGAACTGGCGCGAAGTTTATTATAACTATTGACCAACCAATCAAATTACTTCTCGAAAAACCTGGCATTTCGAGCCACTTTTTCCATATAAAACAAGTAACATTCAGAGACCAACCAGGTGTGAGAAAAACCACAGACCCTCCATCACAACTCTACTTTTGAAAAGCAGAAGAACTGCGAAACCGGTAAAGGAACCAAATAAATATATATATTTTTAAAAAAAATAAGACTCCAGTTGAATTTTCGATTTCATAATTTTTTCTTTATACTTTCACTCGTGTAGGACACCTCCGTTATTTTTCATTTTGTAAAAAAAACCTCACTTTCTAATATATATATATATAGTAATAATAATAATAATAATAATAATAATTCAGTTTCAGAAGATCCCGTTAAGGGTGAAAGCAGCGATTCTTTGCTTAAAATTTAATCTGTTATTTTAATAAATATATATATATACACGGGTGTGTATGATTGTGTATAGAAGATTATATTATGTCTGATTTACTCGTTTTATTTAAAAGCCTTTAAAATTATAATGATATTATAATGAAATTGTATGGTAGAATATTAAATGTTAAATGTTAATTGAACAAGTACTTTCATGCTTTCGCAATATTCAGGTTCATATTCAGTGGTGACAGTCAAGTTGCCAATTTTGAACTGTAATGAGATGGCTAAAATCTGTGCCTTATATACAATAAAAAGGGCTACAGTTTTGCAAACTGTATTTGGACCAATCGGTGTGTGGTTTCACTAGATTACTAAAGCTGATTGGTTTAGGCGTCACGGTTGGTTGAGCATGTCTAACGACTTCTATTTGACCCTATCCAAAGCATCAATTGTTTTGCTATTTTTAGAAATGATGAAATAGCATTTTCTAGTGTTTTTATAAAAAATCTTCAGTAATCATCAACATCAACATCACTTTTATTATTATTATTATTGTTGTTGTTGCTGTTAGTGGTGGTAGTCAACATGGTCGTAGGCGTAGGAGTAATACCCCCAGGCATTATTATTGTTCATTTAGCTTGGGTTGGAATTTATCAATAAAAATCTTTGCTTTAATTTTTCTCTTGATTTCACTTGGGCTGTGTAGTTTGTAGAATGGAAATATTATAAATATTTTCTGACCACATGTTGCTAGATGGTTACTCAGGGGTACCTGACGGACATGTGGGTCTTTGATTTGCTGTAGGTGCACCTGTGCACTTTCCGATAGTGCATTTCCAGTTTGACCGACATATAGTTCTTCACAATTCGGGCATTTAATGCAGTAAATTAGATTTCTGCTTTTGCAGTTCATATTTGCATTTTGGAATATTTTTCCAGTTTTTGTGATCATATATTGATCAGTATGCATGAACTGACATGTGCCACATCGACTATCATTGTATTTAGATACAGTAAATGATTGATCTTTGTTGTTAAGGTCAAACGTTGCCGTTGTTAGTATTTGCTTCAAATTTTTCGGCTGTCTTTTATAAGAATCAAACTCGGTCTGTGATTAAACCTTTTAATTCATTACGTTGAGCAATGATCGGTAGGTTTGCTTCGGCAGTACTTCTTGGTTTCTTCGTCCTTGGGTTGTCCTAAGTTGTTGTATAGGTATTTTTATAGCTCGCTGTATGCAATTTTCTATAAGTAGAGATGGGTATTTTTGTTTGAGCAAAAGTTCTCTCAGTTCTGTTAGGGGTTTGTTCCTGGTATTCGTATCTTCTACAATTGTACAAATTCTTCTGGCTAGGCAGTATGGGATGTTGCGTTTTGTAAGAGGTGGATGGCACGACTTAACATTCAGATATTGATGGATGTCTGTGTGTTTATAGTATATATCCGTGGTAATGGTGGTGTCGTTTTTGATCTAGAAATGGTAATTTGGTACTACTCATCTCTTTTGTAAATTGGAGAGATGGGTGTTGGTTATTCAGGAGGATATTGAACTAATCCAGAGTATCTAGAGATTCTGTCCAGTTGATGAAAGAGTCGTCAAGGTATCTCTCCCAAGATTTGTCAATGTACTTTCTAAAGTCAGTACTATATTTTTCCTCTATTACTTGGTAGAGTTGTTGTCCTAAGTATCCCATTACAGAGTTCGCGTAAACAGGAGAAAACTTCGTTCCCATCGTTCTGCCTTTAATTTGGATGTAATTATTTCCATTGAAGAAGTTTGTTTTGTTTTCCAGAATAAGTCTGACTGCTTCTAATATAAATGGCGCTGTGAATCTGGTGGGAATCACTTCTCTATATTTCCCCACCCAGTATTTATATATGGGTGCACGCACGTATTTACATATATATATATATATATACACACAACACACTCTCACAAATATATGTATGTATATATATATATATATATATACATACATATATTCGTGAGAGTGGTATTAGTAAATATATATATATATATATATATATATATATATATATATATATATATATATATATACAATGCTATTGAATAAATGGAAACTATATTTATAAAACCATATATATTTCAAGGTACGCTTTCACCATATAAAATACACATTTTTATTTTATCTGATGAAAGGGTACCAATGTCGTCTTGGTTGCCCTTGAAATATATATAATATAATAAAATAAACATAAATATTATAAAATAAATATTTTATATATAAAAAATTTGGAATACGACAAATCTATATATATAAAACTGAGGTTGTCTGTCTGTCTATCGATTTTTGGCACACATCTCCTCTTAGAATCTCTCACGGAATTGCACCGAAATTGCTATACTTGTACATTGAGCCCTAGCGAAGACATCGGAAAAAAAATATTTCAAATTGACCCGCCCTATCTGACGAAATCGAATATAATGTATCGATTTTTGAGCGTAAGTTATCAGTTATTTCCCTTTGTTCTGTTTACATTGAGCGTCTTACGTAAAAAATTACGCTGGCTTTCTCAGCGTTTAAAATGACATTAACACAATACATTACATTTAAAAGTATTTTAAAACAATATTTTTACTTGAAAACAAGTCTATTTAAAGACTACGTAAAACAAGCAAATATTTCGTAAAAAAAAGCAAAAATTATATAAGTTTATTTAAAATATATGTATCTGTAAATTTCGTTAGGCGTGCAGACAGACAGTCGTGCAGACAGACAGTTGTGCAGAGAGGTGATATACGCGTGCAGACAGACAGTCGTGCAGAGAGGTGATATAGGCGGGCAGACAGACAGTCGTGCAGAGAGGTGATATAGGCGTGCAGACAGACAGTCGTGCAGAGAGGTGATATAGGCGTGCAGACAGACATAACTGATAATTTGGTTACGCTAATGTTTTTCTCTGCGTTGCAGTGTTTACATTTTCGATCTTTGTTAATAAATAACCAGTGCAGTTTTATCCCCAGCATCCTCTTTTATTATAACATTCGGGTTATCGTTATGTTTTCTTAACTTCATAAGGCATATTGTTGGTTGAGGGAATATTAATCAAAAACACCACATGCAAGTCTGCACAGTAGACACTACAGTTTTTAAGCCAAAAAAGAAACTTAACATTGTAACTTTCACACAGCTACTGAGCGACCCCGAGCAACGCCGGGCTTTACTGCTAGTACTAAATAAAAATATATATATATATTTAGAAAAGGGTATAAATGCCCATAGCAGACGTAGAGCACTCAACAAGTTAATGGACCAAAAGATCAATGAAAATAATCATCAAATCACTATATATAATGATGCACATACATACACCCTTATAGATATATACATATACACACACACACACATAAATATATATACATACACACACACACACAAAAAAAACCCAACCACAGGATTACAAACACACATACAAAAACGTATATATACATATATATATATATATATACGCACATAGGACAAAGCCTTACCCTATGTCATTTCCCCCCCTCCTTTTCGACCCTATATTTTTGCCTGACCCTTCACATACCAACAATTTTTTTATTTTTAGATATTAATTTTTTATATAATGGTTTTGTGTGTTTTTATATAATTGTTTCTACTTTAGGCACAAGGCCAGCAATTAACCAGTACATTACTGGTACTTTATTTTATCGACCCCGTAAGGATGAAAGGCAAAGTCAACCTCGGCGGGATTTGAACTTAGATCGTAAAGGGAAGTAACTATGCTGGAAAGCATGGCGTCCGACCCTCTAACGATACTGTCGATCCACCGTGTTTTTATATAATAGCCTCAGAAAACGCTTGAGCTCTGCCGTAGGGTCAGGCTTTTTCCTGTGTGTGTGTGTATATATATATATATATATATATATATGTATATATACGTTTTTGTATGTGTTTGTAATCCTGTGGTTGGGGTTATTGTGTGTGTGTGTGTGTATGTATATATATTTATGTGCGTGTGTGTGTGTATGTATATACATTTATGTGTGTGTGTGTGTGTATCTGTGTGTATGTGTGTGTATATGTATATATGTATAAGGGTGTATGTATGTGCATCATTATATATAGTGATTTGAGGATTATTTTCATTGATCTTTTGCTCCATGAACTTCTGAGTGCTCTAGGGCTGCTATGGGCATTTATACTCTTTTCTAAATATATATATATATATTTATTTATTATTTGTCGTATTCTAAATTTTTTATATATAAAATTTTATAATATCTATGTTCTTTCTCATATATATATATATATATTGAGTTATATATGTATATGTGTGTGTGTGTACGTATTCATACGTATGTGTTTGTATATATGTGTGTGTAGGTATATATGTGTATGTTAGTAAGTATGTAT
>OZ024742.1:48246504-48249004 GCA_964016885.1 Eledone cirrhosa | reverse complement strand
TTAGTTAAAGCAAAAATTAAGAACACATACAATATTAAAAATAGGATTAAATACATACATGTATATCAAAATACAAGTATATGTGAACATACTTCAATAGATATACGTGATAAAACATGACACAGAGGAAAGAACAAACTGTAGTGCTAAATATGTTACTGAAAGCATACGTCAAATGGTTCAATTTCTGGCAATATAAACTAACATTTTGGTATGAAATGAAACATAAGAAGATATTTTTAAAAATCGGAAAAGGAAGGGAAAAACAAGTGGTGTAGTGTCACAGAAGAATGGGAAGAGTGATTGAGTCCTGGACCTAGGGAGCGGCGGCAATGAGGCTGCACCCCGCAGAAAAGACTGCAACAGATTTTCCAGCGGAGTGTGGCCCGTGACCTCCCGCTGCAACAGCCACTCCACTTCATGGTGCTCCCTCTTCAGACAGGTCACCGACGTGCTGATCTTGTGGAGGAGCTACACAATGCGGGGTTCAAGTACAACTGAATTATTGACGGCTACCGAGTGTATGTATGTACATAGGGTTGACGAAAACTCAAACACAGGGATGCAAAAACACAAACTTTATTAGGATCACACTTAGAAGGAAGTAGAGTGGGGCTCGTTGCTTCAGACTGAAGGGCTCCATCCGGAAATGGAGGGCTCGGAGGGATAGAGAAGAATCAAGTACATTAAAGTTTGTGAGACGATAGAGTCGGACGCCATGCTTTCCAGCAAAGAGTTACGCTCTTTTACGAACTAAGTTCAAATCTCACCGAGGTTAATTTTGCCTTTCATCCTTACGGGGTCGATAACATAAAGTACCAGTAATGTACTGGGTAATTGCTGGCTTGTGCCAAATGTAGAAACAATTATTGGTTTGTATGTGTCCGTGAATGGTTTGATTTTTGTGCATGTGTGCACGTGCACGTAAGAATATGTGTGTGTACGTCTGTGTATGAACGTGTGTGTGTATTTTTACATGTGTGCATGTGACCATTATATATTGTTTCTATGTACCTGAGCGTTTGCGTGTTTGTGTGTGTGTATATATATATATATATATATATATATATATATATATATATATATAGCATAATTCATAATTGTGTATTATGTATTTGATAATATACAGTATGTTTAATTAAAAACATTTTGAAGACCATTCGCTATGAATTTTAAAGTAGTAACTTTGTAACTTACTTATTCACAGAGAAAATTAACGAAGATGGTTGGTATAATCTTATATATATATAAAACAATAATAATTACCATCGACTAAGTTTTATTAAGTTTCAAAATCCCGGTGTTATACGGTAGAAATAAAGAGATATATAAATGGTAATATATGATAACACAGATAAAGTAAAGTTTTACCCAGTATATTTCAACTGTATTGTATCAACGTTATGAAACTCATCAGTTATTTATTACATATCTCACAAAGATCCTTATATATATATATATATATATATATATATATACTTAGGGTAAATATTGATGCAATTCAATTCAAGCAATCAAGGTACTTTTTCCACATAGGAGTGACGGAGTAAATATCGAATAAGTAAAAGCGAAGTAGTTTCAGATGTTCATGTCCTTTAATAATAATGCTGTGATATATATTTCAATGACGACACTGGCCACACTGTTCTGTGTGCGAGTGTCGAGACATCATCAGACAGCTTGTTACATAATAAGGTTATGTTTCCGAGGCAATCCAAGTTGAATCGACATGGGAATGGACGAAGTGTGTGCTTTTGGGTTCTTCATCCGTTCCCCTGTGAGTACGAATTCACCCCGACCGGTCTGCGCAGGCGCATGTCCGAAGGAGGTTGACCATTAACTACCGCAAATTTCAACGAAATTCGCTTACTCAGTTCACCCTCTCAGCCAAACAATGACCCATTTAGTCCTGTACCATAGTTTACTGCTACCCGTCGCGTCTGTGGAAGTCAGCCGAAAGCCAAAGGGGATGGGAGAGTGTTAGTTTTTACAGGTCACAATACTACCCCTCACCAAGCATGGACAGTACGACTGACCATCAACTCCCAAGAGAAAATATACTTAATTCGAGGTATCATGGTTTTACATTGGAAGTTATGAGTGAGAGTTGGAAGTAAAAATAAAAATCCTAAATCAAAAATCAGAAATTATAAATTAAACAATTAAAAAATTAACAATTAGAAATTAAAAAAAAATTTTCAAGTGAGGATCCGGATTGAGGTGAGTAAAAAAACATATAGATTGAAGTGAGTAAATAATATGGAGAGAGATGTTTAAGTAAGAAGTTCTGAGAGGGGTTCTAATGTCACAGTTACTCTATCCACATATTGAACGATAGTGCTGTACATTAGAACGGAGGGTAAACTACAGTATTAAAGGCAGCAGTCAATCTGGTACACAGTCATAATTTCCATCACATGGAACAAAACCAAAGAAAAACAGATATAAAGTACACAAAAGAAAAGAACCAATAATGAATAAATGCAAAAACACAGAGTAC
>OZ024742.1:48234004-48244004 GCA_964016885.1 Eledone cirrhosa | reverse complement strand
TAATGAAAGTTTGCGAGAAAATTGTGTAAATGAGAAACTTCAGTTGATTTTTGTCTTATTTGGGGGCTCGTCCGAAAAGAAGTATATAATCTAAGCAACCCCAAGGAAAAACTTAATCGGCTTATATACCAATTCACTCTTAGTAGTGTTTCTAAATGAATGTAGTTGTTTGCATATAATATGTTTGTATGTATAAGAAAATACGAAACAATGTCTTACCATACATTTCAACTCTTAATCCAAATAATAGAGAAAACTACTAACAAATACAACTAAAATCTACCTATCATACTAAATGACAAAAATTAAATAATTCTAACAAATGTACCACAAAACAAAATATCAAACTAAAAAATGCGGAAACGTAGCCCTCGATGAATTTTCTTAATACATCTCAACATTTCCATACTGGACATACTGGAAATACCACAAAAGTCCAACTTCACCAGAGGACAATGGAACCATCTATGATCTAAAAAAGGACAAAAATATTGTAATAAAAGAAGCCGCACAAAACACTACTCAAACCTTGTGTTCCAGATGGTGCAGTTACTACCATACTATGGAGAAGCCAAAGAATAGAAACTTCATAATGTGACGAAACAATTCTCTGATTTACTCCATGTATTCCAAAACTGTCTAACCAATAAGGAACTAGACTATCACACCAACTTTTAGAATAAGGACAATACATCGCTCTGGAATACGGAAAATATACAAGAATGAACTGATTAAGGAGACATGATAAAAATGAAAACATGTGTAAATATACCCACACCAACCGTCTTAAAGCTAAGACTAATGATAACAGATTCTGTAAGGTTTTAAACATCTTATTGAAACCCTTTATTAAAAACACAAGGAGCTTCATACGAGATGATCTAGATGTACTCAATACTCTTCGAAACGAAGTAAACCAGAACCTTTACATGGTTACATTGGATATTGTGACCATATGCAATAACATGCTATATGACTCCGGAATCGGTCTATCAAATACTGGTTGATTCATTCTCCTATGAACTACAAAAACCTAATAAAAAATAGTTCATCATAGACGGTCTTCAATTAATTTTAAAAGACAACTATTTCATCATCGATGGTGCAGAGGTAGCGTTCAAGGAGTCGAAGGTGGTGGCGATAAATGACCCATGACTCTGAGGCATATAGGAGGGTGGCAAGAACGATGGCTCTGTACGCTCTGGTTTTGCAACACTTCTTCAGGTGTTTATTGTTCCACAAAGCATGTGTAGAGTCTTCGAAATGAACTGCTTGCTTTTGCCTGTCTCTTGCTGAGTTCCCTGTTGGCATTCGGTATGATTGTGCACCCAGGGTATGTGAACTGATAGAACGTTTTCATTTCAGTTTCGCCAACGGTGATATCTGGAGGGAGACTCTCTTCCTGAGATGCAGGCTGGTGGATTACCTCCGTCTTCCTTAATATTACTTCCATACACAAAATCTGGGCAGCTCCTGAGAAGCAGGAAGCTGCAAGGCTCTTTCTGTATGGGCAACGTTGCAAAGAGAAGATCATGGATTAGTTGCTCGAGAATTTTCCTGTGAAACTGCAGTCAACGAAGATTAAACAGGCGGCCATAAAGACGGTAATTTCGAATTTAAGTTCACGGGTTAGTGTTCGTATGCTATAGCAAAAGTTTTCTATTATATAATAGAATGCAGTATAAAGCTATTAAAAGGTATGCATTAGAATAGTATAGAAATGTGATTGCATTATGTAAGTGAAAGAGAAAGAGAAAGAAAAAACATAACCGAAGTATATAAATCAGATAAAATGGTTCAAAATCAGTCGAATCTGTTGACTATTTTTAATTAACAAGCAGTATTTCGGTCTTTCAGTTCAAATAAATATCGTTTAAGCTATTTCCCTTTGTTATGTATATATATATATATATATATATGTATATATATATATATATATATATATATATATATATATATATATATATATATATATACATATATATATATATATATATATATATATATATATATATATATATATATATATATATATGTGAGTGTGTGTGTGTGTATCTCTCTATCTCTCTCTCTCTCTCTATATATATATATATATATATATATACATATATATAGGAAAAATTATGACCCCGACGGCAGAGCTCCAGCTGTTTCGACGGCTATTTCTGGATTAAATTAGAATTTTTAGCCTGGTAAATAAATAGCCTAACTTATCAATGGTTACTTCCTTATATCGGAAGATTGTAGTTGTCAAGAGGATTGGTTAAAATTTGTTGTAAACACAAGTAAGTCTATCATGGCAATTGGTGGGAGGTAGGGGTGGCTGAACTTGCCTGTAGAACAATGAGGGAGTGAGTGGAGCCAGTGAAGCGTTGAAAGTGATATCTATACAGCAGATTCTAAGGAAAGTGTATGAAAAGTCAAAGAATTGTTCTGGATAAAATGGAGGAGGGAGTATATAGAATAGGTAAATCATATGAGAGTAGGAGACAATAAAACATAATAGAAAGAAATATAAAAAAAATATATATATAAAATAGATAGTGAAAAATGAATAAAAAAACAAAAACAGTAGAGTCTAGAAACAGCTGCTATAATTAGTAGGTGTTGCTTGTATGGCCAAAGCTATAGAAAAGGTTAATAAGTCGAGAATAGAAAATACTAAAATTGTAGAAGTGGGTAGTGAAAAAATATAATGCAAACTTTTCAGGGGTCTAACACAGTTGCTATAAATAGTTAGTAAAGCGTATACCGCCAATGCTAACTTACAATTACACGTTAAGAAAAAGAAAATACTAAATAAGAAACTTGTAAATTGTAGAATTGGAGTAGTAACAAAAAAGATACAAAATTACATGGGTCTAACACATCAGCTATAAATAGTTAGTAAATCATATTCGGCCAATTCTATCTGAGAATTACAGGGGTGGGGGTACTGAGGCTACAGAAGCCCGATGGGCCGCATCAGGGTAGGCGGAAGGGGAAAAGCAGACGAGGAAGAAGATCGGGGGTGGAAGGAAGTGATAGAATGAAACATGGGGAAGAAGACAACATAGAGGAAAAGAAAAGAGGTACACCTACTTATGTAAGCTGGGGTTTCCCCTAATTTATTCGGCAAGTGGGGGTTATCACCCCTTGTTTACCCACCGGGGTCGTTATGGTGTTTGAGGGCGAGGTCAATCCTACGCAATCTGTGTTTGCATGCGGTTACCAGTTCGTCTTTCTTGTTTAGGAGTTGATCCCTCGAAAACAGCATGTGTAATGTTTCCTCCGAGCATAAGTTACACGGACGGCGTCCTCCCGTGTAAGAGTTAGCTCTGGACAGTAAGCTCCAAGTGAGATTGTAGGTTATATTATTATCTTGGAGATCCCAGATGTGTCCCGAAAGTGTAGTGGCATGTCGCCGGACCGGATTTCGGAAAGTGTTGGTAGAGCCGGGTCTTAAAATCATAAGTAGTTAATCCTATATAAGCTTTGTTGGACGTGTCCGTCCTCACGTTGCACTGGTAGATTACGTTACGTTCTCGGCATCTGTTGTTGATGGGGCACGTAGATCTATCAGGGCAGTTACACCTCCTGGTCGGCTGTCCACTGATGTCCAGTTTGTTTCTTCCAAAGGGGTTGAGTTTTTGTTGTTTGAGGAGACAATGTTTTGTGCGAAGTTAGGTGTGGTGCTGTAGGAGAGTTTGATGGTGTTTTTGTTGATTATTTTGTGGTAGCGGTGTTGTAGTGGGAAGTGTTTTTCGAGGAGCCTAAAGAAGATTTTGCCGATAGGTGTTGCCACCTCGGCATTGTGGGAAGGATTGAACCACGTTACCTGGCGTGAGCGGCGGTGTCGCCTGCTGGTTCCGCTAAGGGAAGCTGGATAAAAAGATATTTACTCCCCGAAGCCACTCCGCTGGAAGGCCTGGTTGTAATAAAGCGCATGTTCGTCAAATATCCGTCATTAGCGGACAAACGAGATATGCGGAGGGAGATGTTTTTAACCAGGTTTTTGGTGATGTTTCTAGGATGGTTAGAGCGGCGGTGGATGTAGTGCAGGTTGTCGTTTGGTTTCCTGTATGGGTAGTACAGATCATTTTTGAGGTTAACGTCCAGGAAATCGACTCGGTTTAGGGAGGTTTGTAGGGTGATTTTAAATCCCCAGTCCCGGAAGAAGTTGATAAGTTGTTTACGGACCGGGTCTGTACTACTGGGGTTGTACCCTTTGAGGGTGAGGAGCCCATCATCTCGGTACACTCCACCACCAAATGCAGGAAACATTTTGGTGAGTTTAAATAGTAGGAATAATCCTATAAGATCTGTGACATCGGCCGAATCCGTCGCGCGCATACTGATGTAGACGGGGGAGTCGGGAGCTCTCTTTATCCACTAAGAGTTGTCGAAAAGTAGGTGTCTTCTTGGCGTGGAGAATGATATTTCCTTCATGGTCAGTGATGGGTGTGAGTATTTCGGTAAAGTCCAAAGCGGCCGTAAGGAGCGGTAAGGTAATAGATGCATAGTACCTCTCTATGGCAAACGGGTGGGTAGACAAGGGCTGATAACCCCACTTGCAGAATAAGTTAAGCGAAACCCCAGCTTAAATAGCTAGATATACCTGTTTTCATTTCTTCTATGTTGTCTTCTTCCCACTGTCTCATCCTATCAATTCATTCCACCCCCGATCTTCTTTCTCGTCTGTTTTTCCTCTTCTGCCTACCCCGATGCAGCCCAACGAGCCTTGTGTAGCATCAGTACACCCACACCCTGTAATTTAAAGATAGAATTGGCCGAATACGCTTTATTAACTACTTATAGCAGCTGTGTTAGACCTCTGAAAAGTTTGCATTATATTTTTATCACTACCCACTTCTACAATGTTAGTATTTTCTATTCTTGACTTATTAAAATGTTCTATAGCTTTGGCCATACAAGCAAAACCTACTAATTATAGCAGCTGTTTCTAGACTCTACTGTTTTTGTTTTTTTATTCATTTCTTACTATCTATTTTAAATATCTCTTTTTTATATTTCTTTCTATTATGTTTTATTGTCTTCTACTCTCATCTGATTTACTTAATCTATACACACCCTCCATTTTCTCCAGAACAATTCTTAGACTTTTCATACACTATCCTTAGATAGTGTATGAATAGATATTTATAGATATCCCTTTCAACGCTTGGCGGCTCCACTCACTCCCTCATTGTTCTACAGGCGAGTTCAGCCACCCCTACCTCCCACCAATTGCCATGATAGACTTATTTGTGATTACAACAAATTCTGACCAATTCTCTTGACAACTACAATCTTCCCATATAAGGAAGTGCCCATTGATAAGTTCGGTTATTATTTATTTACCAGGCTAAAAATTCTAATTTAGTCTAGAAATAGCCGTCGAAACGGCTTGAGCTCTGTCGTCAGGATCATACTTTTTCCTATTACCCACTCTACTACCCTAAGTATTGAGTACTCTGGTGTGTTATTGTCCATCTGGTTCCTTACCACATCTCCTTCGTTATATATATATATAGTAACATTCATGAGGAGTAGTTAGCTTTGATAAGCATCAAAAAATGCGAAACAGAGCTCTGTCAGCTTTATCTCCCCTATTTGCTGAAAATTAAAATAAGTGAGACTATCACTACTCTAAAACAATAGCATAATGTCTTCGAAATGCTTTTAATGAAGCACACAGTGTATTGCAAAATACACTATATATACATTCATATATATATCGCTGTTTCAGAACACCAATTCTAATTTTCAATTTCTGCTTGTCCGGCAACCGCTCTGTATAATCAGTCCCTGATTATTACTAGAATCCTATAAGAATCAAACATTCATGATTTTCAGCAAACAGGAGGAGTAGTTAGCTATGATAAGCATAAAAAATGCGAAACAGAGCTCTGTCAGCTTTATCTCCCCTGTTTGCTGAAAATTAAAGTAAGTGAGACTGTCACTACTCTAAATCAATGGCATAAGGTCTTCGAAATGCTTTTAATTTTATTGCAAAATACACTATATATACATTCATATATATATCGCTATTTCAGAGCACTAATTCTAATTTTATATATATTAATATATGTATATATACAGGGTGTACGCATTTCTTCTAACTTTAATTTTACCTAATTGTGTATGGTTGACGTTATATTTAGTCGATTCCCACGTGCCGTTGAAATGTTGGGGGGGGGGGGATGTTCTATTGCGGTCGGCCGCGAAGAGACTGGTGTCGTCTATTTAACAAATTTTTCTTCATAGGAGCCTTTTAATTTTATAGCCTGGTTTAATTGATTTTTATGTCGTTAATTATGCTAATTGGGAGAGGAAATGGTGTAAATATTTTAACAAATGATTCTATGGACATACTCCATGACATATTGCTCTGATTATATAATTTATTAATTCTTCATTAAGCCACATCGTAAATGGTTGCCAAAATATGTATATCTGTGACTATGTTTAGTTTGGGTATATGTATATCTTTATATATATATATATATATATATATTTATATATATATATAATATATATATATATATATATATATTAATATATATATATATATATATATATATATATATATATATATATATATATATATATATATATATATAATATATATATATATATATATATATATATATATATATATATATATGTATATATATGTACATATATATTGTCGGATATGTAGTAAAATGCCGATAAATTATTTTTAAAAGCCACCATATTGCGCTAGAAAATTACGAAGGGGAAAATAATGACAATTGAAGCAAGACAAAACAAAATAATTTTTCACCTTGTGTATTTAATCATACTATTTCAGGGCAATATCCCCTTTTCAGATGCGAAGCTGAAACAATCCAACAGAAAACAAATGAGTGATCACAGTTCTCAAACTTTTCACCCCTAACTGTTGTGTTTGCAAAACGAATGCGTATGTGCGGGGCCGCTACAGTAATTATTCTGCCTCGGGTATTTCTGTTCTATTATTTATCTCTGGTTTTAATCGGCTATTTAAAGTGGCTTTCTAATCTTTAAATTTCCCATATCTTTTTTTCAATCACCTCTATGGTGACCTCAATGTCCTGGTTTCGACATCTGTCAATCACGTACATGGACCATTTGGAGCGCACAGTGGACACCACCTGCCGTTCTAGTTTCTTGTTCATCAGCTACGTGGTTGACATCCTAATGCACATTTCATCACGTGAAGAAGTCGTCAAGATAAACATATTTGTAAACATTGACACACATAAAATTTGAATTTGAACAAAGACTACAGTGGATCTATCTTTTTATACGATTTTACACTAAACGTCAGGAGGTATGCCTGCAGAGAGATTTTCATGCACGACGACTATTCCCTTCCCTACAGAGCTAAAACGGCCTATTTACGGAAGGAGATCTGCCGGATACGCAGCGGATTCAGCGAGCGTAGCGCCTGTCATACCAGCACCATGGAATTCCAAAGAATAATCAACGAAAACAACTTCCCTATTTCTCTCATCAAACACTGGAATTTCAAGGCAGCAAAAGGTAAATGAACAAAGAGAACACGTGCCCCTTTGGATAAAATATCTCACTTGAAGCTGCCACAATTCAATTAGAAGACGACAGCTTCCATCACAAAAGCCATCCTTAGGGAGAGATTGAATATACGGCTGGCCCACTCGGGAACCTTGTTCAGGAGACAGCGCCACTGATATTAGACCACATGCAGCGATATATGCACACTTCCTAGTCACCCCTTCAATATCGCTGAAGTGTGCTTGACAATGTGCACGACAATGTAGCTCCTCATACACCTGAAGAACAATAAAGAGACTACATCTACGGATAAAGGAATAGGTGACAATAAGAGTCTCTTCCGTTAAAAAAAAACGTCTTGCTATATGCCGCAACCAAACATTGAGGTCACCATAGAGACGATGGAGACATTTAAGGATTGAAGAAATCATTTTCGTCAGTTGAATGAAACAACAGATAAATAATATGTCAGAATGGTCCCTGTAGCAACCCTACGAATACGCATGCGTTTTGCAAACACATAGAGAAATTCGGGAAGGAAATTCTGAAATCTATGATCGCTCGTTAGTTTTGTAGCTATTACTACTAACTAAATAACGTATTCTGCCACATTTGTATTCGAACAAACAATTCATAAAACATTATATTAGAACGAGAGCAAACATAAATCACAATTTTACTCATTAAACATTAGAACGAAATTATATTTAGTTAATAAAGTTGCTGTATCTATGTTTGCTCCATATAATTATCAGCTGTAAACCTTCCTATGATGTCACATACGATACCTTGAATTTAAAACATATGGTTAACTCTTCAAATCTATTAATATTTTGATGCGGATTACGTTTAATGAACTGCAGCTTCACCTAGACGAGGTTAGTCTATAAAAGTGTTCCACAGATTTCTAGGTCTCTAATGCCTATATTATTATTCGTTATGCATCAAGACAGAATTCAAAACGCCCGCATACACAGGCATGTATAGACAACCAAACACACATACACACAAACACAGACACACACACACAAACGCACACACACACACGAACACACATACACACAAACACACACACAAACACACACACACACAAACGCACACACAAATATATATATGTATATATTTATATGTATATTTATATATATATACATATGTAGAGATGTATTTATTTATACATACATACACACATACACACACATGTATATATATATATATATATATATATATATATATATATATATATATATATATATATATATATATATATAGAGAGAGAGAGAGAGAGAGAGAGAGAGAGAGAGAGAGATGCCTTTATTTGTGTGAATACGACGAATTTTTTATCAAACATGTCACGTTAAAAACTCAACTATGTTTTACTTTAAACGTTTATATTGAGGAGACTTTTATTTAAATTTATTTCCTTTTATATATAATCTGTTGTAATTGAACTTGGGACCGAAGTTTACTGCTCAATTCTTCATTTCTAACGTGTTTAACTTCATTCGCATATATTAAGTTGTTAAGTGTTCCATCTTCTGTGGTGTACCATTGAAATCATTACTATAAAGCCCTTGAAATTCATTCCGTCAGTCATTAAAATAACGTTACACCTCCCATAAACACAGCAAAATACAGATATTCTACTTGCTGCCGCAGCTGGTATATTTAACCGTAAGATTCCTAACATATATATTGATAAATATATAAACATGCGTACACATACATAGATACATATATATATATATATATATATATATATATATATATATATATACGCGCATAAACATATACTAATAGCACCCCACCCCCCACACACACACACACGCATATATATATATATATATATATATATATATATACACATGCATACATATGTACAAAAGACTTACACTCATCCGTACACACACGTACTAAAACAACTTATGCATTACACTTTTAATCATAATTGAGTATAACAGTTACAGCAGGAAGTTCGATTACTAAATAATTCAAAATATATACAGGAAATATCGTGTTCAAAATTTGATATTAGTTCATGATATACCAAACTATTGACGACTATGTTTGGGAACAAAAGACAATAATAGAGTCATGATATTCAATTGTGACAAGAAACAGCCGGGGAACGTCATACCATGGTGATGGTGTTGCGAAATAAATAAATAAATACCTAAATAAACAAATAAACAGCTAACTGTTGCCATCATAATGGATGTTTATCGTAAGATTTCGTGGCTATAGCACCAATATCAATATGTATGGACGTAAAATGTTATGTAAGTTGTTTGTCTTTACTATCATGTCAACCCTGATTGAGAATACTTATGATTAAAGGCATTCATGCTATGACCATCCCGTTCCTCAGTCAGTGTGCATTCATGTTTATAATATTGAATGATTCTTTTCCTCTTTATGTAGTGTTTCTTATGAAGGAAATAGACTATATATTTCCTTCAAATTTAAGCATACGGACAATAATGTT
>OZ024742.1:48169004-48229004 GCA_964016885.1 Eledone cirrhosa | reverse complement strand
TATTTCACTATGGTGTCCTGGGTCTATCTATTGGCCGCTATAGGCGAGCAATATTCTTCTGTCGAGGCTGCATTATGCGAGATCTGCCTATTAGTAACAAGATGGCCGCCTAAGGACATATTTACCTAACTAATTAGAGGCTGGTTTCAGGGGAAGTAACTCCTCGAGAAATTAGAAATTGTAGCTGGTTTATCGCTAAGAAGTGCTAATGAGTTTAAGTGAGAGACAATGTAGTGGAGGTAAATTATAATTATCGAAGTCAGGTTTAACTATTTAACATGTTACCTATAAGTAAAAGTGGGATTTTACTTAAAGGTAGGGGTGGCTGAACTTGCTGGCAAGTTCAGCCACCCCTACCTCCCATCAAATGCCATGATAGATTTATCTGTCTTTATAACAAATGTTAACCAATCATCTTGACAATTACTATCGTCCCATATAAAGAAATTCCCCTTGAGAAGTTTGGCTATTTATTTACCTGGCTAAACATTCTTATTTAGTCCAGAAATAGCCGTCGTAACGGCTTGAGCTCTGTCGTCGGGGTCATACTTGTTCCTATTACCCACTCTAATACCCTAAGTGTTGAGTACTTTGGTGCGTTACGGACCATCTGGTTTCTTACCACAATTCCTTCGTTATATATATATATATATATATATATATATACGATATTAAACAAATGGAAACTATATTTATAAAACCATATTTATTTCGTTATATATATTTCTGGGATATCATATTAAAAATATGGTATGCCTTCCTCAGACAAAATACAATATATTAGCTGTTTTATAAATAATTTTGACATACCTTAGAATAATGCAACTTCCATTTAAAAAGTTGAACAACTTTTTAAATGGAAGTTGCATTATTCTAAGGTATGTCAAAATTATTTATAAAACAGCTTATATATTGTATTTTGTCTGAGGAAGGCATACCATATTTTTAATATGACATCCCAGAAATATATATAACGAAATAAATATGGTTTTATAAATATAGTTTCCATTTGTTTAATATCGTAAACCTACTCCAAAAACTGTTGAGTGCTTTTATATCAGTTATAAAATATTTACTCGTTGTAACCCAACAATTTTAAATAAATCTTTTGCATATATATATATATATATATATATATATATATATATATATATAGTTGTTATATAGTAAAGTGCATTTTTGGTTGTGTAAAATGGTCCAATAACTTTATGTTACCCACTCTACTACCCTAAGTATTGAGTACTTTGGTGCGTTATGGTCCCCCTGGTTCCTTACCACATTTCCTTCGTTATATATATATATATATATATATATATATATATATATATGAAATACGTAAATAAGAAAGTTATGAAAATTGACTTACTTACTAAAATTTCACTCCAAATAATTAGTTTCTGTAAGGGATAAATACAGTTATGTAATACCTGTAGAGAAGCCTTACGTCATCAGAGAGTCTATTCTCAGCTAAGCCATCAGGCAATGCGGGGACACTGGAAGCTTATATAACAATAATTCAGTGGAGTCAATTTTCATAACTTTCTTATTTACGTCTTTCATATAATTGTTCTGCATTCCCCTGCATAGAACTACAAAGTTACTAAGACAAAACATATATATCTGCTAGCGTAGGTATGCATCTGTATACATATGTCGGTAGATATATTAATACTTTATATTCTACTCCAAATTATTTGTTGAGCAAAATTTGCCAAATTACTACTGTGACTGATAGTAGTGGCTAGGCTCTGTCTTAATAGCACCCCCACTCCAAGCTGGTTAACCTTAGTGTCACGGGATTAGTTCTTTTGAATTTGCCACTTGACCAAGGAGGCAGCGAATTTTTCAGTGCTTAGAATCTAGCCCCGCTCGATTTTTTTGCTTTTTTCCTTCCACTGAATTATTGTTATATAAGCTTCCAGTGTCCCCGCATTGCCTGGTGGCTTAGCTGAGAATAGACTCTCTGATGACGTAAGGCTTCTCTACAGGTATTACATTACTGTATTTATCCCCTTACAGAAACTAATTAGTTAGAGTGAAATGAAATTTTAGTAAGTAAGTCAATTTTCATAACTTTCTTATTTACGTATTTTATATAATTGTTCTGCATTCCCCTGCATAGAACTACAAAGTTACTAAGAGAAAACATATACATCTGCTAGCGTAGGTATGCATCTGTATACATATGTCGGTAGATATATTAATTCTTTATATATATATATATATAGATATATACATACATATACAATTATATACATATGTGTGTGTGTGTGTGTGTGCGTGTCTTCGTTTGTGTACAGATACATTTGTGTGCTCCTATTCGTATGTATGCGCAAGTAGACACATGAAATGGCACCTTCATATTCAAGTCTGTGTAATTTATTCATAAGAATAAACATCAAAGCTTTTTCATTATTTTATTTCGAAGTTAAAATTGCATTTTCACTCAATAAAGAAGCCGGATTATCACTCCCATATTTTGTAAATAGATACACCACTTGAATAAGTCTTTTACTGCACGTTAGATATTGCCTGGCCATATTAGAAAACATTCCAATGTCGAATTAGTTTCAAAATTTGTCTTCGGTAATCAGGTTTTCGAAGCAAATAGCTCTTCTTTAAAGAAAAACATCTTTTGATCGTAACCAGCATCTGCTTCCTGATCCTGTGTCTCATGATGTTATTTTTCTCTTTCTCTATCTACCTTAAAAACTTTCTATGCCAAAGTATCTTGCACCGTTTGTCGGTAAGTCTATTATACTAGCTGACTGTTTGCCAACACTATACTATCTCCCCCACTCTCACTTTCATCTGTAAACATTCATAATGTTCGGCAGGGACAATTACTTTATTACCATCATATTTGTCTGTTGAATAGCGCGGTTTTATGAAATTTCGCCGTCAATCTATTTCTTTCTTTTGAAATAAAATATATTTCACTGTGTTGAACAACTAATGTCCATTATGTGAGACATTATATATATATATATATATATATGTGTGTATGTGTGTGTGTGTGTGTGTGTGTGTGTACATATATATATATATATACATAAATTCATACATATATATGTATATATATATACATATATAAATGTATATATATATATATAATATATATGTGTGTATATATTATATATGTTATATATACATATATATGTGTGTGGGTGTGTCTGTGTGTGTTTGAATGTGTGAATATACCTACGTATGTATGTACGCATATATGTATATGTGTGTTTGAATTCATATAAATATTTTGTCACTGTTTTGTGACTGCTATACATCTCGCATTGCCTTTGTTGTTATATCGTCTTCCCATGTTACACATGATCAAACAGAAGTGATTCAATGTTTTTTCAGTTTTGACGGCTGTTTTTGTTTTGTGATATCTTGTGAGAAAGTCTACTTTTCCTTGCGCCTTCCCTGCCTACAGTACAGTAGGCTATGATCTGGTGCTCGACTATGTAATTTCTCCCTTGTTTACCTCATAATTATTACGTTATATTTCGTTCCCCGTCTAAATTCATTGCACAGCCGATCCCAAAGGTTTTGCGTCGCTTACTATCTTCAGATTTACTTACAGTCCCCTAAGCGTCCCTCTTATATCCCCAACGTTGTAGAGCTCTGCCAGAAATATAAAAAGCTACCTCACTGATCACATTTGATGGATATGTTGAATAGTGTTTCCATACATCATACGGTTCAGAATACATTAAATATAGTTTTAATTACTCACAGCTGGTGTGACTTAGAGTGTAATTTGCACCGTATAACAACTCATTTATAAAACAAGTATACACAGTAATACAACCCTATTGATATGTGCATGCACTCTCACGCCAGTCTTACATTATTTATATGCCATGCCGATATTAATCTTGCCCCCCATCCTTATAAAGTACCAGTAATGCACTGTGCCAAAAGTAGAAAGAATTATTTATATGCCTTGCCTTATCGGTCTTATATATTCAATATTCGCTAAAATAGTTTGTAAATAAAACATGATAACCAATTTCTGAATTATTGGTGAAAGAGTTACAATTTCAAAAATCGACAGTTACACATGAGTATTCCGTTGTTGAAGCATATCATATTCTGTATGACTGCAGACGTATTAAAATTATTAATATTGAGTTGCATGTGTGAATTGAATGGAAAAATAGGAAATGGTTCAGAGAAGATGTGTGTGGCTATATTTGATTACATTCCCAGTTGTTATAATACCATTACGCCTTTCATCCTGGAAGGTTGATAAACACATATTTCAATCAAGTACTGGTAAAAATAACGTGTATGAGTAAGATGTCTTCTATCGACTGATTCTACACTACGTCGTGCATAAATTTGAATCATTATTGTTTACTTGTTTTTTTTCTTCTTTTATTATGATTCGATTCTTTCACTATTTCTTAAGATTTAAGCATACATATGATGATCCATGTGTAGAATTAATCGATTGATCTGATTTTGTAAACGTAATTTTGAATTCATTGCTATTTTCATATTTTGAATATATATTTTTTTCCAATGACTTCTAGTGTTATATGCAGAACTATCATGATTTGCAGTTATAAAATCAATACAATAATTTAACCCGTAACACCTTCGGGTTTACATTCAACAACTTAAAAAATTATGAGAATGTAATATTTTTAATAATAGAATAAAAATTACCAATGAAAATTTAATATATTAAATTGGTGACTTTGCACAAAAATAAAACCGGACTACAGATGAGTTATAAGAAGTGACATGCATTATGAGAGATTAACAGCAAAAGCTCATATAACAACTAGATAAAGAAGATAAGAAAATAACTCCCCTAATAATCTGGACGCTTTAAACCGGAGCGAATTCCTGGTTAAATGTTTTAAATGCCTCTCAAATTCACCTTGCGATTAATATAATGTTATGAATCTGCCAATTTGAATACAATATAAATCACTTGAAACTAGAGTGAATAGACTCATCGAAATCACGCGATGTTTATATCAATAACCATGCTATTATGCATGAATGTCATTCCTAGTTAGTCATGTATACCATTATGGATATTATTTACCTACATATTCGTCAATTCATATTAGATTAGCGGATTAATTTTAGGATTAGACCACATTAGAGCAATAATCGTTAAATGATAATAAAACGAAAACAATAAATTATGGACTGTGAATAAATTAGTGGGAAGAATTCGACAATGTTCCGCGGAGTTTGCACTTCGAAACTTGTAAAATATCTGTCATGAATGATAAACTGATATAGTATGGAGATTGCAAGTATAGATAACACATGCACTATAATAAACGGAATGTATCAATATAGAATTGAATTACTGCGGAATATATGTACATATAGAGATATGTATATTATCGAAATTCCTAGGTCTCTAAACTGCCCGTGTTTGACGTATATTAATCAAAATTATCGACAACATTAACTTAAATATATTAAATTTACATCTATGAAAATACTAATATGATTTAAAGCAAATATATGCAAGAGAGGCATATTTATTGGGTGGAAGGACCAAGAAAAAATAACGGGAACAAATGTAATAACTACTAGATTACTGCTCATGAAATGGTTTTGATCTTATTGTATGTAATTCTAAGCTAGCACGGAAATGCCAACTTTAATGTCTTACCGGTAACCGTGAATAGATACAAAGCAAAAAACCTATGAATATCAACGAAACATACAACGTTGAAAATATAAATATAACCCACTTTGCAAACCAACTCAGTATGACGTATAGTGCTCATTCTCAACTGACAAGTGAAAGTTAAGTCAAACTCGATGAAGCTGTTTCTGACATGCGTGTATTTAGAACTATATTTTTCAATACTTTATTCATATGGTGTGAAGTAGATTTTACAGTTATATTTAGACAGTTGTACAAATAGCTATAAACTCGTTTGGAGCTTCATTTCTTCTCTTTAACTTAGATCCTGGTTCTTTATGATTATATATTTTCCCCCTTTTCTTAATTACTGTCATCTAAATCCTATGAAAGAAATGTATTTTCTATTTTCACTGAAGTACGATCTCAACGTTCTGATTACATTTAATCGGTGTCGTGAGTCTGAATTAGTGTTACTTTGTATCATTTAGGCAGCGGATTGGCAGAATTGTTAGAACGTCCGATAGAATGTTTTGCAGTATTCGTTTTAGTTGTCTACTCTCTAAGTTCAGATTCCGCCGGGGTCTATTTTGCCTTTCATTCTTTCGTGGTCAATAAAAAAAGCACCAGTCTAGTACAGGGGTAAATATTTCCTCTATATCTTTTTATTACTTCCTTTCCTAAGGGGTTAATATATCGAGCTTCTTCGCATTTGGTAAAAAACTTGGATTATACCCAATTTATTCATCTCCTATATATATATATAAGTATATATATATATATATATATATATATATACCAGATACGAAACGGAGAATTAGTGGTGCGACGAATACGATTTATTAGACATATTACAATCGTTTCTCTGGCAACCAGCTCGAGGCACGATCGATGCAATGATCAAACCTGACTCTGAAATCGCAAGATCCTCAGATATGTCTCGATTCTACGAAGCAGAGTTTCCAAATTTCCAGTTACACAGAATGTGTGACGAAAGAACGTTGACAATATATGAACAACCGTCAGGTTGTGGAACCAACCAACCAACCGGAAATTTATAACTTTTTAAATTTATAATTTTATTTATAATAAATTGGAGTGAAAGCGATGGTGCGTGTGTTTCTTATTGGCAACATGACCCTCCCAAAGTATAACAATATCGGTTTCAACACACGTTTTCAGATAAAGAATCTTGCTAAACAAATTCAGAAACGAAATATATATATATATGTATGTATGTATATATATATATATATATATATATATATATATTAGGATATGTTGGTTGTTTACAGACACTCAGTATGCAGATTGGAGCACTCGACGAAGTACGCAGGTTAATTTGTTTACTCCGGAGTATTGTAAAATAAGTGAGTCAAACATGTAAAATTTGGCTTCGTTTATTATAAATTCTCTGCTATATATATTCGGTGAGAGCTATTATTGGCTGTGACCTCATCAGGCAGTACGAATTAATGTGGAAAGGATAGGTAAACATGTTGTTGAAATGTGTACCACTCCGTCAATACATCGATATGTCCAGCTCCTGGGCGTGTTGTTAGATCTCCGAGGAACTGGAATCACACTTTCTCCCAGTCCCCCTCACTCAATATATTACCACAAAAGTCTCCCACTATATTTAATACTTGGATATTGCGTTGATTTATTTTAATTCGATTGTGTTACATTGTATTCTTTGTGGCGAGTTTTCGATCATTAAGGTTTATTGTATTTAAATGTAACGTAGGATTAATCTTAGAAAAAATATAAAACTTTTAGAATCTTAAAAAGCTAATTCGTAACAAGAGGCTCTAAAAGAAAACGTCCAGAATTCTGGAGATGCGGTGTTCATTTCCTTTGTCTGTTTTTTTTCCTACTCCACACATAAACATATATATATATATATATATATATATATATATTTATTTAGGTTTGTTGGTTCACCACTGGACAGAACTCGTCATTCCGTATGGTTAACTTCGATGTAATATTATGGAGAGCACTCAACGTAATGCAACTCACTCGTATTTCTTTGTGTAGTTGGTGGTGCGAGTACGGAGTTAATCATTATAAAATAACAGGAGGCTGGACTGGTGTAATTCCTTAAAAGTTTGATTACGCTATGGTCATTTCAATGACCGAGTTCAGTATGAATCCGGTGACATCATCAGGTATTCGAAATATAACAAAGGAATATAATAGACAAAATCCATGGGGCTGAATATCAGAGACATGAGGGCGACCGAACAATTAGCAGCTTCTACCCCGGTAGCTGTTAGTACAAAACTTAAGGAATATATGAATATATGAACATATACTCTATATGTGTTTTAAGATTAATAACAATATATTTGGTGTTGATTAGCTTATGTTTTGTATTTTCTAGTTGATATGGATTATGTAAAGATAGTGCTATGTATATCGTATTAGATTTTCGTAAGTTGTTTTATATAGGGTGGTAACTGTACACACTGGCCAGAAGAGATCGAAATATCCATCTTATTATATGTAGTATATTCAGTAAATCTATCGATGTATTCCGTAGTAGAATGTGATATCTGAAAAAAAAACATTGTTAACGCGCACGTAATACTTTCATCGAACAACTGTTATATATGGAATGTTGCATATTCGAATTATTTGTATTTTTATTACTAGTAAGTTTATAAACAATATATTAACGGATTATTAAAAATATGTAAAAACAGTCTCTACAAATACCCAGACACGAAAATGCATCTAACGTTTTACTCTCACAGAAGGTATTTTATTTAATGTCGAGATTGGTCTCCATATTTTTGTTTACTCAGGGTGTAAGAAACTCCATAAAGAACTGGAAAGAAGAAGGTCTTCGGAGAAGGAAACCTCTCAAGCCACTGGTTCGGCAATTAACTTCTATTTCATAGATATTAGATATATTTACTAGTGCAAAATATCATTGAAACAAAACGATATTACTACACTAGAAAATTCAAATAAATACACATATGATGGGACAATCGCACAAATATAAAAATACAAACGAATGTACACAGACATGTACTTACACAAATATATATATACATATATATATATATATATATATATATATATATATATATATATATATATATATATATAAATAGCTTAGAGTTTAGACTCAAAGAGGTCATTTACAATCATTTCAGCTCTAGGAATCGCTTCTGAGCAGTATAAATTAATATTTGATGAACATTTACATGTTATAGTTGCAATTGACTAATAAGATCGCTAGAGTGAAAAATCTTAATTCTACAACATAAGGTCTGCCTGTACGATCTAGAAAATAATAAATCAATACTCACAGACTCATATGGGCAAAAAGGGTTTTTGCCCATATGAGTCTGTGAGTATTGATTTATTATTTTCTAGATCGTACAGGCAGACCTTATGTTGTAGAATTAAGATTTTTCACTCTAGCGATCTTATTAGTCAATTGCAACTATAACATGTATATATATATATATATATATATATATATATATAAAGAGATAGAGAGGGAGAGAAAGAGAGATGCATGCATGGTCCCGTAACTTCTGCGGTAGTGGTAGGGACACCGCATTTCTAGGGCTTTTTAAATCCTACTGGGGCGTCTCCAGGTCTGAATACACCAGATTTCTTACTGAGAAGGAATCAGACCGAGGGAATAGAAAAGAGAAAGAGATATAGAAGAAGCTATGGATCCCAGTACTTGACAGGTACATTTTATCGAACTCCAATTAGTGAAAGGCAAAGTTGACATCTGCATGATTTGGACTCATAGTGCAGAGAGCCGATACATAACAACATCAGCAACATCATGAACACTAAAAGCAATGGCAGGTCAGTGTCAATAGAGGTGATGGTTGTTATCGAGACCAGGATTTGCGAGGCACGAGCATTTGCATCCAATTCCGGCTGCTCTGCGATGTATTCATCTCTCTGTCGTCCGTGATCTGGAGGCGGAGTTGCTGCGTTGTTACCGAAAGGCTTGGGTCTTACACAATGGAATATCTTACATAATCCAGAAGTTAATTAGCCGCTGCAGGATGTGAGCAGCAGTGAAGGGTATTCATTCAGTCGGGTGGCAGGCTATGCTTCTACATGGAACGGCCTACTTTCTTCAAGCGCCTGGAGAGATTTTTAGGAAGGTCTCGCTCTTTCGTGCTAGTGGGTGACAGGAATGGAATCTTAGACGCACGATGGGAGAATGTGTAGGGCTAGCAGATAAAAGAGTGTGAAAAAGCCTTGAAAATATGTTTTCATCAGACTGAGAGACACCTGACTGATTGTTCCCTATGTGCAAATGTGAACATGTTCAAAGCGCATGCAATCATCGTGATCTATCTAGATAGGGTATTCTGCAGCGAAGTATATAATGCTAGCATGCACAGTCCACAATGTAACGGGACACAGACCAAAAAGGTATTAACTGTGCAGTCGACGTACAAATGCTTCACAAGCAGGGAACGAGGTTACTGGAAGCTGAAAAAGTCCTTTCCTGCGCGCAAAGCTTACAGAAACCGGATTACTGTATTAGTTAAGCGGGTGTTGACTGGGTAATAGCCAAGCACAAATATTGCTTTACTCTGGAAAGGGCGATTAGAGTAGAATAGATAAAGTTTAATAAATGAGTAGCAATAGAGAGAACTAATCTAGGAGTAAGGCTACGTATAAAGCGAGAAAAGACTTTTAGCGAAGGCAACTGACTTGTTTACAGCGAGATTGGCTCTCGACCAATTCTTCAAAGCGAAGCCTGAAAGCAGCATTGTTAGGGTTAGGGCGCCGGATTATAGGCAAGTGAGTGCAAAGGCCGATCGAAGTGCGAGTGTGGTTGAAGTGCGGCGTGGAAACAGAGCCACAATCCGGACATTGACAGACCACGATTGGCAGATGGTACTCGATCCCCAAAAGATGTGTGCGGCTTTTCCTCAACGCTTCACACAAATGTTCAGGGACAGTGATGGCCTACATCGTGGGATGGACTTCAGTGGCTACCTCGTTGTTCCACAGCGGCTTTCGGCGACGAGAAGGATGTTTTGCAATGAACTCATAATTACCGCTGATAGGGGAAAATTGTTGTCTAGCTGCATGAGAGGTAAGTTGCCTGGATTTGATAGTCTGTCCTACGAGCTTTATGCTTACATACCAGACTTGTTTGATGACCTCTTAGCAGACATCTACTGTAACTGACAACAGAACAGGAGCAATTATGTCAGGAGTTGAATGGTTAGGCTACTGAGTGAAGACCCCCAAAAGGGGAGTGTATTGATAAGTTTGGTGCCATCACTCTGTTAAATGCAGAATTTAAAATATTGACCAAGTTGTTAGCGACAAGGTTGGCGCTTGTCAACAGTCAATTGGTAGTGAAGGTGCAGGCATGCGTAATCGTGAACAGATCGATTCATGACACCCTTCATCTCATGCAATACATCATAGAGAGGGGGTCTAAGGAAGATGATAAGGGTAGGGCCTTGATCAATTGAAAATTACCAATAGAATATATCATTGCCGGCATTCCTCAATGCAGATTACTTCAAGCCCGTTTACTTTTCCGGTAGTCTTTCGATCCAGGGCCCATTATAACTATGTCAGCTTTCCCCACGAGTAACACTCAAAAGAATCCCTTTATGGAGATATTTGTTTTTTCGTGGATTTTTACATGTGGCTTTGTCTTCATTATACATTTTTACTCGCAACAAATATATTAAGGAAATAATTGTTTCTACTATTGGCACAAGGCCAGTAATAACCCAGTACATTACTGGTACTTTATTTTATCGACCCCGTAAGGATGAAAGGCAAAGTTAACCTCGGCGGGATTTGAACTCAGAATGGCAAGGGCCAAAGGAAATAATGTTTTCTTGGTGTGAACCCTGCGTGGCTAATAAATAAATCATTATTATTATTACTAATAATAGTAATAGTAGTAGTATTTATCTTTTTTTCTTTAATTATTATTTCTCTTGCCTTTTATTTTGATATGTCTTTGTTTCATTTCAAATAATGATTTTTTCTTCTTCGTATTTTTATACGTCCACCCACTTTTTCTGTTTTGTTCATTAACAATTGTTATTTGTTGTTCTTCTTTGATATTTTACAGATTCTGAAAATGAAACGTTGTTATGTTTCAGCAGGGCAAACAGAAGATTAAGAAAATAAATATTCATGAGGTATTGGTCTCTGTAGAAATTGCACAGAGGCGTGTGATTAATAGTTCCATCCTTCATTGAATATATAATGCACCAAGTAATATCTGACGGCACGCTACAATGGGAGAAATCGGGTCCATTTACGGAACATTTAAATTTAGATATTTGTTTTCTTTATTGTGTTCTGTTTATTTTCATTGTCCATTAATGGCTTTATCTTAATTATTTGTTTGTCTTTTTTAAAGCCATTGGAAGATATATTTTGTGAAACTGATTTCGTGTGATCAAATGATTATGAGAATCACTTCAGAAATATTTTCTGAAACGAGTTTAGAAATATATGAAACAATTATAATATCGTTATTTTGATATCGCAACGAAAAATTTATGAATATCACGAAGTTGCTAATGATGATAATGGAGTTGGGGGATGAGGGTTGGCGAAGGAATGTGATTAAGATGATATTAGAATTTGATAATACAACAAAAAAGTTCATATGGCAATATGATCAATGACATCACCGCCGCTACACCCGCTAGCACCAACAGCAACAACAACCACGGAATCTACTAGCAGAAAATCTACAATAATGTCATGTAGATTTGGCCATCATTTGAAGGGAAAAAGGAATTCGATTAAATCGATGCCAGTACGTTAGTCGTAATTTCTCGATCTTTTACGGATGAAAATCAAAATTTGTCCTCTGTAGGATTTGAAATCAGAACGTAAAGGGACATAACTATATACTACAGAACATTTTATCTGACGCTCTACCCACTACCCATCCACAACTCTATAAGCAACAACAATAATAATAATGGTTTCTTATATATGCTCAAGGCCAGTAATTTGGGGGGAGGGGAAAGTCGATTAAATTGATCCCAGTGCGTGACTGGTACTTTATTTTATCGACCCCGTAAGGATAAAAGGCAAAGTGAAACTCGGCGGGATTTGAAATCAGAACGTAAAGGGCCATAATTTCATGCTGCAACGCATGTTGTTTAACGCTCTACCGATACTGCGAATCCACCGCCCTCAATATATAATGCAAGCAACAATAATAATAATGGTTTCTGATTTAGGTACAAGGACAACTTTTTGGGGAGAGGGGAATGTCGATTGATAATAATAGTAATAATTGTTTCTACTTTTTGGCACAAGGCGAGCAATTACCAGTACATTGCTGGTACTTTATTTTATCGACCCCGTAAGGATGGCAGGCAAAGTTAACCTCGGCGGGATTTGAACTATGACCATAAAGGGACGTAACTCTATGCTTCAAAGCATGGTGTCCGACTCTACCGATACTGCCAATCCACCGCCCATAATAATAGTAATAATGATAATAATAATAATAATTATTATTATTATTATTATTATTATTATTATTGAATGCTATGGTTGACGGAGGCTCGGCTCTGTAAGGTATTGTAAATTTTGAACGCTATAACAATTGTAAATTGTTTAAAACTTTAACCAACTTGTAGACAAAAACACCCTCCTCCTCGTGAGAGAGGTCTTTCTGCCCGTTATTTGGCCCTTCGGGATTAAATAACTGCTTATTGGGGTTTTGTGCCCAATATTTATTTTAAACAAAAAAAACAACATGGCTACGAAAAAGCATTTTCATAGGTCACTCCCACTCATTCCGTCTTCTTCTTCCTCAATCGTCACTACAGCAGAGAAAGATTGTCTCTCTCCCTCCCTTCTTTAAATGTGTCTCTCTCCCTCCCTTCTCTTTCGCAAGCGACGACAGAAAAGAAAAGTCACGTGCAAAGCGTGCAAGATTTCTCCACGACGAAGACGACAACGACGACGAAACAGGTGTACGGGAAATACGAAAACCCATTTCATTCGTCTGACGTCAGGAATAATAGCAGTAGCAGCCGTAATAACAACAGCAACAGTGACAATGAAAACAACAGTAGCAGCCGTAACAACATCAGCAGCAGCATAAACAACAACAGCATTATCAGCAAAACACCAACAACAACCACAGCAACAGCGGCGGCGGCAGTAGTCGTAGTACCTGCAGCAACAACAAAAGTAACAGCAGCTCTGACGACAACAACAACAACAGCAGCAAAGACAAACCAATCTCGTTTGCAGGTATCGCGAAGAACCTGGGAACAATCCTCATAACAAATGAGGAATTAGAGGAAGCGAAGAAGATGGTGACAAAGACTGGACACCGAGCAATCTGAAAGGCAGCGGAAACATTTTTCGAAACCCAACAGCACTGTACGGTCACGTACCGTACAGTAAGTACAAAATCCCGTAGGGTTGAAAGAGCCACAGAGGCTCAAATACAAAAAGCCTTGGGGTCTGTGTGGCAGCGGAAAACGCACATCACCCGAGGCAAAAAATATGCCACCGTAGACGTACTTTTTGCCACACCCCAGGAGGCAATGGCTCAATCCGTAGTGACCCTAAGGAGCGAGGAAATGGTGTTGGTGCCCTCCTACTGCGGACAACAAATTGTGTGGGTCAAACTGACCCACGTCCGCCCCCGGGATGGCCCCTTCTTGGCTGGCCGCGTCTGTCCTCGTCGGAATCGAGAACAAAACAACTGTACTGCAAGTACAGAAAAAAGTAAGAGAAGATTGGGTCGGCACCTCCATTGAGATGATAATCCAAACCAACCAGGAGTGCATCGAAGCTATCCCGGATGTGATAGACTTCGATAACGGCATTCAACTGCCCATAAGTGTTGAGGGCAAACGCCCGAAATGCTTTCGCTGTGGATCGAAGACTCACCTCAGTGCCTTCTGCAGCGAGAAGACCCTGAGAAAGGAGAAACCCCCCTCCTTCCGAAACCGGCTCCACGGCTACCAGCAACAGGACAAGCGGCAACCAGGAACGATAGGTCCCTGGCACCCATACCCACGCCACGGAAATCAAAACAACAGCATCAGTGGAAATATTAACAACAACAACAGCAACACGAAATGCAGCTGCAACAGAGACTCCAGTGCAAACATCACCAACAACAACAAGTGAAATTGTGGAGCTGGTAACCCCCCCCCCCCCCCCCCCCGACCTCACAGAATCAGACATAGAGTGTGAGGTGGGAGAGGGATGGCAAAAGGTCGTAAGAAGGCACGAACGCAGAAGCAGCGCATCGTCGCCTTTGAAAAGGGAGGAAAGAAATGAGAAAAGGGTAAAGTCTGCTGCAAAGAAACTCACAGCAGCAACACCACCAACACCATCACCACCCACACTAGCAGCACCATCAACACCAGCGACAACCCCACCACCAACAACACCTTCAACACCACCACCACAAGCACCAACATCGCAAACACAACAACAAAACACACACACCCAGCAACAACGACAAGAAAATAGCAGAACCACACCCGAGAAAAACAAATGCACGGCAATAAATACACACAACAAGAAACTAATGACTTACATAATTGAACACACAGACATTTCACAACACGACTACATAATACCAGCACCAATCAAAACGCCAACTAACATAAGACTGCTAAAAATAGCACAGAAACAATACACAAACATTAAAACGAAATTCCCCAACGCAGTTGGTGATTTCAGGGACCTAGAAGGAACTATCAACCAAAGAGTATATTCGGACATACTCATAGAAGAGCCGCCGACCAGCCGAAGGGACGATTCAACGGTCCCGTCACCAGACGATCAAGTGAAAATGGATGTAAAAACCATCCCTCCTCTACGAAAAGTACGGTAAGTGGTCTTTCCCATCTTTTCCACTCTATTTTAAACATGACCTCACTCAGAATAGGCAGCATAAATGCGCGTGGCTTGGGGTCGTCATGGAAGCAGGGGCACCTGCTCAACGACCTCAGGTCACAAAGCATAGATGTAGTGGCCATCAGCGAGACCAGAATCTCCGAAGCACGTACCTTCGCACCGAACCGATCTTCGGCGGCTACGATGTGTACGCATCTCCCAGCCGTCCTGGATCGGGGGGAGGAGTTGCTGTGCTTTTTCGGAGAGGTTTGGATCTCGCCATACGCGCCATCTTCCTGGACCCAGAGGGTAAGCTGGTGGTGCTGGACGTGACCAGCAGAGACGGGCAACCTTTCAGGCTAGTGGCCGTCTATGCCCCGACAGGGGCAGGGTGGCCTGATTTCTTCCGGCGTCTGGAGACCTTTCTTGGAACGTCCCGCTCTTTAGTGTAAGTGGGCAACTGGAACGGGATCTTAGATGCACGCTGGGACTGTGTGGGATTAGCACATAGGGGTGGAGGGTGCAAGAGCCTCACCAACCTCCTCACCAACCTCCTACTGGTATGGCAAGCGTGTTTATGGCATCGATCCTATTACTTGCATTCAACTCCGTTCTTAAGATTGCTCTTACTCTGCGGTTACATTCCTTCCTTATCCTTTCTTTCATTGTCGAGTGCTTGATTCCGTCTCCTTCACAGACACCTAGATATTTCTAAGTTTCCTCTTGATCAAGTTCTCTTATCACATTCCCCCGATCAAGATTAATGTCTGAACTGTTCAGCAGCTTTCCTCTGGTGAACGTTGCTTTGGCGCATTTATCTAGTCCAAACTCCATTTTAATGTCATCACTGAACTGCTCCACAGTGGATAATAGCCCTTGCAATTGTTCATCATTTTTTGCAAATAGTTTCAGGTCATCCATGTAGAACAAGTGATTAATGGTTTTGTCATAGACTTTATATCCATGTTTTGTTTCTTTGAGCATTTTACTTAATGGTATAAGTGCGATGCAGAATAAAAGCGGTGATAAAGAGTCACCCTGAAAAATTCCACAATTAATATTAACTTCTCCAGCTTCCAGTGATTTTGTTTCACTATTCAAAAGGAGTGTCGTTTTCCATGTCTTCATACTGAATGACAAAATCCTCCTGACAACGGGAGATATTTTGAAAATCTCTAAACATTTTTCAATCCAACTGTGTGGCAAACTATCGAATGCTTTTTTTATAATCTATATAAGCAATCGATAGATGTTTGTGTCAATTATGACAGTCTTCCAGTATCATTTTGTTAAGCAAAAGCTGATCCTTACAGCCATATGAGCCTCGTTTACACCCTTTCTGCTCAATGGGAAATAGGTCATTTATTATCAGGTGGTCATATGTATATTCATTTAGGACTGATGTTAAAATGTTATACATTGTAGTCAAGCAAGTTATCGGTCTGTAATTGTTGGGGTTGTCTGTCTTATCATTCTTCGGAAGCATGAATGTAATGCCGTTAACTAGCCATGATTGTATCTTTTCTGGCGCTCTAAATATTTCATTGTAAAGTTGGACTCTACAGCTCATGAGAGTCTGTGAAGGCATTTATCCAAACATTTTGTATTTTGTCTTTTCCTGGGGATTTCCATTTGCTGGTTTTTCTAAGAGCCAAACGCAACTGTTCAACTGTTATATTTTCCCATATTATTTCCTCAAGGTGAGCTGTATATTTCATTTGTCTGTCTATCCATGGGGCATGTATATTATGAACTTTTTCTTCGGCCCAGATCTTTTCCCAGAATTCTTGCACTTCCTCCTTGCGTGGAATTGATTTAGCAGTTATTGTTGACTTACCAATTTTTCTGTAGAAGTTTCTTTGGTTGTTTTTGAACATATTATTGACCTTATAGAATCTCGATCGTTTTTCAAAGCGCCTTATACAAGTAGCTTTGGCCGACACTTTTTGCTTGATTATTTCTATCAGCATGTCTATGTCACTTGTTGATTTTATACTGTACTTTCTTTTCAATTTTATAAGTTTAGTTTGTTTAACATGTTCACCTACTTTATAGTTTTTTAATATTTCTATGTCAGATCGGAGAAGGTTTATTTGGCGATTGATGTTCTCTTGCCAAGTAGATTTCTTGTGGGAATTCCTTTGTTTTTTTTCATTTTCACTCCACATAAGTGAGTGGTGACTTTAGCCGATGCATAATAGAGATGATTTAAATCAGTAATGTTTAGTTTGTTTGTGATGATAATGTTTTTGAGAATTATGTTAGTCTTGTGTATTATCTTTTGGTTCTGTTTGAGTTCTGGATCTTAGGGGGGGTGTCTCGCTCCTCCATGTCAGATTCTTTCATTTTCATCCATTCGATCATAATTTCATCCTTCAATTTGGCAAGTTCATTCTCATTCATTTCTTCATCATTTACGATCTCATTGTTTTCATTTTGAGTTTCATCTTGAGCATGCACTCCCTCCAATTTTTCGATCCTTTCTTTAATTTGTTCTGTTGTCAGTGATTCCGCTCCAACCCATGGATTCGAAGTGTTACAATTTACCTCGTTTTCACTGACACATGTTTCATTTTCCCTTCGCTGACTTTGTGCTAATAGCTTGATCTGATCAATTTCTATATCAGTTAGTAACTTTTTGTAACAATATTTCTTCTTATATTGGCTAGTTTGTTACTGTCAATATAGCCTCTGTTTTCGGGAGCTTCTTTTACCAGTTGATATATGTCTTATTATTATTATTATTATTATTATTATTATTGAATGCCATGGTTGACGGAGGCTCGGCTCTGTAAGGTATTGTAAATTTTGACCACTATAACAATTGTAAATTGTTTAAAACTTTAACCAAATTGTAGACAAAAACACCCTCCTCCTCGTGAGAGGGGTCTTTCTGCCCGTTATTTGGCCCTTCGGGGTTAAATAACCGTTTATTGGGGTTTGTGCACAATATTTATTTTAAAAAAAGAAAAAACATGGCCACGAAAAAGAATTTTCATAGGTCACTCCCACTCATTCAGTCTTCTTCTTCCTCAATCGTCACTACAGCAGAGAGAAGATTGTCTCTCTACCTCCCTTCTCTAAATGTGTTTCTCTCCCTCCCTCTCTTTTGCAAGCGACGCCAGACAAGAAAAATCATGTGAAAATCATGGAAAATTTCTCCACGACGACGACAATTACGAAAAAGGTGTGCAGTAAATACGAAAACCAATTTCATTCATCTGACGTCATGAATAATAGCAGTAGCAGCCGTAACAACAGCAGCAGCAGCAGCAACAATGACGAGGAAGACAATAGTAGCAGCCGAAACAGCATCAGCAGCAGCATAAACAACAACAGCATTAGCAGCAACAGCAACAACAACAGCAGCAGCAGCGGCGGCGGTAGTAGTCGTAGTACCTGCAGCAACAACAAAAGTAACAGCAGTTCTGACGACAACAACAACAACAACATAAGCAAAGAAATACCAATCTCGTTTGCAGGTATCGCAAAGAACCTGGAAACCATCCTCATAACAAATGAGGAATTACAGGAAGCGAAGAAGATGGTGACGAAAACCGGAGACCGAGCAATCTGCAAGGCAGCCGAACATTTTTGCGTACCGTACAGTAAGCACAAAATCGTGTAGGGTTGAAAGAGCCACAGAGGCTCAAATACAAAAAACCTTAGGGTCTGTGTGGCAGCGGAAAACGCACATCACTCGAGGCAAGAAACATGCCACCGTAGACGTGCTTTTTGCCACACCCCAGGAGGCAAAGGCTCAATCCTTAGTGACCCTAAGGAGCGAGGAAATGGTGTTGGTGCCCTCCTACTGCGGGCAAAAAATTGTGAGGGTCAAACTGAACCACGTCCCCCCCCCCCCGGAATGGCCCCTTCTTGGCTGGCCGCGTCTGTCCTCGTCGGAATCGAGGACAAAACAACTGTACTGCAAGTACAGAAAAAAGTACGAGAAGATTGGGTCGGCACCTCCATTGAGATGTTAATACAAACCAATCAGGAGTGCATCGAAGCTATCCCGGATGTGATAGACTTCGATAACGGCACTCAATTGCCTATAAGTGTTGAGAGAAAACGCCCGAAATGCTTTCGCTGTGGATCGAAGACTCACCTCTGCAACGAGAAGACCCTGAGAAAGAAGAAAACCCCTCCTTCCGAAATACCGGCTCCACGACTACCAGCAACAGGACAAGCGGCAACCAGGAACGATAGGTCCGTGGCACCCATACCCACGCCACGGAAATCGAGAACAGCAGCAGCAGTGGAAGTATTAACAACAACAACAGTAATACCAAATGCAGCTGCAACAGAGACTCCACTGCAAACATCACCAACAACAACAAGTGAAAGAGTGGAGCTGGTACCCATCCCCAACCTCACAGAATCAGACATGGAGGGTGAGGTGGGAGAGGGATGGCAAAAGGTCGTAAGAAGACACAAACGCAGAAGCAGCGCATCGTCACCTTGAAAAGTGAGGAAAGAAATGAAAAAAGGGTAAATGCCACTGCAAAGAAACTCACAGCAGCAACACCACCAACACCATCACCAACCACACTAGCACCACCATCACCACCGGCGACACCCCCTCCGCCAACAACAATAATACCTTCAACACCACCACCACAAGCACTAACATCGCAAACACAACAACAAAACACACACACCCAGCAACAAGGTCAAGAAAATAGCAGAACCACACCCTACCCCCAGAAAAACAAATGCACGGCAATAAATACACACAACATGAAACTAATGACTTACATAATTGAACACACAGACATTTTCCAGTACGACTACATAATACCAGCACCAATCAAAAAACGAACATAAGACTGGTAAAAATAGCACAGAAACAATACACAAACATTAAAACGAAATTCCCCAAAACAGTTGGTGATTTTAGAGACCTATCAGGGACTCTCAACCGGAGAGTATATTCGGACATACTCATAGAAGAGCCGACGACCAGCCGAAGGGATGATTCAACGGTCCCTTCACCAGACGATCAAGTGAAAAGGGATGGAGAAACCATCCTTCTTCTACGAAAAGTACGGTAAGTTGTCTTTCCAATCTTTTCCACTCCATTTTAAACATGACCTCACTCAGAATAGGCAGCATAAATGCGCGTGGCTTGCGGTCGTCATGGAAGCAGGGTCACCTGTTCAACGACCTCAGTTCATTAAACATAGATATAGTGGCCATCAGCGAGACCAGAATCTCCAGCGGCTACGATGTGTACGCATCTCCCAGCCGTCCTGGATCGGGGGGAGGAGTTCCTGTGCTTTTTCGGAGTGGTTTGGATCTCGCCATACGGGCCATCTTCCTGGACTCAGAGGGTAAGTTGGTGGTGCTCGACGTGACCAGCGGAGACGGGCAAGCTTTCAGGCTAGTGGCCGTCTATGCCCCGACAGGAGCAGGGTGGCCTGATTTCTTCCGGCGTCTGGAGAACTTTCTTGGAACGTCCCGCTCTTTAGTGTTAGTGGGCAACTGGAAAGGGATCTTAGATGCACGCTGGGACTGTGTGGGATTAGCAGATAGGGGTGGAGGGTGCAAGAGCCTCACCAACCTCCTCAGGCGTTTTGAACTGTCTGACAGGTACCGATTGGATTTGCCGAATGTGCCAATGTGGACTTGGACAAATCGCATAGGGTCATCCAGATCATATCTAGATAGAGTATTTTGTAGGGAAATAGATAGGTCTAGCATAGGCTGTCCACAATTCAAGATAGTCAGCTACACGGACCACAAATTCGTGATCTGTGTGCTGGACTTAGATAGGCTTCATAGACGAGGATCCGGCTACTGGAAGCTAAACGCATCCTTACCAGCGCGCAAGGCCCCCAGTGACGGGATTAGCGAACTAGTTAAACGGGCGTTCACGGGTGCCATCGTCAACAACAAGTGGTGGTTTGCTCTGAAAAGAGGGATTAGAATAGAATTCATTAGGTTTAGTAAGGCTTTAGCAATAGAGAAAAATAAAGCAGAGGGAGAACTAGATAGAAAATTAGACGAGGCGCTTAGCAAAGGCATCACGACCGACGTGCTTGCGGCGAAATTGGCCCTTGACCAATTCTTCAATGCAAAGCACGAAGGCTGCGTTGTCAGAGCCAGGTGGCGTGCTCTCAGACACGAGGGGACGAAAGTCGTTCACGGGGCTCGAGTGGCGGAGGCGCGTCGTGGCAACAGAGCCACGATCCGGTCTTTGGTGGACCACGACGGGCGCATGCTATTCGATCCCGGGCAAATGTGTGAAGCTTTTCAGCGACACTTCGCGCAGCTGTTCGGGGGCAGCGGTGGGGCGGGTCGAGGGATGGACTTTAGTGTATACCTCGACGGACTGCCGCGGCACTCGGCCACTGAGGCGGAGTGTTGCGAAAAGCCGATAACAGCCGCTGAAGTACGGGATGCAATGACTGGCTGCAAAGCAAAAGGGGTAAATCGCCTGGTTTGGATGGTCTGCCCTATGAATTTTACGTACAGATGCCAGAATTGTTCGGAGGCCTCTTGGCGGACGTCTACTGCAACTGGCAACAAAATGGGAGAATTCCCAGCTGTGTGAGCCGAGGAGCGGTGGCACTGCTGAGAAAAGATCCGAACAAAAGGGATAACATAGATAATTTCAGGCCCATAACACTGCTAAACACAGAGTTCAAGATATTGGCCAAGGTGCTAGCAAAGAGGTTAACGCTTGTCGCTGGTGGTCTGCTGGGAGAGTTGCAGACATGCGCCATTCCCGACAGATCCATCCACGACAACCTCCACCTCATGCGATACATCGTAGAGAGGGTAGCTAGAGAACCTGGCACGGGTGGGTCCCTGATCAATTTAGATCTGTCGAAATCTTTCGATAGTTTCGACCATCGTTACCTAGCGCCAGTCCTGAGGGCGGCTGGCTTTAGGCCCGTCTTCAGAGGCTGGATTGCTGCCATGCAAAGCGACATCTTCTCTGTGGCGAGAGTGAACGGTCACCTTTCGGAACCGTTCAACATCATGCGCTCGGTCCGCCAAGGATGTCCCCTCTCCTCCCTCTTGTACGTATTGACTGTCGAGCCATTACTGCACAAACTGGAGACGATGAGGGGCGTCCCGCGCGAACTAGGACACGGAAGATCCGTGTCAGCATATGCGGACGATGTCACCGTAGTGGTGTTTAACGCCAAACACATCGAGGCGATCGGCACAACACTAAGAGAATACGATCGGTGACAGGAGCAATGATGAATCAGGAAAAGTCAGTGGGCCTGCAGCTCGGCACCTGGAGAGGCAGGTCCATGCCGTCCAACAGCGTCGACGGACGCTGGACGGACGGAGCGGTTAAATTGCTAGGGGTCTGGTTCAGTCCGGACCTCCAGACGGATAAAAACTGGGACGAGGTGACGAGCAGGGTGGCTTCTCTCACCCAGAAATGTGCGGAAAGGAAGCTATCCCTGAAAGGTCGAGCGGAGGTGGCTAACGCGTAATTAGCGTCTGTCATCTGCTACCGCCTGACCGTCGAAGCTTGTCCTAAGCCTCGCCTGACTGAGCTGGAGCGTTTGCTCTTTCGCTTTTTGTGGAAGCGACGCGCTCCGATGGTCAGGCGGTCAATCTGCTGTCAACACCCGCTACGTGGAGGGCTGGGCATGCCATGGCTGATGATGCGCTGACACGCGCTTAGGCTACGACATCTCTACCTCTTCCTCGACGGTGATCAGGTGTGGTCGCCGTTTGCTAGACACGTCATTCCCCACCTCGTCTCCTTGACGGAGCTGCAGTCCTAGGTCAAGCGAAGACCAAGAGGGAGCGCTTGGGGACTGTAATGTCTTCAGGCGCTCACAGCCCTCGACCAATCGGGCAATGTGATTGGTGGAAACTCCACCTCGGCGTTCTATAGAGGATTAGTGGAGGGGAAGAGCGACGACGTACTTGGGGAAACTCTAGGCGTCGACGAAAATCAACTAACCAATCTCTTCGGAAGAACTTTCGGGCCAGAGCCTATGGACAACTTCCAGAAATCTCTGGCCTGGCAGTGCTACCGAGGAGCCTTGCCAGTTCGGGATAAACTCTAGAGGCATGGAGGTGCCGTCAGTCGGGCATGTCCGAGACGCGCGCAGGGCGACGAAACCGTCCTGCACGCAGTCGTCCAGTGTCCGAAAATTGCTGACTTGTGGGTTTATGTCGAACACCTGCTGTCGCGTGTAGGACGGATCCGGCTATCATCTGAGTCCATCGTGAGGATTGCCCCGCCCACTTCCTTTAGCCGGGAAGAACAGGCAGTTTTTATCTGCCTGGTGGCCATGGCGAAAGAGATAGTATGGTGGACACGTTTGAAAGGGCTGAAGACGAGCACCTACCTCTTTGGTGATGCCCTGATGGACTTTTTCAAATTTCATTTGAAAAGGAAAATCAGAGTAGAGAGGGAAGTGCTCTCTTCCCAGCATTTTGTTGAAAGATGGGTGAGAGAAGCAAGAATGGCCCGAGTGAATGGGCCTACTCTCAGTAGTATATGTAAATTAAAGGTGGAAAACTGGGAGAGGGCACTTGTCTTGATGGTCAGGGTCACTGTGGCCTTTTACTGGGCGGTCTCCACAAATGTCCCTCCGAAGTCTCCCCCCTATTGGGGGATTTATCATTGTTATTTTTTTGTTACATCCTCTGTTTTTGTTTTTTACATGCAGAAATGACCATTAGTACATTCCTGTATTGTCCTGCACTGTCCTTAATGTCTACTTTATGTAAACCCTTGTGGTTAATAAAGAAATTATTATTATTATTATTATTATTATTATTATTATTATTATTATTATTTTTATTATTATTATTTGATTCTCAGTCATTGATGTTAGTTAGCTGGAAAGTTTGTTGAAATAATATCAAGGCACTACCTGCAGCCTCAGATATTCAGGACGTATCGGAGGGTTCTTCCTGTTCCGAGAAAGCATGCCTTTTGAAGCGTTCCAAAAAGCGTGGCGTGGCCAATTTTCTTTAACCATCGCTGGAAACTTTTTGAGATAGTACCTAGTGCGCCTATGACTTCATGGCAGTTCCAAATCCTTTTTACCTCCCACTTAAAGTCCTGGTATCGGTTAATTTTCTCCCTCCCCTTCTCTTGCACTATTATTATTATTATTATTATTATTATTATTATTATTATTATTATTATTATTATTATTATTGGCGACCTACGTAGTAAATCGTATTATCGTGAGCTCCGCAAATGTTTTTTTATTTTCATTTGTTTAAAATTACCATTCATGGAAAATGTTTATTGTTAACTGTATATAAGTGCACATACATTGATTTCTGAAAAGGACACTCAAATAGATTGGGGCCTCGAGCCCAAAATTTAAACATTTTATAATTATCAAACAAAAAAAAATGTCTTTTAAAAATCATGGGCGACTCACTGCTGAACCCAGTAGCTGAGAGCCTTCCTCACAAACTAACACCTCACACCGACACCAACATTGTAAATATTACTACGTTTGCCAACACTAAAAATATAAGCAGTAGATATATTTTAAATTTGTCTCAGGCAGACATTCATTTCCCGCCATTACCAATGACTACAGGTGTTAAAGCCGCCACCCCCACCACAGCGACAACAGAAACAAAAGAAAAAAATAAATTAACTCGTGATATCGAAATGAATTCAACCAAAATGAACTCTTCCACACCGAACACGACTGACCCCCACCACCACCACAACTAAAACTAAAATTAACAATAACAAAAATAACGATAACAACAACAGCAACAATGAAATTAAGAAGACCACCCTGAGTTTTGCCAGAGTATCAAAACAGTGCGAAGCATTCGAGGTAACATAGGAGGAATTAGAAGAAGCAAAAAAAAATGGTAAAGAAAGATGGGTACAGGGTCCCTCACCCACCACCTAATAAAATGGAGCATCGGCGCCTATGCACTTTGTCTTATCGGACGATTAACATAAAATCGCGCCGAGTGGAACGGGCATCCGAGTCCCAAATCCAAAATGCTTTGGGACATGTGTGGGAAAAAAAACCCCACATCAGACGTGGGCAGAAGTATGGAACTGTGGACGTGTTTTTGAAACACCACAGGAGGCCAGAGAACACTCCGTGGCCCCAATAATAAGTGACGACTTCACACTCGTCCCAAGATCAGGGTGACCCAAGTTCCACCGGCCATCGAAATTCCCTGGCTAATAGCTGCCGTCCTCGCCGGCATCGAAACCGACACCAAGATAATCGAAATAGCGAAAGAAAAGCAGGAGAACTGGTCCGGATCTAGGATCGAGCTCCTGATCCAAGTGGACCAAAAAAGCATTGAGATCCCTGACGTAATAGATCTTACTGATGTACCGTAATCGCCGAAGGCAGGAGGCCTAGGTGTGTCGTTTGTGGTGAACGAACCCACGTATGGGCTTTCTGCCCTCAGGCTAAAAGGTTGAGGCCACCTCTCTTACCCAGCCCAGTGACTCAACCATCAACACCACCAGCAGCAGTGATGGCAGCAACAACAGAAGCAGCAACAACAAAAGCAACTGTAACAGCAACAACCCCAGCAACAGTAGCAAATCCAACACCACCACCACCCAACGCGCCAGAACTGGCACCAGCGCCTACACCATCCACGACGCCACAACCAAAACCAACGCCTGTAGAGGATATTCCACTCCCCGGCCTATCACAACTGGAGACAGATTGTGACGACGAGGAGTGGGAAACGGTATCAGGAAAAAAAAAATGAGAAACCCAAAATGAACAAAATTCTCTTCCCTCCCCCTCCAAAAACAAAATACAGAGGGAAACAAATAAAATATCAAACAAAAATGTTAGGACAGATATGAAACCATCCACACCAGCATCAACAGCCCTATCACCACAAACACCAACACCATCACAAACACCACAAAAGTCACCAAAAAGCGAAACAGAAACAAACCCACAACAAACGCAAACAAAACAAAACAACCAAAACGATACACACTACACAGCATTAAATTTGAATAACAAACAATTATACACTACATACAACACAACACCAGCATCACAGAAAAAGACTACACAACAACCCAAAAGTTCACACCACCTCCACACATACAAATCACTCGCATCACACAGAAAACGTACACGACACTAAAACAAAAATTCCCCATAGACATAGGAGCCTTCCGTCAAGCAGTCTCCAGGAGGATTTATAAGAACATCCTTCCCGAGGAGGCCACAAGCAGTGAAAAGGATGGAGAAACCATGCTTCCTCTACGAGAAGTAAGGTAAGTGGTCTTTCCCATCTTTTCCACTCCATTTCAACATGACCTCAGAATAGGCAGCATAAATGCGCGTGATTTGGGGTCGTCATGGAAGCAAGGCCACCTGCTCAACGACCTCAGGTCACTAAACATAGATGTAGTGGCCATCAGCGAGACCAGAATCTCCGAAACACGGGCCTTCGCACCGATTTTTGGTGGCTACGATGTGTACGCATCTCCCAGCCGTCCTGGATCGGAAAGAGGAGTTCCTGTGCTTTTTCGGAGAGGTTTGGATCTCGCCATACGGGCCATCTTCCTGGACCCAGAAGGTAAGTTGGTGGTGCTAGACGTGACCAGCGGAGACGTGCAAGCTTTGAGGCTAGTGGCCGTCTATGCCCCGACGAGAGCAGGGCGGCCTGATTTCTTCCGGCGTCTGGAGACCTTTCTTGGAACGTCCCGCTCTTTAGTGTTAGAGGGCGACTGGAACGGGATCTTAGATGCACGCTGGGACTGATGGGATTAGTGGATAGGGGGGGAGGGTGCAAGAGCCTCACCAACCTGATCAGGCGTTTTGAACTGTCTGACAGGTACCGATTGGATTTCCCGAATGTGCCAATGTCGGCTTGAACTATCGCATAGGGTCATCCAGATCATATCTAGATAGAGTATTTTGTAGGGAAATAGATAGATCTAGCATAGGCTGTCCACAATTCAAGATAGTCAGCTACACGGACCACAAATTCGTGCTCTGTGTGCTTGACTTAGATAGGCTTCATAGACGAGGACACAGCTACTGTAAGCTAAACGTGTCCTTACCAGCGCGCAAGGCCTACAGAGACCGGATTAGCGAACTAGTTAAGCGGGCTTTGACGGGGGCCACCATCAACAACAAGTGGTGGTTTGCTCTGAAAAGAGCGATTAGGATAGCGTGCATTAGGTTTAGTAAGGGTTTAGCAACAGAGAAAAATAGAGCAGAAGGAGAACTAGTTAGAAAATTAGACGAGGCGCTTAGCAAAGGCATCGCGACCGACGTACTTGCGGCGAAATTGGCCCTTGACCAATTCTTCCAGCATTTTGTTGAAAGATGGGTGAGAGAAGCATGTATGGCCCGAGTGAATGGGCCTACTCTGAATATGTGTCTGTAAATTAAAGGTGGAAAACTGGGAGAGGGCACTTGCCCTGGTGGTCAGTGTCACTGTGGCCTTTTAATGGGCTTTCTCCACAAATGTCCCTCGGAAGTCTCCCCTCTATTGAGAAATTTTTCATTGTTATTTTTTTACATCCTGTATTTGTTTTTTTTACACGCAGAAATACCCATTTGTACCGTCCTGTATTGTCATGTACTGTCCTTAATGTCTACTTTATGTAAACCCTTGTGGTTAATAAAGAAAACATTATTATTATTATTATTGAATGCCATGCTTGACGGAGGCTCGGCTCTGAAAGGTATTTTAATTTTTAACCGTTATAACAATTGTAAATTGTTTAAAACTTGAACCAAATTGTAGATAAAGACCCCCCCCCCTCGTGAGAGGGGTCTCTCTGCCCGTTTTGGGCCCTTCGGCGTTAAATAACCGGTTATTGGGGATTTGTACCCAATATTCATTTTAAACCGTAAAAAAACATGGCTACAAAAAAGAATTTTCGCAAGTCACTCCAACTCCTTCTGTCTTCTTCCCCAATCGTCATTATATCAGAAACAAGATTATCTCTCTCCCTCCCGTCTCTAAATGTAGTGGCACCTCTGTCGCCTCTTTCGCAAGCGACGCCATTAAAGAAAACGGAAAATGTAGTTCCTCGAAGCGTTCTTCATCAAGAGAACGCGCGTACCGTGGAACATTTCTCCACGACGACGAAAGATGTGTGCGGTAAATACGGAAAGCCATTTCATTGGTCTGACGTCATGTAGAATAGCAGCAGCAGCCGTAATAACAGCAGCAGCAGCAATAATGACGAGAGAAATACTAGTAGCAGCCGCAACAACAACAGCAGCAGCATAAACAAGAACATCAGCAGCAGCAACAGCAACAAAAACAGCAGCAGCAGCAACATCATCAACAACAACAACAACAGCAGCAACAGCGGCGGTCGTAGTACCAGCAGCATCAACAAAAGTAACAGCAGCTCTGACGACAACAACAACAAGAATGAAAAACCAATCTCGTTTGCAGGTATCGCAAAGAATCTGGACACCATCCTTATAACACATGAGGAATTATAGGAAGCAAAGAAGAATAGTGGAGGGAAAGAGCGACGACGTTCTTGGAGAGATCCTGGGCGTCGAAGATCAGCTGTTTGCTCTCTTCCGGAGAACTTTCAGCCCAGGGCCTATGGATAATTTCCAAATATCCCTGGCCTGGCAGTGCTACTGGGAGACTTGCCGGTTCGAGATAAGCTCTACAGGTACGGAAATGCCGTCAGCCGAGCCTGTCCGAGATGCCCGCAGAGCGACGAAACCGTCGTGCACGAATTCGTTCAGTGCCCGAGCATTGCTGACTTGTGGAGCTATGTCGAACAGTTGCTGTCGCGTGTAGGACCGTTCCGATTATCGACTGAGTCCATGGTGCAGATGGTCTCGCCGTCTTCCTTCGAGGAGGAAGGGAAGGCGATTTTCATCTGCCTAGTGTCCATGGCGAAAGAGAGTGTGTGGTAGGCAAGGTTGAAAGAGTTAAAGACAGACACTTTCCTCTTCGGCGAATCCCTGAATAACTTGTTCAAGTTTCACTTGAAGAGGAAAATCAAGGTGGAGAGGCAAATGCTGCCTTCTAGCAAGTTTGTTGAAAGGTGGGTGAATGTAGCGAGAATGTTCCGAGTGAACGGGACGACTCTGAATATACGCCTGTAGTTTGAGAAGTAGAAACATTGTGAGAGGGCGCTTGCCCTGGTGGTCAGTGTGGCCGTGGTCTTTTGTGTGGTTTTCGCCATGTGTAACCGCCGGAGGTTTCCACCCTATTGGGGAATTTTTCATTGTTTCAATTTTCATTTTCATTGTTTATATACATATATGTTTCTATCTCTTTTTTGTTCTTTCTTATATAAATAATACATATCTTTACACGTACAAAACCCACATCGTACCGCCCTGTACCGTCCTGTGCCATCTGTAATGTTTTTCTTGATGTAAGCCCTTGTGACCAGTAAAGAAATCATTATTATTATTATTATTATTATTATTATTATTATTAGTAGTAGTAGTAGTAGTAGTAGTAGTAGTAGTAGTAGTAGTATCATCATTGTAGTTGGCATTATTTTTTCGATAAGGACGATCAATGAAGGGATATGGCAGGGTGACATTACAAAAGCAGTTATGTGATAAGTGACATGTAAAACAACAAAAATGGAAATCCCTTGAAGGTTAGGTGTCTCTTTTTATTTAATTTCAGTTCTGTTCCAACTATGAGATTTTGAATTATCGTAGCTTAGCCTTGATAACAAATTTTAACATTCTTTTATCAGAAAATATCGTTGAGACCTCATGACGAGCAGAGAAACTGTTGGGTTGTATGTAATACGGTTTACAAAAAAAATTAATGCTTTTAAGAAAGAATTCCAATTTCATTTAATTACTACGATCTTGATATTTGATAGATTTGTGCATCAAAGACTTATTTTTCTGCGAATACGTTGTGTTTGTGAACAAGAGTATATCTTCAGGCGTAAATGAGGCATACGATTGAGAGCAGGAAACAGGATTTTTTTGTTCATTAACTACTATTATTTTGTCATTCTTCAAAAAAGTTGGTCATCGTCGATGAATAAAACATGCGACCAATGGGAAAAAACTCTTTCTGTTTTTCTCCTCTATATTTAGCCTGTCATAAATCTACATAAATCTGCACAAAGCTATTTGCGTTATAAGTTCTTACTGAATTAAATACATAGATTTTACTTAGCCATGTCGCAGATCAATATTCCAGGTTTTGTTTGAGGTGCTATCTGTATATTTTTGAATGTCTTTACCTAGGTAAAAAAATGAATCATTTATTTCAATTTACCATTGGATGTTGATGTATTTCATACTTGCAGGATCCCTATCAAATTACCATCGAAATGTCGGAAATTTAATCAAATCTTCTTCTTCTTCTTCTTCTTCTTCTTCTTCTTCTTCTTCTTCTTCTTCTTTATGTTCGTCGGGGACAGAGACCTCAATCGATCTTTCCAGCGGATCCTATCAGAAGCAACCGTATGCAAATGATCCAGCTGGTCATACAAACTCATGGATGTTATCCAATCATCTTGCTCTGGACCTACCCCCTGGGTTTCTGCCGGTTGGTTTCTCCCGTAAAATCTGTCCAGTTATTCTTTCGTGAGACATTCTAACCACATTCCCATAGTATCGGAGCTATGATTTCTCAATTCGCAGGAGTAGAGCGTCTCACTGGCGTGATTATCTGATCTCCGATATATGTACGTTATCAAGTAACGTTAATTCAAATGGCCATTGGAGAACCCCATTTCAGCCGCTTGTATTCGCGATCGTATTCTTAATACTGTCCTTGTGTCTAAGGTAAAAAGCTTGAATTTACCATGGCAGTGTATATCTTTTTAGAGTTAGCATACTGTAAATACTATCATACTATAATAAGTAGAATACACAGCAATGGGTTTCTATTGTCTTCATTTGATATGTAATAAGATAGCTATATTCAAAAAGTGTGACATTAATGACTTCAGATAGGGAAATATTGAGCGAAATAAAGTGAGAATTAATTCACAAAGGAATTAAAATCGAATTATAGTTCATTGTTAATCGGGAGCAATGGGAGTGTAAGCAATGTCAAACCCAACAGAATTTGAATGCCCGAACGCCAAGTATAATATTGCCTTTTAAAGAATTTAACGTGTCTTTCGCTCATCAATTCCTGAATATTTACGAGAAACTGGAATAATAAGGAAAGGTATATAGATAAAAGTCAATTCCTTTACTTACGGTCGTATAATGTCCACTGTCACAAATTATGACATTATTAGCTGTGAACGGCACATTTGCCTGAAATGTACTTGTGAATACATACACACATATATATGCATACATATATGTGAGTGTGTATATGTGTGTATGAATGTTTATATATATGTATATATATATATATATATATATATATATATATATAGATATATATATATAGCATTAGCACAATGGCATAATACTTTATATTTCCACTATGTATAAAAGCAATGACGGTCGTAATGGAATAAATGAAACGTGTAACTGTAGAAACGTTGGAATGAAAGACTTAAAATGTTTCATCGTAACTATCACTTGGATTATAGTGGTGTTTTATCGTTATCCCTTGTGTGAAATATATTATAAACATCCTTCGTTCCCTTTGTGTTCCTGACCGCAACTACTATATTACGCTCGACACCAGTTTCATCATTATTAGCATTAAATATTTATAATCATTATAATCATCATCGTCATTATCATGTTCATTATCATTATCATCACTGTCATTATAAAAAAAGATACAATGTCCCGCAAACCAATACCATACCGTAAAACCACCATGTACAAAAAATAAGCAACCACTAAAATCGCCAAATTAACGACAACCTTATATATATCCTGAAATATAAAATAAGTGGAGTAAACATGTGTCCTTATATCTAAATATACATTCAACAGATTATATCTATCGTGCCAATTATTTGACATATTGAAACAAAAGTTAATATTCGTAAATATGCATATATTTAATACGTTAGCAGTCGAATCGGTAGGAAGGTTTTGAGAATCACACAGAACGCCATGTGGTACTCAACACAAAGTTCGCATCTTATCGAGGTAAAATTTGTCCATTTTTGAGGAGTCGATAACAAAAAGTAGCAGTGTTTTTATTCTTTATATCGTGGAATTTCATTTGGTTCATCAGTCGAATGCTCAGCCTCCATACTGACGAAGTATATAACAAAACCCCCGAAAAAACCATATTCCTATTCAAAGACATTACACCATATTTACATTTTCAGGTTTTGGTGTTTTAGTCATCTCAGACAGAGCTGAGAACATCGTCAGCATGTTTATTTTCTTTCTCTTTTGTGTGCTCTTCCTACATTTATGAGGGCAGTTGAAAAAATTATATTACGTCCTTCAGACTTAGAATCGACGCCAACCAGCCGCTGTCTCTTGAAGGATAGACGTGTTTTCTTGGGCTCTGCTAGAGTCAGCAGCAACACACACAACCACGTGTTGCTACACACACAGGGAAAATTAACCCCCGGAAATAGAGATATCTACATCTATATTTTCATATCTAAATATCGTTATTATTATTTACTGATGTCCCTCTGTGTTTAACGTGAAATACAAGTTCATTAATATATGTACCTGTATATATACATATATGTATGTGTGTGCACTTTTCTGTGATTGAAAAAAAAAACTAATTCTGGAACTAAAAATTCAACACCCAACGAGGTAAACATGTTCTCTTAGCGTAATATCTGTTCCAGGCTCTATTTAAGATTTGTTTACCATACATTGATGATCTTACGCTTGGATTACCCATTACACAAATACATTTGCGTTCCAACCATTCACGGCATTAATTCACTGTCTAATACAAGATTCCTGAGATCAGAATGTGCTGCTATGGTGGAATACATCCGAGAATGGAAACATAACCACAAATAATTGTTTCTACTTTTGGCACAAGGCCAGCAATTTACCAGTGCATTACTGGTACTTTATTTTATCGACCCCGTAAAAATACTATTAACCATTGATAGGAACCTCACAAATATAACGTACCAAAATATACGCGAAGGGCGAAAGAAATATACAAAATGAAAAAGTAGGGGGACAAAAAAAAACGACCATCAATTCACTGCCAAATAATGTTTTCAATCGGATTAGAAAGAGAGAAGAAATAAAAATTAAAAAACAAACCAACACGGATATATATGTGTGTATTTGACATACCAACACACATATGTACGTTGGCATACATGCACTGAAATAGAGAATCTGAATAATATAATATAATATATTATATTATATATAATCCTAAATACTATTAGCATTTCTTTCTTTTTCATACGTTAAAGTGCAATTTGAGGGAAATTTGCCTCATGGTTCTAGCAGACACAGAGACCACATAGATACTCCCTCCCAAATGTCTGAAGTAGATTTCTAAATAGGTTCTTTGCATATTCTCTAACGTGTAATTTTGTTGTAATGATAACGATATCTTTAATATTGAAATGATAGATATTGTTGAGAGCAAGGTTTGGGTTGGTCGATAAAAGTGAGTAGAGTCTGGCAGACGGACATTTTTTGAAGCCGATTTTATATATATATGCACACACACACACACACACACACACACACACACACATATATATATATATATATATATATATATTAGGTATAGGATTACCCAAGATGTAGTAAGGGTTAATTACTACACTGGATATGGTTGACGTACGGTGAGAGGTTACACTATGAGTTATGGAAGAATTGTTGAAGAAACTTAGTTCCTGATCCTTCTGTATTCCGGAGTGTATATTAAGAATGAATAATAACAGTTAGACATCATAAAAAGGTAATTTATTCCGTGTGCTTACAAATGTTTCCACGGTGGTACTACAGCCTTGTTATGCTATGTGCAAATTTACAAGAATTTGCAGAACTCAAATATCCAAAGCTGTTACCACTGTATCCTCAGAGCAGAATAAATTCTTGTAAATTTGCACATAGCATAACTAGGCTGTAGTACCACCGTGGAAACATTTGTAAGCACACGGAATAAATTACCTTTTTATGATGTCTACCTGTTATTATTCATTCTTAATATATATATATATACATATAAATATGTACAGATATGCATATAAATATATATGCATATATATTTGTAATTAAAATGCCCTATTGATGCAGTGCCAGCATTAAGTTTAGCATTAAGCACAAATCAATTTTCCGGGTCTTCGACACACGATAAACGCATATAAATTCATATATATATAGTAGACTTTTGACTGAGGAATCTTCTCACAACTGACCAATGAGAGGAGAAGATGTCCTTTGACACTGAAATTGGTTTGTTTAAATTCATATGATTCCAGTTCCTCAGTGAAACAACAACCCAACCAGGAACTGGGCATATCAGAGTATTGACAAAGTTAAACACCTCAACAACATGTGTACTCGTCTCTACCACACTAATTCGGACTGCCTGATGAGGTCACAGTCAAAGATGGCTATCACCGAAATATATATAGCAGTAATAAACGAAGCCAAATTTTAAACATTTGACATATTTGTTTTATTTAAATTAAACAAAACGAACCTGCGCACTTCGTCCAGTGCTCCAATCTGCATACTTAGGTGTTGGTATACAACCAACATATACTCAATATATATATATATATATATATATATGTATATGTATATATCATATATATTTATATATGTTTATAATTGAATATATATAATATATATGATATATATATATATATATATATATATATATATATATATATATATATATATATATATACATAAATGAAGTAATTCCGTCGGAAAAGTCCAGGAAAAAAGAGTGCTCTATGTAGGTAACAGAGCTTAATAGTTATGTAATAAACAACATAAGACAATTATTTCATTTGCCAGTGGTTTCTTAAAAGCAAAAAAATGTTGCTTTCAATCATCAGAATGAAAAAATCCCGGTGTATTTATTGACCGTGGATTTTTTCCTTTCCTTTATTTTCCTTTCCTTCTTCCTTTTCCAGCCTCACTTTCACATAGATTGCATTTTTGCTTTTTAAAATCCAACGTCAATAAATACACAAGGATTTTTTCATTCTGATGATTGAAATCAAATTTTTTTTGCTTTTAAGGAACCACTGGTAAATGAGATAATTGCCTTATGTTGTTTATTACACAACTATATATATATATATATATATATATATATATATATATATATATATATATATGATATATATATATATATAAACATATATAAATATATATGATATATATATATATAAATACATATAAATATATATGATATATATATATCATGTGTATTGATTTATGTTTATATATGTATATATAAACATATATAAATAAATATGATATATATATATATATATTTATATAAAAGACGTAAAATATGAAAATATCTTTTAAAAAAAATTTTTTTTAAATTTTTTACTTACTTACTTAAATTTTCACTCCAACTAATTAGTTTCTGCAATGGGATAAAGACAGTTACGTAATCCAACTGTCGAGAATTCATTGCGTCATCAGGGAGTCTATTCTCAGTTAAGTCTCCAGGCAATGCGCGGACACTGGCGGCTCATATAAAAATAATAATAATTCGGTAGATCGAACAGCTGGCGAGGACTGGATTCTATGTACCGAAATTCTCACTGCTTCAGGTCAAATGGCCGATTCTAAAGAATCAATCACGTGACACAGAGGCTAGTTAGAAGGAATGGGATGGTAAGATGACTGACGCCTACTAACACCCCCCCCCCATTTTTTTTTTTTTTTTTTTTTTTTTTTTAGAAGTGGTTTTGGCAAGTTTGCTCGACAAATCAGTGATTTGGAGATAAATATAGATAATTTAATATATCAACTAACATAAGCGCACAGATGCACGCCCATGCTAGCAAATACACAGGTTATGTCATAGTACCTAGGTGGTTCAATGCAGGAGAATGCAGAACAATAATATAAAAGACGTAAAATAAGAAAATATCTTTTAAAAAAAAATTTTTAACATTTTTTACTTACTTAAATTTTCACTCCAACTAATTAGTTTCTGCAATGGGATAAAGACAGTTACGTAATCCAACTGTCGAGAATTCATTGCGTCATCAGGGAGTCTATTCTCAGTTAAGTCTCCAGGCAATGCGCGGACACTGGCGGCTCATATAAAAATAATAATAATTCGGTAGATCGAACAGCTGGCGAGGACTGGATTCTATGTACCGAAATTCTCACTGCTTCAGGTCAAATGGCCGATTCTAAAGAATCAATCACGTGACACAGAGGCTAGTTAGAAGGAATGGGATGGAGTGAAAATTTAAGTAAGTAAGTAAAAAATTAAAAAAATTTTTTTTTAAAAGATATTTTCTTATTTTACGTCTTTTATATTATTGTTCTGCATTCTCCTGCATTGAACCACCTAGGTACAATGACATAACCTGTGTATTTGCTAGCATGGGCGTGCATCTGTGCGCTTATGTTAGTTGATATATTAAATTATCTATATTTATCTCCAAATCACTGATTTGTCGAGCAAACTTGCCAAAACCACTTCTAAAAATAAAAAAAATAAAAAAAATAAAAAAAAATAAAAAATTTTTTTTTGGGGTGTTAGTAGGCGTCAGTCATCTTACCATCCCATTCCTTCGTGATTGATTCTTTAGAATCTGCCATTTGACCTGAAGCAGTGAGAATTTCGGTACATAGAATCCAGTCCTCGCCAGCTGTTCGATCTACCGAATTATTATTATTTTTATATGAGCCGCCAGTGTCCGCGCATTGCCTGGAGACTTAACTGAGAATAGACTCCCTGATGACGCAATGAATTCTCGACAGTTGGATTACGTAACTGTCTTTATCCCATTGCAGAAACTAATTAGTTGGAGTGAAAATTTAAGTAAGTAAGTAAAAAATGTTTAAACAATTTTTTTTAAAAGATATTCTCTTATTTTACGTCTTTTATATTATCGTTCTGCATTCTCCTGCATTGAACCACCTAGGTACTATGACATAACATGTGTATTTGCTAGCATGGGCGTGCATCTGTGCGCTTATGTTAGTTGATATATTAAATTATCTATATATATATTTATATATATATATGATATATAAACTTATATAAATATGTATGATATATATATATAAATATATTTAAATGTATATGATATATATATATCATGTGTATTTATATATGTTTATATATGTATATATAAACATATATAAGTAAATATGATATATATATATATATATATATATAATAATAATAATAATAATAATACTATTTATAGTTATGTATATGTATATAGTATAAACAAGTATAAACAGGAAGGTCAGTAATTTCTTAATTACCTTATTACAAGTAAGAGAAGTAGCTCAATGTATGAACATAAGTTCTTTTACAGAGCAGTTAAATAAATAAATTATACAATTATCAAATACTTGGCACTTGGTATGTAGAGACATTTAATGTAATGTGTGATTATAAACTATGTGTGCATTTGTAATTGTATAATTAAATGCTTAAATTACACAACATATATAGTTATAAAGTATATATACACTTATAATTAAATATAGTATGTAATACCATTCTATATTAGGGATTATATTATTGCACATATGGCATATCTACTATGACATATTAACAGCTGTGTAATCCTTCATAACATATACCTTGTCCAGTAATGAATAGATAACAATCTAAAGAAACCTTTAATGCAAGATAGTAGAAAATACTGTATTTAAAATCAGGCGTAAATATACAGGGATATATAACATAGGTACAATGTTATCACATTATATTGTGTATTAAATCAAATAATTTTAATAACTGAATTGAACTTAAGTAGCTAGTTACCTCCCCTTACGCATTAGCTCCCCTTATTCACTTCCGGATATTAACGATTGAAAATTTAACGGTTCATCAAATATAGTCTATGAATATGAATTCATTAAGACTAATTTACAATCCATTTCTATAACTAACTTAAAACACTCAATATAAACATTAACAGAAATGTAATTCAACATATGTCATGGAAAAGCATGCAAAAACTGTATGCTTCTCAACACACATTAATTCGAACACCATCAACATTCAACACCCACCATAGACTCTAATACTGCAGTATTTATTCATCTATATATGCATAATAGCTTTACTTGTCTCCTTCTCATGTATATGACTTACGCAGTCACACTATCCACACGCCTGCATATGATTTGTTATCGCACTCTTCCTTTCTCAAAACTGCTTCCTCAATGCCTCTTTAATATTTGAACTATTCCCTTGTTTTAACTGTTGCATGTATTCCGCTCCGTGCATTTGATTTTGATTTTGATTTTAATTTTAATTTTGATTTGAATTTGAACTTGAATGTTTGTACAATTACTGTACAATTCTCGTAAAATATATGTCACATCCATTCCACCCTCTAAATACGAAACTGTTGCTCACAATTTATATGTATCTATATTATTGTTCAGTTGGATAGGATGGTAATTATATGTGCAGACATTGATAATGCTCCGATGACTCCAAACGGGAGTTTGGAATAAACGATTGTCAGCTATTAAATGATTTGAACACAACTATGATAATTGTATAATGTATATATATATATATATATATATATATATATATATATATATATATATATATATATATATATATATATATATATCTGCCGGTTTAGAATCAGACAGATCCACACAATGATCGCGCCTCGAGCTGTCCGCCGGCGAAACAATTGTAACACACAATAAATTGAGTTCAGATGCATCACTGATTTTTCATTTTATATTATATGATATATATATATATATATATATAAATATATATAGAAATTTATGTGTGTTTATGTGTGTCGATGGCTCGGAAAATAGATTTGTGCTTAATGCAACGTTCTAAACTTAAAGCTGGCACTGTGTCTGTAGGGCATTTTAATTACAAATATAGACCTGTAGAAAAACAAAAGCAATGAAATAAGTAATGGTGTCGATATGAAATGGAACATTTTTTCCAGCATATAAGCACTCCTTTTACTGAAAACAGTGAAAATTACAGCAGCCTACACTAGTATTTTATTTTGGTTACTGAGAAGTGAAACAGAACTATAGGTTCTTGATATCTGGAACCTAATTTTTCCACAATAATGCTTGTATGTTCCTTAAATATGAATCGATAGAATCGTTTATTAGTGTTCAAATTACTTGTAAAGATAATCATGTATTCCTCAATTTATTCGACAATGTGAAAAACAATTGAAAAATAAAAGCAATTTCAGCCATGGCATTGTCGTTATTTCTTTTATTAAAGTCCCCATTCAAATATTGCCGAAGGCAAACTTGCTATTCACCCATTGAGAATTTCTAAAATAGAAACGCTTACGGTTAAAGAATCTGTTAGATCCTTGCTCACGAAATGATGTAATGTTTGTTCAGACAGTGGCAAGCATTCAAACGTAATAACCATTACCAAAATGCGTCTGAGAATAGCAGCAATATAATAAATGTAATATATCAAGAGACAAGAAAATTGTAATAAAACAGTCTATAAATAAATAAGATAATGTTTAAATATATATGATTGAACCAAACCTAAACATTCAAGAATGAAGTCTATCGCAATTTTTTTTCCTTGTTAATTCATTGAAATAGAGTGTGGTACGTATTTAATATGAAGCATTACAAATACACATGGGAGATAGGTAATAGATACACATTCGTATGTAATAGTCAATATGAAAAGAAAATATATTAATACTGACAGATCAATGTAAATTATACATAATATGGCAAAATCTCATTTTTATCTGAACAATAAGTAATTCATTTTGCCAGAAGTTTTTTTTTTCTTTTTCGTCTTTTGAAAAAATATACTTAACATTCACAATTGATGCACAGTGTTGAAATGGCTAAAATATGTTCTTGTAGAAGATTCCACGACGTTAATAAAAATGTGTAAAATTTGTAATGGTGGAACAAATATTAACGTTAAACCATTCCCTTATTATGGAGTCCAGGAAGGCGGTGGATTGGTAGTATCTTTATAGCGTAGGTCATTATGATTTGTAGCATAGAGTTACGGCACTTTACATTCTGAGGTCAAATCCCGCCAATGTTAGATTTACCTTTCATACGGGGTCGATAAAATAAATCCCCATTAACGTACTGGAGTCGATTTATAAAAATATACACCCTTCCCCCAATAATTGTCGGCCATGTGTCTGAATCAAGAACCATTCTTATGAAGTCGAGGCAGGCGGTGGATTGGCAGTATCGGTAGTGCGTCGAACAACATGCTGTGTGGCATAGAGAGTTCAAATCCAGAACAGGTTAGGTTGGCCTTTCCTCCTTACGGGATAGATAAAATAAAGCAACATAAATGCACTGGGGTCGATTTAATAAACATCTCCCTCCACTCACAATTGTTGGACTAGTGCTTAAATCAGCAACCGAGTCGTGGAAATAAGTACACTTCGTGCCAATTTGCATGTTCAATCTATTACCTTTTCTATATACTCATATACTCATGCTTAACATCTAGTCAAATCAAATAGTGAAAGCAATAATCATGTTATAGGAGATGTAACGTGTTAAAACTAGATCAAATCAAATTCAATGAAAAGTGATTTTTTCTTCAGTTCATATCAAGAAAAAACTAATGACAACTTTAATAAAAAAATTAATGAATATAAATACAATCATAATAATAACATATGACAATACAGATAATGAAATGAAGAATTAAATATAAATCAATAATCATTGTTATAATGAATTACTGTTTATTTCAAGCAAATAACGGATGTGAAAGCATTTAACGTAATTAGTGTTATAATAAGTCACATTGGTACGAAATTAAGTCACTATTTTTCCATTCTTATCTTAATCCACTTTGCGAATTGACCTCAGCATTACCAATCATAGTTACTCATAATAAGTTAATTAATTATTCCACCTTGATCATAGCAGTGTACTTTCGTTGTTGTTTCACCTCGAGATCAGCCCAAGTCGAGACGACCTGTGATAAAAGACATGCAAGTTTAGCACTGACTTTAATCTTATTTAAACATGGCTTCAAAGTTTATTATTCGATGTGTCTTTGTTCTTTTTATGATCAGTGATTGTGAAATGAAAGAGAAATGTATATTTCTCGCAACGTCAGCTTCAGCATAAATGTTTCGTCATTGACTTGTATAGTGTCGGAATGACAGTATATTATACTAACACGAAGAACGATAGGTCATGCACAACATATTGTTACGTTTGATTCTAAGGAACAGCTATAATCCCAGTAATGACAGAATAATTCACAAAAAGGATTAATTTTAGAGCCAGCAACAAAACCGCGTCTAACCAAACCAACGCTAGTATCCTAAATCCACTTCTCAATATACGTTAAAATTCACCATTGAAACCAAGAAAATTAAAAAATAAATGGTGTAAATTAGAACTGAAAACTAAATGGACAAACCGAACTAAATTAATCAGAAAATATATGCCTCAGTCCGTGCAACCTCTAAATATCAAAAGCCAAATATCTCGTTGCCGATCAGCATCTAACCACCAGACTGTCACTCACCAAAATAAATAACTACGCCACCCCACGACAGTAATCAAAAAGAGAGACAGAGAACTCACAACTTCTGCTATTTCACTTGCTCCGAAAAACTGTTTCGTTTCCGCCCATCATGCACTTGAATATATGCATGCATACTCTCGTAATTCCTGACAGCGTCGTAGGTGACATTTCTTGGGACATTTTGAAACCTGGCGGAGCCCATCTGCATGTACAGTAGATTTATTCCCAAGAATGACAAATAGTAAGATAATGGAACTTTCAAAGAGAGACAGGGAAAGAATCGACCCAGTAATAGACTGGTACTATTACTTCAACCTCAAAAGGATGAAAAGCAAAGTTGACCTCGATAGAATTTGCACTCAGGAAGTGGAGAGCCAAAACGAATAGCGCAAATTATTCTATCTGGCGTTCGAGCGACTCTGCCAATTCGAACTCGGACATATACTAATCGGCTAATAAGCAGGACACAGAAAAGACAGAACTTATATGTATAATTGTTTCTATTTTTGGCACAAGGTCAGCAAATATCCAGTTCATTACTGGTACTTTATTTTCTCCAAATATTATTTGATATTTACACATTTAAATATTATTTAATATCTATACTAACACACAACGTAGTGTTTGCTAGAATAAAAAAAAACATATATATTCCAGGTATTACACGTTAAAAAATACTATCATATCCTAAAATATAATTTAAAAAAACATTCAACCCCACATAACGATTTTGCAAATTTAACTCTACTCTAAATGATCCCATGAAGAGCGAAACACTTACTCCCAGAGATCTTTCAACATGGATCGTAGTTCACACTCTCAGAAGTAGAATATTAAAATCTAATTCTCTCGTAAATCCTCCCATCACCGGTATAGAGGTAAACGAATATAGCACACGTAAAGCGATTATGATCCACCGAATGAAATATTCAGCATCTAACACTGCACCGAATACAATTAATAATTCATCTTATGCTTGCACTTTACAATGTATCATGAACATATTAAAATAATTTGGAAAACACAGAAAAATATATAAGTATATGAATGTATATATATATATATATATATATATGAGTGTGTGTGTGTGTGTGTGTGTGTGCGTGTGTGAGGGAGAGAGAGAAAGAGTGTGTGTGTGTGTTTGTTTGATGCGTCAGCTGCTAAGACTGCAAAACCCTTATATATATCTGCAACCTTGCTGACTGATATCAATTAATAGAAAAAAAATGAGTACAGTAATTATTTATGTCCTTGAAGATTTTTACGTTCATTTATCACATGCATCCTGATTTTTCACCGTAGATTTATAGTTTTCCCATTTTCTTTGATGAGATGTGTGTCATTTATTGCTATCTGTCTCAGATGAGTAAAAAGTGAACTCCCACGTCATACGAATTTTTCAAAAAGTTGTTCTCCATTGAAGTTTATTTCAGCCTCAAATGAAATATATGTATCGGAAGTAAAAAATAATTAATTAGAGAGTAAAATTTATAATTCAAAATATAAGAAAAGCCATATTCAACAGAGTTATATCCAAGCGCGAATGAAAATATAAAATACACATTAATTCAAAAGCCTGCACTGGAGTGCCGGGGTGTGGAGCCTGTCCGCCTTCCCTTACATTAAATAATTTACATTTTTTTGTAAATATTATATAATTCAACAGGAATTTATATGTAAAGTATCATAGAAATTTCTTTAAATTTGAAATGAAAATCCTGACAGTAGCGGTGGGTGGTTTTGTCGATCTAACTGAAACAGATGTTGTGATAAAGAGTGGAAAATATTTCGAAACATTTCATCAACGAATTTCTTTTTAGGGAATATCAGGAAAGAAACGGAAAGGAATTCTTCCGATGTGAAACTAACACATGAACAGCTGGAAATTTGTCGCTGTTTTATCTGTGGTGATTATTTACTGTGAGGGAAGAGAACAACTGAAGAAGGTTTATTTGTAATTGTGAAGTTACCAGTCTCTAACTAATACGTTAACCAAATTAAATTATCTTAAAATTGTCATTTTGACTATTAATACTTGCTTTTAAAGAACAATCCAGCAACACAAGTACTCTTATTTTCTGGGGTTTTTTATGTATTATAAATCTGTCATTACAACGTTGTTTCTTTTTCTTTCTCTTGGTGTTGCATTCACTCTCTTTGATGTGGTGGTGCCGCACCAATAAAATGCAATGAGCAACGAATAAAAAGACATAAAACATATAGTAACTTAATTGATAACACCGAGCCCGAGTTTGACATACATCAGGCTGGGGTATATAAAGTAACATATCACCAAAATAGTAATTTATGTTTGTAACAAGACACTAATAATAATTTGAAAATTATCCAAGAACATTCTTTAAATTTCATGAGAGAGCATTTGTTTATCATTGATAGTAGCATTTACTTGTTCCGGATATAAAAATAAACAGATGTGCCGATAAGAAAAGGTAGAAGTTAAAAAAAAGTTTCAACGAGATATGAATGGTTGAATAAGAATCAAATGAAATGCCTTTAGATTTCCCCTAATAAAACAGCTGGAAATTGAATGATCTAATTTTCTTAGTTCTATGCACTAGTTACACTGCACCAATACCATTTGCGTCTATGTTTTCTTGAGTTGGGTAAAATATTGTTTCACGTGAGGAGGTATTAAACCTTGGTGTTATGTCCAATTTATGGTGTTCTGAAATGTGTATTTTATTTTTCTGTGGCATGTGCGTGCAAAATATATATTTTAATATTTCGAAGTGATTTTATAGATTCTTTATACAATTCTCTAGTATAGAATATCGCTGTGATAGTAGTTACATGTGCCATGTATAGCTGCTTTTCTGCCTATATGTAACGTTTCCTGTTCTGGTGTTATTTCATATAGTATATTCTTGTATATGTTTGTCCATAAATACAACAGCAGTGTGTATTGAACGTTGGACACCTTTTAAACTTTCATACATAAAATATTGCCTATATCCATTTTCAAAAGAAAAAAAGTACATTGGAAGCTTTTAACTTCATTCTGGGAGATGCTTTCGTTGTAATGGATTGACGTCTCTATCAATGTAAATAACTGATTCTTTTTACTGCGATTTATCTAGACAGTTCACAATAATAACTTTATCTAGCATGGCAAGTTACAGAATAACGTAGAAATGTCTTGGTGAAACTTCGGTTTTACTGCGTGAGTATTTCTTACAGGTGCACATTTTGACAAGTGCATGGATTTATGGATATATATATATATATATATATGTGTGTGTATGTGTATGTGTGGGATTTTTGTGCGCCAGCGCGTCTCAAGTACGTGTATATATTGTACGTTAACGAGGATGGAATGAATAGAAACATGATGTGTAAATCCTGTTAATTATTTCAGTTGCACTCTAAGTTTTCGATAAAGCCGTGAAAATCTACAAGTTTATCACCATTATTAGATAGTATAGAACTGGTTAAGATGAAACTAGTGACCTAACAAAAGTTGCCATAGGGTTAGGAATTTTTGTTCGTGTCATAAGAGATTTTAACAGTAAGAAATATGGAAAGATGTAGTAAGTGGATATAAGGTAATGATTTAATAAATACCGGGTTTCAAGTGTTTGGAATGTCAGTATATCAAATATACACGCTAAGGATAACACTGCTTGCAGAAGCGTGAGGAAAATTGAAAGGCAAGTCACTGTAAAAGGAGTTTCCGATTTGGAATCTCCCTTTAAGGCACGAATTATTCCAATGATATCAGATGAGCGTCTTGTGAATGTTTAGTTGTGATTATATATATATATATATATATATATATGTGTGTGTGTGTGTGTGTGTGTGTGTGTGTGTGTGTGTGTGTGTGTGTGTGTGTGTGTGTGTGTGTGTGTGTGTGTGTGTGTGTGTGTGTGTATGTGAGTATTCGACTCATGATAAATTGTCTTATGAAAATGTATATTGCAAATTCCATATAAGAAGAGCTTTAGTACTAACTTTGCTCCAAGACAACTTATACGATATATCCTTTTGAATTTCATTATTTTAAAAACAAATTAGGACGAAAAATTTAGAAAATATACCAGAGCAAATTTTGTGCATCAGATTTGTGGTTATCTTTTATCGAATCTTGAAAATAAATTTAAATGAATGTATGCTGTGTAAAGCATGAAATGCAATGAAGTACGATCGCTTGATTCCGGATGCAAATCTCTGTAAATTCAAATTGCTCTTAAACCATATCTATCCAATTTAACTACTGAAGGATTGTAATATTTTCATAAAGATAATGCATCTTTAATACAGATGACATAAAGCTGAATGAGAATAAGAGTATCATATGATTTATGGGGGAAATTGTTCAGACCTGCTTCGTTAAACCAACCGAAAACCTATTAGTTAAATGTGATCTGATATTTCCTGAATTGATTAAATTCATTATTATTTCCGATAATTCTTTAATTATCTTTTCTAATCGGCTTGCTATATCACAATTCTCGCCCCCTCTACCTCTCTCCTTATCTCCCCCCTCGCTCTCTCGCTCTCTCCCTTTCTCTCTGAAAAGAAATCTCTTTCAGAACCAATGAAGGAATAGACTACATAGTGGTTAGAGCAGTTAGAAACAGAAAGCAGAATCAGCAACGGATCACTCCCAGGTAAACACTGTGATTTGCTTTCTAACGTGAAGGAAGTCATTCATTGATAGCATACAGTACTACACACACACAAAGACAGGATATTCCCAGAGTATACGGCATTGAACATAATACTTCTTGAACAGTGCGAAATAAAGACGAAACAAGAAAAAAAGGCTACTAATTCATAAATGAATGCAATTGTAAATCCGTGCAATATTCATTTAGTAATCATATACTATTCTCTTGAAATAACTGATTTGTTCGGACTTAAGCCCACAAGATTCATTGACTTGTCTCTCTTTTCCTATCTTTACGTTGCATTACTACCATGTTGTTTGTTTACTTTTTCCTTTTCGCTCTGTCCCGATAAATTAATTTAGTTATCGCTCGCACTGATTTTAGGTATCTAGTCTTTAATGCGAAGAAATACCAATGATAATCAGCAGAATACTGATGATGGACAGTCCTGTTTCTCGGTCTATTTTCATTCATATGTTCACATTCGCAAAAACGGACCACGCCATTTTTCATTCACATATATATTTTACCCGTCGCTGTGGTTCATATTTTTTCTGTCACCTTACTGCTATCCTCTTTCTCTCTCTCCCTTCTCTCTCCTTGTACCTCTTGCTTTCATTCACCCCTCTGCTGGTCACCCACTCCCTCGGCTGGCCTCTTCCTCACACTTTCAATCACTCACTCTCTGCTACTCCCCCTCTCTCACTTCCTCCCGTCTGACCTGTGTGAAATTCTTTTCCCTCTCACTTTTAGGGTGGCTCGGACGTGTCTGCATCTTCTCGTCATTTGATTTGTTCGGACTTAAACCCATAAGATTCATTGACTTGTCTCTTTTCCTCTCTTTACGTTGCATTACTACCATGTTGTTTGTTTATTTTTTCCTTTTCGCTCTCTCCCGATAAATAATTTAGTTGTCGCTCGCACTGATTTTAGGTATCTAGTCTTTAATGCGAAGAAATATCAATGACAATCAGCAGACTACTGATGATGGACATTCCTGTTTTCATTCATATGTTCACATTCGCAACAACGCAGCACGCCATTTTTCATTGACATATGTATGTATATATATATATCTCACTCACTCTCTGCTCCTCACCCTCTCTCACTTCCTCCCGTCTGACCTGTGTGAAACCCTTTTCTCTCTCACTTTTCGCGTGGTTCGGACGTGTCTGCCTCCTCTCGTCGATTGATCTGTTCGGACGACTTAAGTCCACAAGTATCATTGACTTGTCTCTCATTTCCTCTATTTACGTTGCATTACTATTTTGATTGTTTACTGTCTCTCTTTCTCCACCCAATTCGCTCTGTCCCAATACCTTATTTTAGTTATTGCTTGCACTGATTTTGAGGTATCTGGTCTTTAATGCGAAGAAATACCAATGATAGTCAGCAGACCCCTGATGATAGACTGTCCCGTTTCTCGGTATATTTTCATTGTTATATATATATATATATATATATATATATATATCACGATAAATTAACGGAGGCATAGGCCCTCGCTATTCCCTGTAAATAATGTGCTCAAAGGAGAAGAGATCCTGAGTCTCTTTAAAATACAATATGTTGAAAAGGTAACACACCAGAGAGAGATACAGTGTGTTATCAATAATACAGGGAAAAAACCACCAGTGTATGGAATCTATAACCTATGAAATGCAGACTATAGACACGATAATTAAAAATATAAATTAAAGCGTAAATAAATACCTCTATAACTATATAACACAGGTACAAATCCAAAGATATGTTTCACCAAAAATTTGTTGAAAGAAATGGGTTAGTCTCGGTTCATCAGCGTGTGTAAGGCTATACATTTCAGACAAAACTAAGAGAATTTTAAAATTGACTGTCCAGCTACACGTGGGAGGGAGAAGTCACAGCGTATTTAAGGGCAGTGAACCAGTGGCCTCAGAAGGACGAACTACTAGAAGTGTGCTCAACCAAACAGAGATAGGAAAGACTGTTATTAGGAGCGAAATGTTTCCCTGTATTATTGATAACGCACTGCATCTCTCTCTGGTGTGTTACCTTTTCAACATATTGTATTTTAAAGTGCTCAGGATCTCTTCTCCTTTGAGCACATTATTTACAGGGAATATCGATGGGCTATGCCTCCGTTAATTTATCGTGATATTTCGCTCCTAATAACAGTCTTTCCTAACTCTGTTTGGTTGAGCACACTTCTCTGAGTGGCTTTGGGCTGCCCTTTCTAGCAGTTCGTCCCTCAGAGGCCACTGGTTCACTGCCCTTAAACACGCTGTGACTTCTCTCTCCCACGTGTAGCTGGACAGTCAATTTTAAAATGATCTTAGTGTTGTCTGAAATGTATGGCCTTACACACGCTGATGAACCGAGACTAACCCATTTCTTTCAAGAAATGTTTGATGAAACATATCTTTAGATTTGTACGTGTGTTATATAGTTATAGAGGTATTTATTTACGCTTTAATTTATATTTTTAATTATCGTGTCTATAGTCTGCCTTTTATAGGTTATAGATTCCATACACTAGTGGTTTTTTCCCTGTATTATTGATAACGCACTGTATCTCTCTCTGGTGTGTTACCTTTTCAACATATTATATATATATATATATATGAAAACAGGGAGAAACATTTTTATATATATATATATATATATATATGAAAACAGGAAGAAACATTTTTTTTTTTCTTTTTTATTTCTTTCTCTCTTTTACTTTGTCTGAAGTGTTAAGGTATTAGTTGATTTATTTATTAATTAACAATGGCATTTATTTATTTATATATTTAATAATTGTCTATTACCCGTTTCTGCATTTTTATGCATTATCAAATTATAATAATATGTATTGGTGTAGAATGGTGGTGTTGGACATGTTAAAGAAATGGTGTAGAAAGAAAAATGTTATTTACAAACAAGGTTTATGAAGTGAAAGGAAAAAAGAAAAATGAAAAAAGGGGCGTAATGAGAAGAGGCAGATACGTCCGAGCCACGCGATGAGTGAGAGAGAAAAGAATTTCACATAGGTCAGATGGGAGGAAGTGAGAGAGGGGGAGCAGCAGAGAGTGAGTGAGTGAAAGAGGCCAGCCGATAGAGTGGGTGACCAGCAGAGAGGTGAATGAAAGCAAGAGGTATATATTTATATATATATATATATATATATATATATATATATATATATATCAACAACAGTAACAACAACAGTATTATCTATATTTATATATATATGTGTGTGTGTGTATACATATATATATATATATATATATATATATATATATACAGCGAGAGAGAGTGAGAGGGAGATTGAGTGAGTGACTGAGAGAGATAGATATGTATGTAGTTCTGTATGTGTGCGTGTGTGTAAGGTAGAGTATGACATTATGTAAATTACGGTGAGATTGCCGTGATGATTCTTTGGGTTTCTTGTTACCAGAATTCCAACAGAACGGATTTTACCAAGTCTTCTGGGAAATTAGATATTCGATAGCATGAGATTAAGATCAGACAAACTATTTCTCTTTTCTAAAGCTCATCAGGAATCACTTTGCTATATATTTCAAATCTCGGTATGAAGCGTAAATTTTTGTTTTAAACATGATCCTGACACGATCAATCAGTTTACTTAAAGACACAAAGATGTATACATATATTATAAGATATTTATATATTTTTTATAGACATTTATTTAGTATCAATGTAATATTAGACTCTGTTTTATAAACTCTGGTATCTAGACACATTTTAATGATAGTTAATATGACCAGCTTCAATTAGACAAAATTATACTTCAAGAAAAACTTCCGTTCCCGCATAGCCAGCCACTCACAAATGCACATATAGGCACACGTATGTAAAGATAACAAAGTGACAGACACACATATATACAACCAACATGCACTCAAACATGCATACATGTGTGTAGTTATGGTCGTAAATGTTATATAGAATTTACAAATGCAAGTTAATCCTTTCCGACAGATTGGCTTTCGATGAATATGGATGTATATATATCTGGTCTTTAATGCGAAGAAATACCAATGATAGTCACAGACCACTCATGATGGACAGTCTCGTTTCTCGGTCTATTTTCAATCATATATATATATATATATATGTATATATATATATATGTATATATATATATATATATATATATATATATATGTGTGTGTGTGTGTGTGTGTGTGTGTGTGTGTGTGTGTGTGTGTGTGTGTGTGTGTGTGTGTGTGTGTGTGTGTGTGTGTGTGTACATATATATATATACAGCGAGAGAGGGTGAGAGAGAGATTTGAATTAATACCAATATTAATAACACCAGAAAACTTAACTGTTGAGTGCTTCTAATCTATTGTAAAACTATATTCATTGATTAATCAATGAACCTTGTTTAACTTTTGGTTATATATATATATATATATATATATGTGTGTGTGTGTGTGTGTGTGTGTGTGTGTGTGTGTGTGTGTGTGTGTGTGTGTGTGTGTGTGTGTGTGTGTGTGTGAGTGCGTATGCACGTGTGTGTGTGTTTTGTGCGTGTAGCTGTCCATTTGAAAGCTACTTATCTAAACGTTGATTATATAGAAATATTCTATGAAGTGGCTTTTGATCTAAGTAGAAGTGTGTGTCACACGATTTTACTTTATTATCACTGCCATTTCATCAGCAATATCAGGCGAAACATCTGGTGGATTAAAACAGTTATAATTAGGCACAGAATTATCTCGAATATACAGTAAGAGCGTGACATGTTGTGTTCTCTGCCTGATTCCTTTTTCTTCGATTTATCGTTTCTACGCGTTGATAGTGGAAACTATGTGATAGAAGGAAGAAAGTGTAATATCGCAAGTTAATGTACCTGTATATATACAATGATAGTCAATGTTTATGTATATATACAGAAATAGTCAATATTTATGTAAATATACACTAATAGCTAATGTTTATGTAGATATATAGAGAAAGGTAATGTTATTTAGATATACATAACAGGTATTTAGTTAAAATGGTAGGTCATTAAGCATAGATTGTGGTGGTTTGAAAAGAGTGCGATATATTCTAGATATGGCTTGATCAGACATAGCACACACACACCGACACACACACACACACACACACACACACACACACACACACACACACACACACACACACACACACACACACACACACACACACACACATACACACACACATATATATATATATATAAGTATATATATATATATACATATATGTGTGTTTGTTTGTTTGTGTGTGTGTAGCTATATGTATATATATATATATATATATATATATATATATATATATAAGTATTGGTGTATGTGTATACAAATTTATGTATGGATAAATATGTGTGTGTGCGTGTGTTTATAAATATGTGTATGAATGTGAGTGCGTATGTATACATTTTCAACGCACATATATACACAACTAGTTAAAATGCAATGAAACTCCATTTTCGCTTGGTAGACATTTGATAACATGTAGACCAATTAAAGAAAGAATTCCGAGAAGTTAATGTACCTAAGAAACAAATTGTCTAATTGCAGGCAGGCTTGTACTTGTATAGTTTTTGTACCTGATCACCAGTCTCGAAATACAATCGATGCTCATAAATTTAGTTATGGAAACAATATTTATAGCGTTTTTCTAATGTACGATGTGTTACACTTTTGGTAATGGGTCTGACATTATGTATAATTCTTTGTCTGAAAGAGCGAAACAGTGCAGCAAATTCATTAACACAACTTTCACGACTCTAGAAAAGGACGTTGATGTAATTGCTACAAATACATAGAACTTTTATCACGATCATAGCAGATTCAATCATAATGAAAAATGAAAGAATGTATTGTCCCAGATAAACAAAATAGTCGAATACTTCTGATTATCTGTTCATTGCTGAGATATATGGGCAACAACAATAACAACGAGATGAACCCTATACATTCCGATTTACTCGGAAATAAGAACTTCCTGTGAATTTAAGGTCATGTCATATTGTTCTCATTAGCAAGTAAAATGTCTTCGTTATTTCCTTATATCAATTTTGATGATTTTCTGAACATCTTCTGAAATCAGAAGGTCAGTTAACAGACAACGACTTCATTCCACTTTATGAAATCTACCTGATATTTAGTATATATATATATATATATATATATATATATATATATATATATATATATATAAATATAAATTAGCGAGAATCGTTTTCAGCTCAGGAATTAACGAAAATCAACGTCCGATATGTGTGGCAAGCGCTCGATGAATCATATGAATCAGAGCTACAACATACGTTAAGGGCCAAACACACTGAGATGATGGTTAAACATATCATCGGCACAGCCAAAACAAAACGACCAAGTATTTCGGGTCAAACAATAAAAATATATGTGTTGATACTTTCCCGGACCCTGGACTGATGGTAAAATCCAGTATTGGTTTCTGCGACTCCAAATCAGGTACTGTCCGCCTACATAAAGAATGTTGGGCTTCTGGTGAGATGATGAACAAGGCAGTCGTGTTATCAACGGGTTTTGCTCCAAGATGCTATAGATAGTGTGGCTATTACTGACCCCTCGTGGGATTCAGCAAGGGAGGTAACACCTCTATTAAGCGAATGATTCAGTTGTGTATTATTGCGAGAATGCAAAATATCACAAATCGAATAAAGCTCTCTATATTTATATATATTTATATATATATATATATATATATATATATATATATATGTGCGCGTGTGTGTGTGTATGTATATATATATATATATACATATATATATATATATTGGGACACACTGTATATATATTAATTAAGTTGATAGACATGATATATAGCTGCTATAACTAGCGACATTTATACACATGCATGCAAACCTACACCATGCTGGTAAATGAGAGGACTGTTTGCATTTACTAATAGGTGAATATTAATTAATAATTTGGAAGAATGTCATCTGATGGAACCAGCCGAGCTCCTGGATGTTATCAAACCAGCTTGCTCGGGGTCTACTCCTGGGTTTCCCACCGTTTGGATTTTTCCGTTATATCTGTCTAGAGATTCTAAACACATTCGTAGAAGTAGCGCCTCTTCCTGGAGTGACTCTCTGATTTGCACAGTAGCACTCTATCGAGTAGTGTTACTCCAATACCCTTCAGAGGAAAACCAATTGTGGCCGCTTGTATTTGCAAGAGGTGGCAAGTAAGTAAATGTGCTTATTTATTTAATTTTTTTTTCATAGAGGGCATTTATGTATAAATCCAAGTTTTCATTATATTTGAAAAAAAACGTTCTTTCTTTGTTTGAAGTGATGGAAGTTATAGATGTATTGCTCCTCGTATAATTATTTAATTTCTGGCATTCAGAACATTCTTAGTAACAGACGATATCGTTTTTTCCTTAATACCCATATGCAGATTCATGTATAACGAATTGCAAAAACCAACAGGTTATATCCATTGGTAAAATATCAGTTGGTAATCTTGTAAAATATCGTAAACTTATATGTTGCAGACAGAAGCGACATATGACCTTTCAGTCATAACATATCTATATTAATGTTAAGGAAGTGACGTACCAAAAATGGCAGATTTCCATACCAGACACTTCTTCCAACAACGTATTCTTGCAAAAGACTATATTTCACTGTTTTTTTATATCCAGGTATATATATGACTTTCTACAAGAGCTGAAATTACATTTCCTGCTTTTGCATGTAATGAATTATTAATTACGTGATCCACCGTGACAAATGTAGACATAAAATTATCTTATTAAATAAAACTTCATAAAAATTGAATATCAAACATGAATGATGAAAAAAATATATTCAATCAAATGAATATTTAAAATTACAGCAAAAAACAAATATGTAGTATTTGCCACATTTATAAACATTCCTTCATATTGGAACTACAACGCACTTTGGTGCAGCGTTTCTTTCTTTTTCATATACTTTAATTACTATTAGATGTAATGTATGTTACTCATAGAAATTTGAAATGAAATTACAAATTTTTTCCCGAAAATTTGAAATAACATTATATACGTTCAACAATAATTTGACGGATTCCATTTTCAAGATTTTCATTGTTTAAAGACAGGAACTTTTTGTATTATAAGCTTATACAATCTGGCGCCGAACTTTTGTGGTGCCGCAGTCATCGTTGGCTCTTTGTAATGAAATAAAGAAAAAATGGTATCATGCTCAGCAAAAAGATATTTTTGTTATATTTTGAGAAGAAAAACAACAAAACATTTAGTAAATTTTGAACACTGATGTGTTCATAAAATATGTTACGAGAACGCAATTTGTTGCGTGATTTTTTAGTTGTTTATTAGCAAGAAAAGTGTAGAAATTACCAATAAAAGTGTATCATAGAAGCTTCGATTCAGAGATAAAACGAATGACATAATTATAATCAGCGACGCAGCCGGCTTCCTGTCGCAACTGTAGCCTAATTGCACTGACTGTGGTGATGGATAAACTCCAGCCGGGATAGCTTCACACTTGCAGGTGATACTTCCTAATTCTGCGCCGCCATGTGATGTAACTCGTTCTGCGCCTCTAACTCTGTCTTTTCGGCCGCAAATTCGGTCACCGCCACCCGCAATGCTGAGGAGAGGATGATAACCAAACACTGGGGCTTGACCGACCACTTCATTTCTGTGACGGTTGCAGCCGATACCTCATGTGCCCTTGGTCCCCGACCTGCTGCTTGCCTCCACAATATTGAGAAGACTGCAGCCCACAAGAGGAAGGAGCCTTGTGAGGTAGGATGCTTGCTGCATCCACTGTCACTTGCCATTTTCAACGACAATGCCTTCACAGTTTTATCCGCAGGGGTGAGCTAAAACAGTCTGCCGCTTCCACACAATGTTCTCGTTTTTCGTATTCTCATGATTTTCTTCTCCATTTTCCTTTCATATTTGAGTTGAAATCACGCCAAGGTTAGCTTTGCGTTTCATAATTATGGTGTTGTTAAAATTAAGTACCAGTAACACACTGGAGTACATTTAATAGAATTCCCCTGCTTCAAAATTGTTGGCCTAATTGCAAAACTTTATAACTTTATAACCAGAAAATTTATTGGAATGATCGGTAGAGCGTCAGACACTATGCTTTGTAGGATAGAATTATGGCCCTTTACTTTCTGAGTTCAAATCGCACCGAGGTTAACTTTGCCTTTCTTCCTTACGGGGTCAATAAAATTAACCACCAGTAATGCACTGGGATAATTGCATTAATTAAAAGTAGAATCAATTATTATACATAATATTTATGTTATTAATATTTTTTATATGGCCTTACAACCGCCCACGCTAACACCAATTGTGTATTTACAAAATATATCGTCAAACCTACCAGCCGAGTTGCATCATATTATGAACAATTCTTGTTACTTTATTTCATAATCATCGGAGTTGCATTCATATACAACTTTCGGTACTAAAACAAAAGAACAACAAGGATTTCATGAATTACTTCGTAGGTATCTTCAAATGTCGATTTATACATATATAACTTTAATTCTTTCAGATTTCTCAATGCAATCCTTAACTACATATCAATTTTGAACGTTAGAAGCTTCCTGCTATTGTTAGAGAGTCAAGGATAATTGGTGTTATCTCCCGTCCCCGTTCTTCAAACTTGTTATTTTCCCCTAAAATGTTATGACATGAAAGAACATTGCAAAATCTGCGTAAAAATCAAAGAATTTGAGCGAAAAAGAATATTTCAATATATGAGCATTTCAAATTATACACACACACAGGCACACAAACAGGCACACACACAGAGAGACACACACACACACCCACACACACATATATATATATATATATATATATATATATATATATATATATATATATATATATATATATATATATATATGTATGCATGTATGTATATATCCATACGGTAGTATACATTTAATGCTTTCATGTTCAATTGTATGCATATTTGTGTATATATGAAATTGTGTGAATGAGTCCAAGAAAGGGATCTATTTCCAATATCTTCTTATGAAAACTTGCAATGTGATACATAGACATATTATTTCAAGAAATAATTCATTATACTAAAGAAATATGAATATATGCACACACACACACACACACACACACACACACACACACACACACACACACACACACACACACACACACACACACACACACACACACACACACCCATACGCACAAACACACACACACGCACACACACGCGCGCACGCACGCACACATGCAAACACACACATGTATATATGATTTCTTTTGAATGAAACCGTTTTTCTCAAGTAGAAGCCATTTCTATATTAAACTCGATATATATATATACATATATATTTTGTGTATATGTTGGTTGTTTACCGACACCTCAGTATGCAGATTGGAGCACTCGACGAAGTACGCGGGTTGGTTTGATTACTCCGGAGTATTGTAAAATAAAGTAATTAAGTCAAATATTTAAAATTTGATTTCGTTTATTAAAGATGTACTGCTATATATATTTCGGTGACAGTCATCATTGGCTGTGACCTCTTCAGGCAGCCTGAATTGGTGTGGTAGAGACAGGTACACATGTTGTTAAAGTGTTTTACTCCGTCAATACTCCGATATGTCCATCTCCTGGTTGGGATGTTATTTCTCTGAGGTACTGGAATCATATGAATTCGAACAAACGAATTTCGGCATCACAGGACACTCTCTCCACCCATTGGTCAGTTGTGAGAACATTCCTCAGTCAAAAGTGTATAGAATTTTTTTTCCGAGGCAATACAATCTGTTGTGGTTGTTTTTGTTAAGTACAGCTGACCTTCTCCGTGGTGTTTATTGGCGTTATGGACAATAACAACACAGTGGGAGGGGAACTTCCCTCAAGCTATAGGGACTTCTCCGGGACATGTAGACATTCTAGACCCGGACCTTCCTCAAGGTATTTGGACAATAACAACACTTTGAGATGGGAACATCCCTCAGGCTCTAGGGACTTCCCCGGGACATGTAGACACCTCAGGCCGGGACCTTACTCTAGCTATATGGGCAACAACAACGCATTGGGAAGGGAACTTCCCTCAAGCTATTGGGACAGTAGCCCCGCCTCACCGAACCCACGGTTAATGAGCCCCTACACTTTCACCACCCCTACCCCTGCCTTGATCGACTCCTATGGCAGCACAGACTTATGCATATTTCCATACATACATCCTGTTATTTAAGATGTGACATGCACTGATACTTACATATGTGTGTGTGTATGTGTGTGTGTGCGTGTGCGTGTCTGTGCGCGTGTATATATATATACATATATATATATATATATATATATATATATATATATATATATATATATATATATGTATATATATATACACGCGCACAGACACGCACACGCACACACACACATACACATATATATATATATATATATATATATATATATATATATATATATATATATATATATATATATCGGTGTATGTGTGTTTGTATAATCTGTGTATGTGTGGGTGTGTGTGATTATGGGATGTACCTGGGCCCGTCTTTGTGCTTGTGGGCTTGCAACGGTGTGGGTTGACATACACGCATATATACTCTATGCCGAATTAAAAACTGTGGTCCACTGCATTTCCCGATTCTGACACAGGCCTTTCTACTTCAGTCAATATTTTCCAAATCTTTCAAACTTTAATATTGGCTATAACACACACGCACCTTATTCTTCTTTGATATTTGATATTGGCTATAACAAACACGCATTTTATTCTATTTTATTTATTTATTTATTTATTTTTTACTTCTTCATTTTATTGTATTTTATCTTATTATTATTATTTTTTTTTTTATATATATTTTATTTCTTCATTTTACTTTATCTTATTTCATTATTTGTTTGCGCCCACCCCCCAACACGTGAAAGGGTGGTAGGATTGATGCCAACCCGCACACATTCATTCGTCTAAAGACAGCAGCAGTAGAACCAGGCTGACCTGCCAGCTAATCCCCTAACGCCAATAAACACCACGGAGGAGGTCAGCTGTACTTAACAAAAACAACCACAACAGATTGTCTTGACACAGAAAACATTTCTATAGACTTTTGACTGACGAATGTTCTCACAAATGACCAATCGGTGGAGAGAGTGTCCTGTGATGCCGAAATTCGTTTGTTCGAATTCATATGATTCCAGTACCTCAGAGAAATAACAACCCAACCAGGAGATGGACATATCGGAGTATTGACGGAGTAAAACATTTTAACAACATGTGTACCTATCTCTACCACACCAATTCGGACTACCTGAAGAGGTCAGAGCCAATGATGACTGTCACCGAAATATATATAGCAGTACATCTTTAATAAACGAAGCCAAATTTTAAATATTTGACTTAATTACTTTACTTTATATATATAAATATATATATATATATAAATATATATATATATATAAATATATATATATTAATAGAGAGAGAGGGGGGAGAGGAATATAGAGAGAGAGATTTTGTGGTGTTGAGACCGGGGTAACCGCTAATCCTAAATTATTTGGTGCCGTGGTCTGTGTTTTTCACACACACACACACACACACTCACACACATATGTGCTTGCGTCCATAGAGAGTGTCATTCATGGAAATGATAATTAGATCTAGGAAGAGAGGAGTAGAAATATTAAGTCAGAGTAAAGAAGCACTGATTTGAACTGATATGGATAAAAGAGATATAGAGAAATACAGAGAAAATACATAAGTGATCTATGTATAGTGAGGTAGAGAGTGGGAGCTAGTTAAGTAAAGCGGAGGGTGATAATTATCATTTCAGATTACAAATATAGTGTTGAGAGTTAAGTAGACAGATAGGCGGTTCGTCAATTAAATGCCACCAAGATATATTCTTAGAAACAATCACAATTCAGTTTTTAAACTGACTTTGGCTGTTGATACCACTCTGAAACACACATCTTAAAAGGTCACAACAAAACAATCAAAGTTGAAGTTTGTATCTACACCGGAAGTCATGTCAAATGAAATTGTTTGCAATCTTACTGAACTTCCTCTGTCAGATAATAAATTCTGGAGACTTTCAGCAATAAAGAGACGAAAATAAAACTGGGTTCCTTGTAAAACGTAATTTTCTCTATATATTTTTATTAATCCTAGTATATATTAGCCATTTAAGGTATTAAGAATTACATATACCTACTCACATGCACACACACACCTATATATATATATGTGTGTGTATGTGTGTGTGTGTGTGTGTGTGTGTGTGTGTGTGTGTGTGTGTGTGTGTGTGTGTGTGTGTGTGTCTGTGTGTTTGTGTGTGCGCGTGTACGTGTGTGTTTAAAATACTGTCGTACGTAAAACATTCACA
>OZ024742.1:48144004-48164004 GCA_964016885.1 Eledone cirrhosa | reverse complement strand
CAGATCGGTCACCTGCGCCGAGGTGCTCGACCCCATGGTGATATAGAAACTGTCGGGTCTATCCCTCCTCTCCCATAACTTGTCTTCGAATCTAATTAGCGATGTTCTGGCTGCTACTATGAGGTTAGTCTCCTCCCTGGTGAGGTTGGACCTGGCCATGGCGCTCATGAGGGCCTTGTTCACTAATACAGGAGATACTGACGCGTAGTAATTATCTATCTCTAATTGAATAAAATTTACCTGCTGCTTGTTACCTACTAACGAGAACCCGTCAATTACATCCTTAGTGCAGGTCCATAATCTAAGCCTAGTTTTGTTTCTAAGTACCGGTAATATCCTGTCTATGATATTTTTGCTGGTCCTACCTATGTCAGATCTTGAGCGTGCTATTAACCTAACCGGTAGGTTAGTACTAAAGTCTAATTTATGGCCCTTAATAGATATCCGAGGTTTTCTAGGTACATATAATTCGGTCCTATCATCTAATCCTAGACACGTCATTATTTTTTTGGTTGTGGCGTTAATATTATCTAAGTTTGTCTGTCCTGTGGTCCTGTAGTTTTTCCTAATCTCTTACCCGATGCAGTCGTTGTATGTAAAACGGTCAAGCATTACCAGTTTTGTCCGAGGGCACAAGTAAATCTTGGAATTCTTCCATGATGTCGTCTGGATCTAAATATCCGCTTTAGGCGGTCCTGGGGGGTATCGGGTGTTGTTGTTGTGTCCTTCTGACGTGGTGAAATGCGTGCCATCTCATGTGTCGAACGAACTAGTTGGTTTGGTGTATCAGTAAGCCCATGTACGTGCTGTCAGACGGGATCGGGATGTCCTTTAGGGAGGAAGAGTAAATTAATTTTTCCATGGCGAATCGCTGTAAACGTTCTACTTGTGGAGGAGCGTAGTATATATGTGTGTTTAATGGTAGCTATGATGCTTCCATAGGCGGTATGCCAGTTGAGCACTCTATGTTCTTTCAGGGCAGAGTGTGATATAATATAAAACGAAAAATCAGTGATGCATCTGGACTTAGTTTATTGTGTGTTACAATTGTTTCGCCGGCAGATAGCTCGAGACAGGATCATTGTATGGATCTGTCTGATTCTAGATCTGCAAGTTCTTCGGACACATGCAATACTTTCGGAGCAAACTTTCTCACTGGGGTGTTAGCTTAAAAAAATATCTACCTCTCCTGTCTTGCTATTGGCTATATATATATATATATATATATCTATATAATATATATATTATATATATATATATATATATATATATATATCTTTACTTGGGGAGGGTGATATTGTTGTAATTTAGCCAGAAATAATAACAGAACACAAGCACTGTTTGGTTGTTTTACGCTTCTGTATCTTTTATATCTCCACAGTTAATCTATTTGGCAATCAAAGTTTATCTTTACTGGACTAGCGGTAAGATATACAGATATAAATATATATATAGTCTATCAAAGCTCTTTCGTTGCACATGTGCAACATCATCAGTGATATTATTATGTTCCTCCTATTGAATGGTAATGTCTAGGACATTTTTATTTAAATTAAATTAAATTAAAATGGCGTTTATATATATATATATATATATATATACATATATATATATATATATATACATATATATATATATATATACATGTGTGTGTATGTGTGTATGTATGTATAAATAAATACATCTCTACATATGTATATATATAAATATACATATAAATATATACATATATATATTTGTGTGTGCGTTTGTGTGTGTGTGTGTTTGTGTGTGTGTTTGTGTGTATTATCTTCGTTTTTTTTCGTTTATTGCAAGAGAACGTCTCTATGAACCACCTAATAGAATATTAGTCTACGACTTCTTTTATACCATAAACGTGGTTTTGTCTTTGCGTGTAATTGCTTTTCATCGCTCCAAATAATTGTTTATACATTTGGCACAAGGCCAGCAATACCCAGTGCATTACTGGTACTTTATTTTATCGACCCCGTAAGGATGAAAGACAAAGTTAACCTCGGCATAATGACGTATTATATTCGTTTTTCCGTTCTTTGCCAGGGAACGTTTCCACGAACCAAAGTATCGTCTTCCCGTCTTCCTCCGGTTGCAACATTTTTTGAAATATTCACTTCTGCGATCACAGATTGACTTTGTTAGTTTCAGAAGATCCCGTTAAGAGTGAAAGCAGCGATTCTTTCCTCAAACTTTAATCTGTTATTTTAATATATATATATATATATATATATATATATATATATATATATATATATATATATATATATATATATATATATATATATATATATATATATACGTTATTCCGGGTTGAATCGGAGGTAACCACAGTAAGTAAGGTACTCAATACATAGCAGAGTATAACAGTTTTCATATAGATGAGATTCTACAGGACTAGAACTGTTTCATTCATTTCTAATGAATGAAACAATTCTAGTCCTGTAGAATCTCATCTATATTAAAACTATATATATATATATAAGAAAACTCTGGATTGCATCTAAATTCGTTGTATAACCAACAAATTAATTAACTTATTGCTTATATAAGTATATATATATATATATATATGTGTGTGTCTATATATATATATACAATATATAGAGGGGAAAACCCAGGAGATTGTGTTTTCCTTTACAGGATTTCAAACAACCAGCTTGAAGAGAATATAAGCTAAGACAGATGTAGGAAAAACATTATAATTAAAAGTATAAATAAAATGGCAAATCAACCTCATAACTAAATCACACTTTACAAACTCAACAGAAGATTGTTTCATCATTTAGTGGGTTCCAATTCGGCTTAGTAGGTCATCAGCAGGTGCAAAAACCAATATTGTCCGCACTAACCAATATTGTCGCACGTGTAAAGAGAAGGGATATACGTGCACGAGGCAGTGAGCGGTGATATGAACAGAACAAGCTGCTAGAGATGGCAGCCTATACCGTTCAATTTATGGTGCTCGACAGCAGAGAGAATGCGTCCTTTATTTTACTTGATATTTGCTCATTGCTTATATATATATATATACATTTTAGTTCAGCATTAACGAAGCTTTAGATCGCGACCATGCTAACGAATGCAAATTCGGTATGTAGCTTCAGCACTCGGATGGGAAAAAGTACCCCAGAGTAATAACAATACGTTTAGACAGCTTAGCAAATCAAATATAGCGATCGGCAGTGCAGCCGCATCACCAGAGCAACGAAAATACAGGACTCAGGAAAAGATGTTAGACTGACCTGGACACAACGGTGAGATTGAATGCAAAATATATAATGCATATCGTATAGTACACAATATACATCACATACAGCACACAACATCAGCGCTAGGTTTCTGAAAATCCAAGATCGACAAATTCCGCTTGCAGGGCTCTGCAAGATAATGGTTTTTGACGATAGAACAAAGGATTTTCTTCTTCAGCAAGTCTTGTGTTCTTTAACCTCTGCAGGTATGCTGTAGCATTAAATTTCGCTATAGACACGTGCTTATCTCCAAATATATATATATATATACAGAGAGAGAGAGAGAGAGAGAGAGAGAGAGAGAGAGAGAGAGAGAGAGAGAGAGAGAGAGAGAGAGAAGTTATTCCGGGTTGAATCGAATATAATCACAGTAAGTAAGGTACTCAATACATAGCAGAGTATAAAAGTGTTAATATAGAAGACGTTCTACAGGACTAAAACTGTTTCATTCATGAAAAATCATCAGGGCTCCCTGATGAGCCTGCCACTATAACTATCTCTTTCTCGCTTCCTCTTACTTTCACTCACTCCCTCTCCGCTAGCTCACTTCCTCCCTCGTCCGCCACTGTACGCAGTCTCTTCTCCCGCTACCACTGCTACAGCGAAGACGTGTCATTTTCTCTCACGTCAAAATTCGCCAGTTCTTACGTTCGAAATGAGTTGTTGACTTGATATTTTTCCTATTTTTCCTCTCTTTACGTTGCTTCACCCTTCGTGTCTGTTTACATGCCCCCCCCCCCCCTCCCCACACACACACCTTTTATCCCAATGACTTATTTTAGTTATTGTGCGCCCTAGGCTGAGCCATCATGTCTCTAACGCGAATAAATACCTATGATTCTTAGCAAACAACTGATGATGGATACTCCCCTCTTTCGCCCGTAACTTTTATTTTTCATTATACTTTATTGCAACCACACCTAGCTCGCCATTTTATTTATATATATATATATAGAGATATATATATATATATATATATATATATATATATACATACATACACACACACACACACACATATACATATATATATATATATATATATATATATATATATATATATATAATGCGTTGGTTTATATCAAGCAATATATTAACGTGAATAGTGTGGAGTGGAGTGTTTTGAAATGCGTGTGGTTCAGGATAAGATTAGAAGAATAAGTTATAGGGAGCTGAGAGGGAGAAACTAGAATAGAATAAAACACAATAGATGAAAAAAACGTGTCTAACAAGGTACATATTTTCTGCTTTATTGTTTGTTTATATGAAGCTAGAGGTGGAAAATGAAGAGTGTATGAGAGTTAATGTTAGAACTAAAATTATGGTCAGGGTAGGCTTTAGAATTAGGATTTGGTTTAGTGTTAGTATAACAACTGTAATCGGTTACGTGGCTACGAGTCTTGTTACGGAGTTAGTATGGGTCACATGATAGTGAGTGCTATTGGATTAATAATCCTTCTTCAGTATTAATTCTTCCTGTCTTGGCAAATCTATTACCCGTCGGAGTATGTCTATATGTCTTTGCATGTGTCCAGATCACTCAGACACTTTAGAGTAGACACCTACTTCGAAATAAAATGTGCCTCGGCTATTCTTAGGTCTAACAAATCGCTTTACTCGGTAAGTAATTTTGTGGCTATTATTCCACGTAATTCTCTGTGTTGATTCATTGTTTGTAAGCGTCGTTTTTTAACACGTTCTTGTATTTTGTTATGCAGTTGGTATTTCATAGAACCAATGTAATTGATCCAGCGCACGCAGTTCAACCCATACACTAGATGACCTCTTAGGTATATTGGTATTCAATGGATTTTCTCTGTACTCCTTGGTATCGATTTAGACCAAGATTGTGTCTATGTGCTCTAGTTCCTTTTTCCCATTTTTGTTCATCTTATTGGTGTTGTTTTGTTTTGAGGCGTTGCTGTTTTTCTGTGAATGGTTAGGATTAAGGACTATTAGGACTAAACCTTTTTTCATAAACTCTCTCTTGAACAGAATTTTTCGAAAATTGTTTAGCAGGGGTCTTGCTTTGGTGACGTCATCGGATCTCTTCAGGCGGCGTATAAGTTCATTCCTTGCCACGTGGTATTTTAGGCTCTGTGAATATCCTGCATCTGGATGAAAGAAGACATCTATTTTGGCTTCTTCCATATAGAAGCTGATGTTGGCTTTTCATGAACTTAGGGATAGGGTAAAACCGAGCAGACTTAGGGAACCACCGGCTGTTGTGTGATTGATGTCGAACTTGATGGTGATGTGTAATTTATTAAATGTTTATATAATATATCAGCCTCATACTTGGAATAGGTTAACACTGGTTGATCATCTCTGTATCTCCGGCAAAATGTGCGCCGCCATCTGGAGTGTAGATTCTTCTTTCTAGGCTATCCATTGTTAGAATTGGGAGGATTGTGCTGATCCCGTTGGAAGAGTTATTTCTATATAGTGTTTTTTTAGCTGAAGAATGTAATGTTGGTAGAGTATTGCAGGACCAAGGTGGGGCCATCTAGCGGAAAGTTTGCCGCGAACGTATACCAGCTGGTATAGATGGTGCGTACGTGATAGCTGAATGGGTATGTGTTATTTTATATTGCCTATATATATATATATATATATATATATATGTGTGTGTGTGTGTGTGTGTGTGTGTGTGTGTGTGTGTGTGTGTGTGTGTGTGTGTGTGTGTGTGTGTGTGTGTGTGTGTATGCGTGTGTGTGTGTGTGTGTTATGAATATATTAATAAATAGGATTTACTTTACAAACAAAACAATGTTTTTCATATTGTCAATTGAATCACATCACCGTCTGATATAACAGTTAGCTTTATTGATATCTCACGATACACAAACAGTTAATAAGATTTTTAAATCAATTTTATTAGAGGTGCCAGAAAAATAAAGCAATTGCCTAGCAACTGATTCGAATCAAAATACAGTTCTTGTAATTTTAGCATCTAATCAGAAAGAGAGAGAGAGAGAGAGAGAGAGAGAGAGAGAGAGAGAGAGAGAGAGAGAGAGAGAGAGAGAGAGAGAGAGAGAGAGAGAAGTGGGGGCAGATTCGGAAACATACATACGTGTAAGATTGTAGCAACGGATGAAAGACGAATGTCTCGAAAGTACTTGAGAAAGAAGGCACGTGAGCAGCCGTAGTGGTTCCGACCCTAAGACTATAACGTATCAAAGATACACAGTTACGGAAGAGTACGTCAGTTTGCTTAATCCTATTCATTAGCTTATTTTCTTTTATATATTTTCCTCAGTGTAAATATTGAGAGTGTTTAGTGATAAAAGTGATGCATTATTTGGCGGACAGGATTTCTTTGCGCTATTTGCATTCACTGTTGTGCAGTTTCAAACGCCAAGGTTATCGATCTTGCTTTTCGGGTTTTGGGGGTTTTTTCCGATCGATATAACAAAGTATATTTCAAGTACATGAACATTTTTCACTTACTATTCTAGATGAAAAGGTAATCGGTACTTTTAGTCCTTCCACAATATAAAATTGATGCTTTGTCTTATGACATGCAGGTGTTCTTGTATTTCATTCCATTGTCATCATTAATGAATTGACCAGTTATATAGACGTGTCATTTAAAGTGATTTTACACAAACTGCAAATATTTCACTTTCTGTCAATTAGAATTATAAATATTTATGATAATTACAAAATAAAACGTCGGTGATTATTTCTTTTCCATATAACAGAAAAGTGAATACAACATTTTAATTTTATTCTTTAAATTCTATCATAAATGTTGTAGATAGCACCAGTCACAGTTTTTCTATTTTTCTGTTTGTTTTACGCGGGAATCCGACATCACTGTGAGCAAACATATTGTTTTTCTGTTCTTAGTGCGGAGTCATCCTAATTTAAGTATAAGTATGATGAAACACATTTGAAATGTGAACTTTCAATCTTTTATTTCTTATTTTAATATTTATTTATTTAGATTTAGAGACAATCTAAATTTACATTAAAGTTAATGTTTAATATGAGGGATATTTAACTGCTGTATATAGCAAGATGAATGTACTTCGAGAGATATAATATTTCTTCCTTAAATTTCCATATGTGACTTATTAAAACTCAGGTCAAGGCGTTGGGTTCGTGGAAATGATAGACCATCGGCAGTATTTGTTCTGTCTCTTTATTTTCTGACTTCAAATAGGCCGAGGTCAATTTTGCATTTCATCATTCCTAGGTCAATAAAATAAAGTACAAGTCAAGTTCTATGGTCAATATAATTAGAATTTATTTCGTAAGATATTGCTGACGTAGTGCCAAAGTTATAAGCCATTATTATATAAACCTAGATCGATATCCCATTGAATGCAACTATATGTATTGTTCTATTCAATAATAGATACATATGTATACATGCATATATATATATATATATATATATATATATATATATATATATATATATATATATATATATATATATATAGTAATAATAATAAATTTGAAGACTAAAATCCAAAGAGGGCTCGATAAGGATAGATATATACCAAATATATAAGAACCGTAGAGCAAATATTTATTAAAATAACAGATTAAAGTTTAAGCAAAGAATCGCTGCTTTCACCCTTAACGGGATCTTCTGAAACGGAGTTTCAGAAGATCCCGTTAAGGGTCATATTTCCTTTGCATTTCCATTTGTGTCCACACAAAGACGGCAAACAACAATTTGTTCTTACTATACATGTCTGCGATTTAGAAACTATTTTAAATTTACTGTTCTTTCATTAATTATCAGGTTTAGACTCCCAGCTAGGAAAGTTATTCTTTTTTTATATATAATTGATTTTGCTCTCTGTTGTTCGTATTTCAGAAGGTGTATTGCTTTCATAGTATATTACACATCTTTTTATCTATAAACTAATTGATAACATTTATAAAAATATATCCTACAGTTATCCTACGGATAAATGCATCGATCGATAATTATAAAGCTAAATGTCTAAATTAATTTTATGATTCGGTATTTGATGATTTATTATTTGTGAATTAAACCCTCAAGTATAGAATTAATATATTCCCTGTTCGATACGTTCACATAAATGAAGTATTAATCTATTAAATATATAAAATGCAAATTAAATATTTTTCTCGTATAATTATTAAAAAATTTTTTCAAATATACATATTATATTTTAGATATTTAATTATTGTTGAATCTGAATACATTTCTATTGAATTGTAATCAAGGATTGCTTGCTATGCCTTGGCATTATATATTTAATCGCTATTAATTAGTATATCTGTTATGAAATGTTGTAGTTGACAAGAACAAGACTATATCATTTCCAAATATATAATCTAACCGCTTATGTGGCTTAATATAGATGCTAACAGTTTCCTCGAACGGAGTTGATACTTTCTAATGGAAAACCATTGTGATAATCGCTTTGTTGATAAACACAAATAATCCATGTCGACATAGTCAATGAACGATAAATGAACGATAAATGAACGATAAATTGTCTCTTTCGAAATTTGAACCCAACGAATTTATTGTTCACAAATATGTGGATAAAATAATATACAACTATTAACAGTAACGAATTAGTACATAGATTTCGAATTCCGAACATAAAGACAGGAAACTAAATAACACTCGTGATTCTTCGTATTAAATGTCCGGGGGAAATTTCAAGTGTAAACGTTGAACATAAATATTTCCTGGATATTTACAGTTCATACATACAGACACATATATATATATAAGGTGTCAAGAAATGATAAATATTCACTGGTTTCGGCTCTAGTCATTTGTCTTTGATCAACAGAATTTCGTTTGCGGTATTAAGATGTGAGTCGCTAAGATTTCCACATATAGGCTGAATTATACACACTCAATGTGAAAACGCAATAATTATATTTTTATCGAAATATCTATTTTTCTGAGATTTTTCTTTATACTGGTATCAACATTGTCAATGAAAACGTTAGAAGTGAAAACGCAAATCTGCATCGTCAGCGTAAATTGTACCAACTATTATACGGTGACATTGTTTCGATATTGATACAATTTATCTTCACATATATTTATAGATTAATATCGATTGTGTAAGCTTTAGTAGTTGGCTGGTACTTATTTTATTACCAATAAACCCGGTAGGATAAATGTTAAATTCGATTTATGGGGATTTAAATTCAAAAAGCAGTCACAGTTGCACACTGCATTAATACAGATATAACTTTATATATTAAATATATAATTGTTGAGAGTATAGGCATATCTCTTTATTGACAATCTTTCAAAGAATCTGTCTTTAATTAACAATTTATGCATACATTTGTATTAATATCATCTTTAGCTCACATACATGAAAATTTGTGTGACATGGACATATTACGATTGTTTGATATGTCAGGTGTAAATGTCACCAGTAAGCTAACAAATGAACCGAATTAGCTTCAGATGGTATTCTTGTAAATAATATAAGATAATGTCATGTGACTGGAATTTTGACCTTTCCTGCTATCAATATCGGCCAGTTTTGCTGTCTGATAACGATCAAAGAGATATTATATCTCAGTGATCTATTTGCTGACACATCAGCATTTTAAATATTTTAATAGATGTCTCAGCGTAACTTATACATTGGATTGATTGGCATATACATCGCTATATCTAGTTGCATTACACAAACACACACACACACACACACACACATATATATATATATATATATATATATATATATATATATATGGTTGTGTGTGTGTGAGTGTGTATATATGTACATATATACATCCGTATGTATATATATATATATATATATATCCGTTCACACACACATACACACACACACACGCACACACACAGACAGACAGATATATAAATGAATGTGTGTGCATATAAATGTATGTTTGTGCAAAATCATTATATATATATATATCATGTGCGTGTGTGTGAATAGATGTATGTATTGAAATAAATGTGTATGTGAATATATATGTATGCATATGTATATGTGTATATTAGCAGAAGAACCCATTGTAACCATGGTTTAAGAAAATGAAGAAGAAAATGTCGTTCAAAACATTTCTAGGGTATATTTGTATTTTTTAATATAGTTGTTTTGTAATTAACAATATGATTGTAGTTACAACTTGACTTTAAAATATGTTTAATTTTTTCCTTTGATATATTTTCTGTAATTGGACTTTCATATCACTGATGAATTACAGTTGTACATATTTTGTTTCCTCTTCTTGGTGAAGCAGAATTGGTTCAATTCTTTGTGACACTTGCCCTTCGATCATTGTAGATGACATTTGCACCAACATATGTCATTTGGAATACATTATTGTACTTCTGGATATTTTAAAGGAAATACTTTGATTCAATAGTTGTACTAATCATTAGTTCCCTAAAGTGTTCTGGTGGTTCAGGTAATAGTTTAAAATTATTTTTCCTATTTCAACAACTCAGCCCAATTGTTTCACCATTCCATAATTTAATACCACAATGTTGACGAAATTTATTCGTTGAACAAATTCATGTTAAAGGTTCAGAAGCTGAGTCTTGTTGATGATTGTAACAAAGTTCCACTCGGCAATATGTATAAATCGTAAATCCTCAATATGTGCTCTCTATTCACATAGTTTTTGAGTTGTTTTACCTTAAGTTCCTAAATACTGCCTTTGACGTTCTCTATTTATTTCTATTTGCTGTCTTGATGATATTAATACATCTGATTTTTCTTGACGAATAGTTGCTTTCATTTCCGATCTTCAGCAAGCATTTTTGATCTTTTTTTCTTTGATCCATCCTGTCTATTATGTGCACTTATTATTCTTTGTTTTTGAAGCCTTCGTCATCTTTGGCTACCTGAGGCAACCTCCCTATTGTGTGCTCTAGTTTAGTGCATCTGAATTCTCTTGTTAAATATTTGCTAGCCTTATCCTATCATAAGGAAACTATTTTATATGTGTTAGTAAGATTCATTATGCCTATATTTCGCTGTTGTTTGTATTCGTTTTTAGAGTCATTCTTGTCGCTGCTCTTCACATTTGTTCTCCCATAGCTTTATGAGACTATTTTCAAAACGATGGTCTATTCTTCGGGGGCAATTTTTTGTTTGTTTGTAGCTTCCAATGTCATTATTATTATCTAAACATTTAAAATTGTTCGGTTAATGATGGATATACATCGAGTTACATTTCATTAACTTTCACTTATTTTTCGGAACCAACACCAAAAACCTAACAGAAATAAATATGCCAACAAATATTACAGATTTCACATGTGATAGTTTTAGTAGTGTTTCCATGAATCAATTAAAGAACCCAACATATTACGTCAGACCGGTACACACACATGGACATATAGAGCTATAAACGAAAATGTGGCATATATACACACACAAGGGAAAGATATAAAGAATATAGTGGTAAGAAACTCTAAAGAGAGCTAGATAGCAGAAGGTCTGCAGGAAAAAATCCTTCTCAACCAAGCGTTTCGGCCCTTAAATTCTAAGAGAACCGGGCCACATCTATTTCATGAATAATGCTGACATTCTGCTGACATTTAGCTATTTGGATATGGGAGAGTTGTTGTGTATTTAAGCCATATGGGGAGTTGGTTGACAGTATCTTACTGGAACTCCTCTTGAGTGCCTTTGCTTTAAAACTTATATCTTGAAGCTTTCTTCTAATATATATATGTACGTCAATACTCATCTTTTTCCATTTCTCTGAGGGTTCTAAACCCCACTATCAGGCTAAAATTTCTTTAGTAAAAAAAAATACGGTGAAAGCTTCTATTTTCTAATTTCAAACTTGCTCGGTGTTTCAAAACATACTTACTTATATATATATATATATATATATTTATATATATATGTGTGTATATATATATATATATATATGTGTGTGTGTGTGTGTGTGTGTGTGTGTGTGTGTGTGTGTGTGTGTGTGTGTGTGTCAGTGTGTGTATGTATGTGTGTGTGTGTGTGTGTGTGTGTGTACGTATGTATGTCTATATCTATATCTCTCTCTCTATATATATATATGTATATATGTATACATAAGTATATCTATATACGACACATATTCAAAACGTTCGTGGAAATATGAAATGAATAGAAAACTATTTACTGTAAAACCTTATTTCTCCACCATCGACATCAAAGCACTTTTGTAAGCAATGTTACAAGTCATTAATACTGTCCTGGTAGTACTAAGAATTATGAAAATTCAACCATGTCACTCTAATCGTTTTTACGTCATTAATGATGTCAAAGTAGACACTCTTAAAAATAATTTAAGTTTAGGAAGTAACAGATAATCAAGTGTTAAATAAGTATTGTAATCTTAATGTCTAATAATGACCCATTGTATTTCCTATAAGATTCCCCTTGTTTGACAAGAGGAATGGGAAAGATCATCGTAGTGGTGGGAACGTATTCAATTTAATCTTCCGGGGAGATTTTCTGCTAACTCTCTGACTTTGTTCATAAAACATCACTTAAAATTATTTGAACTGTGTCAAAGTTTAGAGTGTAAGCTATAATTTACGATGTTCATCGTTGGACTCCATGAACTAAATCTCTAGAGCATCAAGCTTTTTATTCACAAACTGATGTTCTTGGCGTGCTGTTTCGTTTATCATTTTCATCTCCATCTCGTCTTTATTGAAACAAGATATCCATTTCTAAATTGCTCTTTTCTTAAAGAAAGTATCTCCATAAACGTTTCTCAAAGGTTCAATTATGTCATGTTTCTAGCAGCAATGTTTTACCATAAATTTTATGTTCGGTCTTCCTTCAGATTTTACAGAAAACATGTTGTTTTTAGGGTGGTTATTTTTAAAATGGCGTAGATTTTAACCTATTACTTCAGAATATTTTTGCAGATCGTACACGCTAAAACATAAATGTACTTGGTTAAGTTGCTACCAGCAAGTTGGAAATTATTTGCATAGTGTTTATATAAAAGACAAATTCCACGAATTTTAAAGTGCCCATTTTATATATATATATGTTTATATATATATATATATATATATATATATATATATATATATATATATATATATATATATATATATATATGTATGTGTGTGTGTGTGTGTGTGTGTGTGTGTGTGTGTGTGTGTGTGTGTGTGTGTGAATATATTTATGTATGTTTGGAAGTTGAGCTCTCATCAACCATCCAAATACTGTGCCTTTTATGAATTTCCTGAAGATGTATTGGATTTGTGGATCATTTGTGTCAAATCAATCCTGGTGCTTTCGATGGACAGGCAAATGTATCTTTTGCCGTCTCAACTATTTTGTCTCATAAACCTTACTATGAAGCTTCAATATCACCATTTATATTAATTTGAGGTGACTTTGCTTCAAAAGTGCCATTGAAGTATTGTGCAATGTTTTAATTCTTCAACCTGCTGACATTTTGATTATTGTTTTACGTGGGGCAACACGTTGTGTTTGAAATGGCTTTTGAATATTAATGTTTATGTCAGAACGAATGTGTTTAAGATAAGACCATGCTTCTCTTATTGAAAGAACCAACTAGGAATTACATCTTGCCTGCGTGTCAGACGTCTAATTTATTGATCAATTAATTGATAGTGACTAGCGTTTGGATGTTTCCGACATTCGTCAAATGGAAAACCGTATTTGAAATGCATAGAGTAAGTTCTGTAAATCTTATCAAAAAACGCCTGTCTAAGAAATATGGCTGTGCGATGTGGTAATTTCCCCCACTGGCAAGAAAGTCCCCCATCAAGAATAATTTCTCACCATCAGGCAGTTTTCAGCGCTTTCAACGAAAACTGTAGTTGAATCCCCCTTTCAGCTCAAGTGACATAAATAATAATTTTATTTACTATTGTTACGAGAAGGATCATATTCTGTGATTGATACCCATGAGATGTGATACAGTTTGATTTACTAAATCGCTTCTAATAGAAAATGTGATAAATAGGCGAAACCACCATGTGATAAATAGTCGATACCCCTAGAGTAACAACAGTCACTATTTACGCTTAATAAAATGAATATGTATGTATGTATATATATATATATATATATATATATATATATATATATATATATATATATATATATATATATATATATATGTAAACTTTTGGAGTTGAAAAGCCAAAACAAAGCAGGTATGGATATAGAATATAAATGCAAATGCAAAAGATATTGTTGACAATTAGTCTTTTACCTTAAATTTATTTAAATAACCTTAATTTTCGAGATAATATCTCTTCTTCGGAGGGAAGTAAAGGGGATAATCCAGTGTACTAATTAGCTTGCCATGTCATGCTGATAGGAAATGGTTTAGAGACTCCATTCTATCTCTAATGTCAAATAGTGAAGGTTAGGTGGATAAAGAGTAGTCTCCCTTTAAAAGGGGTTGTGTACATGTATATTTAAGTGTAGGAGAATGCGTGAAGGCGTGAGTATGTGTGTGTGTGTATGTGTGTGTGTGTGAGGGTGAGAAGATATGTCTATATGTAAATGTGGGGCTAGATGCTCTATCATGTTAAAACTGGTCTTTGTGTGTGTATGTGTATGTGTGAGAGAGACTAGGTGGAGGTGTAAGCGTGTGTGTGTGTGTGTGTGCGTGTGCGTGTGAGAGGAGGGTGTAAGTGTGGGGCTAGGTGCTCAATCATGTTAAACATTGGGTGTTGAGTTCTAGTCTATTATTGATTAGTGGTTGTGTTTTGTCTATAATTAGTGCTTCCTTAATTCTAAGATTGCCGAGGTTTCTTTCCTTAGTTTCTATCCTAACTGTTATGGTTTTGTCGGTGTTTTTGCATTTCACTAGGTGTTTCTTAAATGAGGAAGCGTTAGTATTGAGGTGTTCTTTTATTCTTATGTGGAGTGGTCTGGTGGTGCTACCTACGTAGAAATTGCTGCATTTGTTGCACTCTAATCTGTATACGACGTAAGCATGGTGTCATAGGTCTGTGTCGTTGATGGGGCAGTTGGCTAGGCTGCAGCAGCTGCCATGTCTGGTGGAGTGTCTTTTGGTTAGCTGTCCGCGTAGAGAAGGTCCTGAGTGGTGAGTGGGCTAGTTGGATATCTAGTCCCTCTCGTCTGATAGCTCTGCTGATGGCTGTTGTTGTTTCGTCACTTAAGTGTGGGAGCTTCAGGAAGGAGATGTTAGTGCCTCGGGTGTGGTGTCCTCTGTTTTTTCTGACTTGGTTCGTGGTGGACGTCGGGTATCTGTTCTGTTTGAGTACTTCCAGGAATTGTGTGGTCTGTGTGTCCCGGTCTCTTGCGTCGGTGCATTTGTTCTGGATTCGTGTTAGTTCGTTCCTTATGTATCCGAACTTAGCGCCGGCTGGGAGGGCCGATCTGAAATATACGAACAGGTCCCTGCTGGCGGATTTTTTATAGAAGCACGTGTGGCTGTTGCCTTCCTCTGTTACCCTGAGTTGGAAGTCCAGTAGGGATAGGGATCCGCGGTCATCGGGATATTCCATGCTGAACTTTATACTGGCGTCCATGCTGGAGAATGTCGTGTGAATTTTATCCGGCTCCTCACGGGAAGATGTAAGGATGAGTATGTCATCTATATATCGGGTGAAGAAGGTATGAGAATGGCAGGTGTTGAGGGCTCGGCATTCTAGCTGGTTCATATAGGTGATGGCCAGCAGTTCCGATAGGCTGGACCCATGGGTAATCCTGTCGTCTGTCTGTATGTGTGGTGGTGGAAGGTGAAGTACGTGTTGTCCACTGTGAAGGACAAAAGCTTGTGTATGTCCGTCGGATGGAGGCCGTAGCAGTGGATGTCCTCTGCGACAACGCAGTCCGTCAATATATCGACTGCTAGATGAGCGGGGACACTTGTGTAGATAGAGACAACGTCGAGGCTAAAGGCGTATCTATTTAGTTTAGGTTGTTCTGGCTGGAGTTGGTGTAGTCTACGTATGACCTCGTCGGAGCTACTGACATGCCCGGGAAAGGTGGTGAGTAGAGGCTTGAGGACCTGGGAGAGGAGCCAGGAGATTTTGTATAGGGGTCATTCTATGCTGGAGACGATGGGTCTTGTTTGTGTCCTAGAACTATTCTTGTGGGTCTTGATGAGGTGATAGAAAGTGCGCAGTCTGCTATTTCTAGTGGTGTAGTTGAACTTAACTTTATTTGGGAGTTTTCTTCTCCTACAAATGTCGAACCAAATGGAGTTGGCCTATTTTTCGATCTGGGCTGCAGTCATGTCCGGGATTTCTGTATATAGTTCATTGTCGCTTAGGTGTTCAAAGGCTAGCTTGTTGTATGTGGCTTGAGAGATGACACACTACTCTTTACCTTTGTCGGATGGTATGTATATAGCCGCTGCAGGCTAGCCAACAGCCCCATCAACGACACAGACCTATGCCACCAGGCTTACGTCGTATGCAGATTAGAGTGCGACAAATGCAGCAATTTCATAAGAATAAAAGAACACCTCAATACTAACGCTTGCTCATTTAAGAAAGACCTAGTGAAATGCAAAAACACCGACACAAACATAACAGTTAGGATAGAAACTAAGGAAAGAAACCTCGCCCATCTTAGAATTAAGGGAGCACTGATTATAGACAAAACACAACCACCAATCAATAATAGACTAGAACTCAACACCCAATTTTTAACATGATAGAGCACCTAGCCCCACACTTACACCCTCCTCTCACACGCACACGCCCACACACACACACACACTCACGCTTACACCTCCACTTATTCTCTCTCACACTTACACATACACATACACACACAAAGAAAAAATTTAACATGATAGAGCATCAAGCCCCCACATTTACATATAGACATATCTTTTCACACTCACACACACACACACACACACGCATACTCACGCTTTCACGTATTCTCCCACAATTAAACATACATGTACAAAACACCTTTTAAAGGGTGACTACTCTTTATCCACCTAACCTTCACTCTTTGACATTAGAGATAGAATGAAGTCTCTATACCATTTCCTGTCAGCATGACTTGGCAAGGTAATTTGTACACTGAATTTTCCCCTTTACTTCCCTCCGAAGATGAGATATTATCTCGAAAATTAAGGATATTTAAATAAATTTAAGGTAAAAGACTAATTGCCAACAATATCTTTTGCATTTGCATTTATATTCTATATCCATACCTGCTTTGTTTTGGCTTTTCAACTCCAAAAGTTTACACCTCATCACACAATGCTTCAAGTGAACTACAACTTCCTCCATATATATATATATAAACGAAATAAACGGAGGAGATGGAAACGTTTAAAACCAACACTCTCTCTCTCTCTCTCTCTCTCTCTCTCTCTCTAGATATATATATATATATATATATATATATATATAGATTTTGAGTTTATGTTGGTTGTATACCAACACCTCAGTATGCAGGCTGGAGCACTCGACGAAGTGCGCAGGTTGGTTTGGTTACTCCGGAGTAGTGTAAAATAAAGTTAAATAAAAGTCAAATGATTAAAATTTAGCTTCGTTTATTACTGCTATATATATTTCAGTGACAGCCATCTTTGGCTGTGACCTCTTCAGGCAGTTTGAATTAGTATGGTATAGACAAGTACATATGTTGTTTAGGTGTATGATATTGTCAATACTCTGATATGCCCAGTTCCTTGTTGGGTTGTTAATTCACTGGGGAACTGGAGTCATATGAATTCAAACAAACGAATTTTAGTGTCACAGGTCCCCTTCTCCTCTCATTGGTCAGTTATTAGTGTTGTCATTGTTGGAGTTAGCTTAAAAATTGATAAAATGGTAGAAGGGACAAGGTGTTGAAGGAACAAAATATCAAAAAATGTGTCAAACTTCCCATTGTTCAGTTCTGAGAGCATTCCTCAGTCAGAAGTCTATAGAATTCTTTCTGGGGTGAGGCTCCCTGTAGTGTTTATGCCTGCTATTGTTCAGTACATTTGACCTCCACCATTATTTTGGTACTGTTGTTGTTGTAGTGGTCAGCTTATACCTTGCTGCTGCTAACAATTTAGAAGTATTCAGTTTGTGTTTTCTCTTCATCCCACCCGCCACCATCGTAGTGGTCGTGGCGGGGGGGGGGGGTTATTTCATGTATATGAAGAAATATAAGGCAATAAATGAAGAAAACAGAAGATAAATAAATAATATAATAAAATAAAATAATTAATATAATTTGTGTAATTTGAAAATAAATAAATAAATAGAGAATAAAGAATAAAGAGTAAATGAGAGATTGGTGAAAAAGTAATGATAATGTATATGGAGAAGTGAGAAATAATGTAGGATAAAGTGTGTGTGTGTGTGTGCTATAACCAATCTCAAGGTCAGAATATGTTGGATAGATTGGTATGATACAAGATGTTAAGATGAGATATTCAATGTGTTTGTGTTATAATCTATCTCAACTTAAAATAAATATAAGGTTATACAGTGAAGAGGGCAGAAAACAAATAACAAATTAATAAAGAGAAATCAAGATTTAAGATTGGAACTTTAAAGTCAGAAATCTGGTAAATTAAAAGTGTTTGTGTTATAGATGTTGGCCAGATTATTATGGCTGTGTCCGATTCTATCTCTAGGCTATCATGGTGTCTGCTCCGCCTGGGTTGTTCCCTATGGCTTGAGGGGAGTTCACACCTAGGGTGTTGTAATTGTCCATATAGCTTGAGGGAGGTCTGGCCGAGAGGTGTTTTCATGTTCTGTAGAAGTCCCTATAGCTTGAGGGGAGTTCACATCTTCTTGTGTTGCTACTGTCCATATATTTTGAGAAAGGTCCCGGCTCTAAGGTGTCTGCATGTCCCGAAGAAGTCGGTTCTGAGGTTTATCAGGCCGCTTCCACCTCTTAGTATCTCGAGGGTCTCGTTCAGGCATAGTTTGCATATGCAAGATCCCCCTTTATCGGGTGGTACTTTCCTGATTATGTACCAGGCCAGAGAGTATGGGGTCCTGTCCAGCTTAAGCTTCCAGATCAGGTCGGAGAGAGCTGTGCTTTTCCTTTTGGCCTCCTTCTTGAATGAATGGCGATGGTTGTACCAGCGGTACTTAAAGCTCGCTGATGTGGCTCCTATGTAGAGGTGTTCGGAGTTGGGGGTTTTTACCCTACAACCGTACACTATGTTCTTCTTGAGACATTCATTACCAAGGGGGCATGATTCGGGGTTTCTACAGTTGCAGAGGGTGGGCGGCCTCTGCGTGCTTAGATTAGGGTTCTCATTATGTGTTACATGTTGGTCTTCCCCCATGCTCGGTGGGGGGTCCTTGGGTCTGTTTGTGTTTCTTGGGTGGGCTCTGGGTCCCCCCTTCCCTCCTTTCACATGGTTCTGCTGAGTGTTTGTATTGCCATCTTCTGGTTGTGTGTGGTTATTAAGCCTACTTCTGTTGATGCTAGCTATGTGTTGGGCCAACTTTCTCGTGGTGGAATACGAAAGCTTCACAGTGTGTCTGTTGAGGATCCTGTGGTATCTGTGGTCCCTCGGGAAGCATTTGTCAAGTGCTCCAAAGAACAATCGGGCCAAGCTTTTCTTTAGGGCCGCTGAGTAGGGTGGGTTGTACCACGTGATTTGTCGGTGTCTCCTCTTATATGTCTTCGGGACATGCAGACACCTTAGAGCCGGGACCTTTCTCAAAATATATGGACAGTAGCAACACAAGAAGATGTGAACTCCCCTCAAGCTATAGGGACTTCTACAGAACATGAAAACACCTCTCGGCCAGACCTCCCTCAAGCTATATGGACAATTACAACACCCTAGGTTGTGAAC
>OZ024742.1:48129004-48131504 GCA_964016885.1 Eledone cirrhosa | reverse complement strand
TTTTGTTCTCCCCAGTGTTGGTCTATCCTTTCACCTATGCTACGAGCTGTCTCACCTATGTATGTTGTTGTCATGTTTCTGCAAGTACCCTCTGTACATCTTATGCTCTAGACTACGTTTCTAGTTTTACAGTTTATCCGGGGGTTCACCTTACATATGATACATTTCCTATTGGTACAGTGGGTTTTCTTAAAAGGGTAGGTTATATATATATATATATATTTATGGATACGCGTAGGTATATGTGTGTGCGTAAGTGTGTGTCTATGTGTATGTATGTGTGTGTGTGTACACATATAGACATATGTGTGTATAAGTATGTATGTGTATGCGTGTATAAATATGTATATCTATATATGTATATCTATATGTATGTGTATACATATATGTATATGTGTATGTGTGTGTGTCTTTATGCGTGTGTATGCGTGTGTGTCTATGTACACACACATATATATACATGGTGTGTGTATCTGTCAGTGGGTGTGAGTTTGTGTGGGTGCCTACGTACACCCACACTGGACAGGGTATTTGCTATATGTTTAGATGCGGGTAAATGTACATGTGTGTAGATATATGTACAGGTCTGTATCTGTGTGTGTATGTGTCTGTGCGAATTTGTGTGTGGGTGTGTATATGTGGGTACATTCTCGGGAGTGTGAACAGACGTGTGAAATACCAAACCCAGCATGGCTCCATTGAGTGTGTCGGACGGAAAATGTCTGTTGACCAGTGTAGCAGTAAATAGTGACCAAAATTTATGAAGACGTAGAAAAACAACAGCCAATGGCATGACAAGAGTGGAAGTTGTTTTTTGAAGGTGTTTTTTTTAATGATAACACCCCAGTGAGAAAATTTTCTCGGAAAGAATTGCATGTGTCCGAAGGAACCGGGAGCCGTAGAATCAGCGAGATCCATACAGTGAACATGTCTCAAACTACCTGCCGGGGAAACAATTGTAACACGCAATAAACTAAGTCCAGATGCATCACTGATTTTTTGCTTTTTATACTATTCACACTATGCTCTGTAAGAATATTGAGTGCTAATTTTAGTATAGCAGCCTATGGAAGCACCATAGCTACCAGTATACACACGTATATATATATATATATATATATATATATATATATATATATATATATATATATATATAGTAGAATAATCGAGAATCGGAAAAACAGCTCATGAATTAACGATAAACAATATCCGATATGTGTGGCAGAGGGCACAATAATTTGAATAAATCAGAGCTATAACCATCGTTAAATTACCAACACATAGAGATTATGCCTAAAATCACCCCTACAGCCGAAAAAGAACGACCAGGAAGATTCGGGTCACACAAATAATATATCAAAAAATCAATATATTAAATGAATGTAAAAAACTTACCCGGACCCGCTAGAAGGGTGTTAAATCTAGCTTCTTGGGTTTCTGCAATTCCTTAATCCATTCACTATCAGCCCACATAAAAAATATATAAGACTTTTAGAGAAGGACTGGACGCGGAAGAGCTTTCTCAACGGGTTCCGTCCGATAATAAAGAAAGGACCCTTACCCAGCAAGGGAGATAACCTCTATATTAGCGAAATATTTCGGTAATGTGCAAATTATGTAAGAATACAAAATATCACATATCGAATCAGAGTGCTCAACAGACGTGTTAAAATAAACAGGAGCTATTCATCAGTCAATAAGATCGACAAAAAAATAATCAATAAAATTAACTGCTCAATAGCTAAGGTCTAGAGCTAAATATAGTAGAATAATCGAGAATCGGAAAAACAGCTCACGAATTAACGATAAACAATATCCGATATGTGTGGCAGAGGGCTCAATAATTTGGATAAATCAGAGCTATAACCATCGTTAAATTACCAACACATAGAGATTATGCCTAAAATCACCCGTACAGCCGAAAAAGAACGACCAGGAAGATTCGGGTCACTCATATAAAATATCAATAAATCAATATATTAAATGAATGTAAAAAAACTTACCCGGACCCGCTAGAAGGGTGTTAAATCTAGCTTCTTGGGTTTCTGCAATTCCTTAATCCATTCACTATCAGCCCACATAAAAATATATAAGACTTTTATATCTATATATGTGTGTGTGTGTGTGTGTGTGTGTGTAAAAAATAATACGTTTCACTATATCCTGTTCATAGTGTCTCACATGATTCCAGCTGGAGGTGACACTCTATTCTCTCTGGAAACTAGTCTCACACACTACGAATGTCTTTGTTCGGGGCAAAGCCAGACCAGCTTCGGCGGAGAGATATATATTTAGGTATCCAAACAATATTCAATAAATAGAACAAACAACTGATTGACTCTACGAGTGAAAAACTTCGAGGTATATTTTAAATACAATTCCGATCTAATTTTTTAAAGTGATCTCTTTCCGTCTCTTTCAAGAAAATACCCAACAGGTTCTGTCTTTTACAATGATATTGGCCAAGGTGTAAAATACTCCTTCTTACAAATGATCAATA
>OZ024742.1:48091504-48126504 GCA_964016885.1 Eledone cirrhosa | reverse complement strand
ATTTATTTATATATTTATTTAGCTCTAGTATTAATGTAAGGGAGATATATGTGGTTAGGAGAGAAACCATCTGTTATATAGGGAGAAAAATGAAAAGTAACCAGACATAGGCGAGGCATAAAAACCCTATGTTTTAATGTAGAAGTATTAGTATGTATAAAAATCAGGCATTATATTGTAAATAACAGTATTCCTGAATGAGACACGTACCCATAATGTGTGAAAAGTAATGATCTTATGTTTAGTTTTAAAATTCATATGTTTATATGATAACTACAAACATCGATGTGAATTTACATGATCAACTCTGCAAACCCTAAGTTCACACGAAAACATTCTCATTGTGCTATAAAAATTTAAGTATACTTATATGTGTATATATATACACATATATATATAGAGTCTATATTACTACTATTCTTGTCTTTACTCTACATGATTATCTATCAAGCAGAAATAGAGAGCAGATTTCAATACTTTAATAAAAAAATATATCAAAAAGAAAACCAAAAAACAACAATAATAATAATAATAAATAATAATAAAATAGAAAACTAAAAAATATAAAAAATATTACGAAAAAAATATTACATATTAAAAATATTACATATTAAAAATAAAAATATTAGAAAATACTACAATAATAATAAAATAATAAAAATAAACCACAAAGATCAACCCTTCAAGAACTTGGATTGTTTATCTAACCTGAGCTTGTGGAAGGGAACTGGAGAGGTTGTTGAGTGGTTTAAGCAAATTAAATATAACAATAATAATAAGTTTATTCAACTTGATATTGCTAACTATTATTCTTCTATTACCCCTAATCTACTAAATAAGGCACTAAATTACGCATTCAAACATACAGACCTAACTAGCAATGAAATGCATATTATATTATCGGCTAGGAAAACATTGATAGAATTTAATGACCAACTATGGACCAGAGCAGATAGAGATAGCAATTTTGACATTACTATGGGATCATCCGACTCAGCTCAGGTAACTGACCTTGTGGGCTTATTTTTAATCAATTCGCTACATAGGAAAATACCTGGTACTACCGGAGGTTTATATAGAGATGACATGCTTTTACTTATTGATAATAATAACTCTGAATTAAAAAGAAAATGTAAACAAATTACACAATTTTTTAATTTCTTTAATCTTAAAATAGAAATTGAGAACAACCATAGAATAGTCAATTTCCTAGATATAACATTAAATCTCAACACATGTCTTCACTATCCTTCTCACAAGTTGAATGAAAACTTAAACTATGTCAGCTTTAACTCTAACCACCCCAGATCTGTCAAAAACACTATAGTAAACTCTGTTCAATAACGTATCTCTAGAATCTCGTCTAATAGAAAGATTTTCGACGAAAAAGCCCAGTACTACAATGAAGCGTTAGCTAGAGCAGGATATACTGATAAGATTATGTACATAGACAATGATAGACAAACTAAACAAAATAACAACTATTTTAATTACGGCAACAACCTTAACAACTATAATAGAAAGCATTACAATAATTCCAAAGGCCAAAAAAGAAATAGAACTAGGAACATAATTTGGTTTGCCCCCCTTTCTCATTAAACATTAAAACCCACATCGCTAAAGTATTTTTTAAAGCTCTTGATAATCGCTTCCCTAGAACACATAGGTATCACTCAATTTTCAATAGACATACTATAAAATTAACCTACTCATCCACCAAAAATTTAGCACAAAATATTAATAGAATAAATAATAGGAACTTAAAACCTAATGATAATAGCATAAATAATATACAAGTTAACAAATGTAACTGTAGGGATAGATCTAAATGTCCGTTAAATAACAACTGCTTAGTTAAAAATATAATATACAATTGTAATGTTAAAACTGACTCTAATTCTTTTAACTACGTCGGTTCCACATCGACGGAATTTAAACTTCGCTATAATAACCACAAGAATTCTTTCACAGATCCAAGCAAAAATCTTCAACGGCACTATCAGGCGTACTCTGGCAACTTAAGCTAGATAACGTTAGATATTCGACGGCTTGGAATATAGTCTCAAGAGGGATTCCTTTTAATTCATCCTCTGAGACATGTGACCTCTGCGCAGAGGAGATATTCTTTATACTAAAATCTAAAAATTCCCTTAATCTACGGACAAATTTATTCAGTTGCTGCAAACATAGATTAAACTCAACTTTTAAATATAAATTTAAATTTAAAATGTAGTATATTTAGTTTGATTTATAATTATTTGGGAAACTAGCCGATAAATCTTTCGATTTCTTCTTTTTATTCTTCTTTTTATTTCTATTTTTATTTAAACATTCTTCATGAAAAATTAAACTACCCTAAAAGTTGATGCTCCAAATATTTCGAATAAACGTTACACTAGATAAACTTCTATATTAAATATAAGAACACATGTAGACCAAATGGGCATCCTAAACTTTTTGAAATGATTTTTGCTAGACGCGATTTGATAAATAATTTTTAGCTTTATCTGTTTTCGACTCTGATGCTTATAATGTACTTGGCAATATATTGTCAATTAATTTTGAAGGGTTGATCTTTGTGGTTTATTTTTATTATTTTATTATTATTGTAGTATTTTCTAATATTTTTATTTTTAATATGTAATATTTTTAATATGTAATATTTTTTTCGTAATATTTTTTATATTTTTTAGTTTTCTATTTTATTATTATTTATTATTATTATTATTGTTGTTTTTTGGTTTTGTTTTTGATATATTTTTTTATTAATATATTGAAATCTGCTCTCTATTTCTGCTTGATAGATAATCATGTAGAGTAAAGACAAGAATAGTAGTAATATAGACTCTATATATATATATGTGTATATATATACACATATATGTATACTTAAATTTTTATAGCACAATGAGAATGTTTTCGTGTGAACTTAGGGTTTGCAGAGTTGATCATGTAAATTCACATCGATGTTTGTAGTTATCATATAAACATATGAATTTTAAAACTAAACATAAGATCATTACTTTTCACACATTATGGGTACGTGTCTCATTCAGGAATACTGTTATTTACAATATAATGCCTGATTTTTATACATACTAATACTTCTACATTAAAACATAGGGTTTTTATGCCTCGCCTATGTCTGGTTACTTTTCATTTTTCTCTCTATATAACAGCTGGTTTCTCTCCTAACCACATATATCTCCCTTACATTAATACTAGAGCTAAATAAATAAATAAATAAATAAATGTATCATTGATACGTTTACTCAACGGATGTACAACTACCTATTTTTCTATATATATATCTATCTCTATCTATTTCCTCTCTCTATATATCTCTCTCTCTGTTTCTTTACATGAAGTTCTTCTTTTTATCTATCTTTCCATCTCTCTATTTTGTTCCATGCATTTCTTCTTTTTTTTTCTTCTTTTTCTTCGTTTTCTGTCTTTCTTTCTTTTTTCTCTCTTTCTTTCTTTCTGTTTACAATTTTTTCACTGCCAATTCAACTTTTCAAATACAAGTCGATGTTGTACGGTATGTCAAATCTATTTATCTATAAAACTGTCTATATTGTATTTTGTCTGAGGAAGGCATAGCATATTGTTAATATGATATCCCTGAAATATATATAATGAAATAAATATGGTTTTATAAATATAGTTTCCATTTATTTAATATCGTAAATATACTCCAAATACTTGTCGAGTGCTTTTATATCAGTTATAAATATTTACTAGTTGTAACCCAACAATTTAAATATAACTTTCCATATATATATATATATATATATATATATATATATATATATATGGAAAGTTATATTTAAATTGTTGGGTTACAACTAGTAAATATTTATAACTGATATAAAAGCACTCAACAACTATTTGGAGTATATTTACGATATTAAATAAATGGAAACTATATTTATAAAACCATATTTATTTCATTATATATATTTCAGGGATATCATATTAACAATATGTTATGCCTTCCTCAGACAAAATACAATATTGACAGTTTTATAGATAAATAGATTTGACATACCGTTCAACATCGACTTGTATTTGAAAAAGATGATTTGGCAGTGAAAAAGTATAAACAGAAAGAAAGAAAGAAAGAAAGAAGGAAAGAAAGAAAGAAAACGAAGAAAAAGAAGAAAAAGAAGAAATGCATGCAACAAAATAGAGAGATGGAAAGATAGATAAAGAGAAGAACTTCCTGTAAAGAAACAGAGAGAGATATATATAGAGAGAGGAAATAGATAGAGATTGATATATATAGAGAAAAGTAGGTAGTTGAACATCCGTTGAATGAACGTATCAATGATACATTTATTTATTTATTTATTTATTTAGCTCTAGTATTAATGTAAGGGAGATATATGTGGTTAGGAAAGAAACCAGCCGTTATATAGAGAGAAAAATGAAAAGTAACCAGACATAGGCGAGGCAGAATTAAAAAACCCTATGTTTTAATGTAGAAATATTAGTTCGTATAAAAACCAGGCACTATAATGTAAATATCAGTATTCCTGAATGAGACACGTATCCATAATGTGTGAAAAGTAATGATCTTATGTCTAGTTTTAAAAATTCATATGTTTATATGATAACTACAAACATCGATGTGAATTTACGTGATCAACTCTGCAAACCCCTATTTCACACGGAGAACATTCTCATTGTGCTATAAAAATTTAAGTATACATATATGTGTATATATACACATATATATAGAGTCTATATTAATTTTAACAATACTATTCTTGTCTTTACTCTACATGATTATCTATCAAGCAGAAATAGAGAACAGATTTCAATATATTAATAAAACATATCAGAAACAAAAACAAAAAATAATAATAATAATAATAATAATAAACAAATAAATAAAATAGAAAACTAAAAAATATTACATATTAAAAATAAAAATATTAAAAATATTAAAAAATATTAAAATAATAAAAATAAAAACATAATAGAAACATAATATGCCACGCAAATCAACCACAAAGATCAACCCTTCAAAATTAATTGACAATATATTGCCAAGTTCATTATAAGCATCAGAGTCGAAAACAGATAAAGCTAAAAATTATTTACCAAATCGCGTCTAGCAAAAATCATTTCAAAAAGTTTAGGATGCCCATTTGGTCTACATATGTTCTTATATTTAATATAGAAGTTTATCTAGTGTAACGTTTATTCGATATATTTGGAGCATCAACTTTTAGGGTAGTTTAATTTTTCATGAAGAATGTTTAAATAAAAATAGAAATAAAAATAAAAAGAAGAATAAAAAGAAGAAATCGAGAGATTTATCGGCTAGTTTCCCAAATAATTATAAATCAAACCAAATATACTACATTTTAAATTTAAATTTATATTTAAAAGTTGAGTTCAATCTATGTTTGCAGCAACTGAATAAATTTGTCCGTAGATTGAGGGAATTTTTAGATTTTAGTATAAAGAATATCTCCTCCGCGCAGGGGGTCACATGTCTCAGAGGATGAATTAAAAGGAATCCCTCTTGAGACTATATTCCAAGCCGTCGAATATCTAACGTTATCTTGCCTAAGTTGCCAGAGTACGCCTGATAGTGCTGTTGAAGATTTTTTGCTTGGATCTGTGAAAGAATTCTTGTGGTTATTATAGCGAAGTTTAAATTCCGTCGATGTGGAACCGACGAAGTTAAAAGAATTAGAGTCCGTTTTAACATTACAGTTGTATATTATATTTTTAACTAAGCAGTTGTTATTTAACGGACATTTAGATCTATCTATACAGTTCCTTTTGTTAACTTGTATATTATTTATGCTATTATCGCTAGGTTTTAAGTTCCTATTATTTATTCTATTAATATTTTGTGCTAAATTTTTGGTGGATGAGTAGGTTAATTTTATAGTATGTCTATTGAAAATTGAGTGATACCTATGTGTTCTAGGGAAGCGATTATCAAGGGCTTTAAAGAATAGTTTAGCGATGTGGGTTTTAATGTTTAGTGAGAAGGGGGGGGGGGGAAATTATGTTCCTAGTTCTATTTCTTTTTTGGCTTTTGGAATTATTGTAATGCTTTCTATTATAGTTGTTAAGGTTGTGGCCGTAATTAAAATAGTTGTTATTTTGTTTAGTTTGTCTATCATTATCTATGTACATAATCTTATCAGTATATCCTGCTCTAGCTAACGCTTCATTGTAGTACTGGGCTTTTTCGTCGAAAATCTTTCTATTAGACGAGATTCTAGAGATACGTTTTTGAACAGAGTTTACTATAGTGTTTTTGACAGATCTGGGGTGGTTAGAGTTAAAGCTGACATAGTTTAAGTTTTCATTCAACTTGTGAATTATTATTATTATTATTATTATTATTATTGTTATTCCTTGAATCTCAGTCATTGATGTTGGTTAACTGGAAAGTCCGTTGGATTGAATATCAAGCCACTACCTGCGGCCTCAGATATTCAGGACGTATCGGAGGGTTCTCTCTGTTCCAAGCAAGCATGCCTTTTGAAACGTTCCAAAAAGCGTGAAGGGGCCGATTCTCTTTAACCATCCCTGGAAACTGTTGGAGATAGTCCCCAGTGCGCCTATGACAATGGGGATCACTTTGACTTCATGGCAGTTCCAAATCCTTTTCACCTCCCACTTTAGGTCCTGGTATCCGTTAATTTTCTCCCTCTCCTTCTCTTGCACTCTCATGTCGAACGGGCAGGCCACATCCACAATCAGGCACGATCTTTTTTCTTTGTCCACAACCACCAGGTCAGGTCTATTGTGTTCCAGTTTTTTGTCCGTCTGTATCCTAAAATCCCACAGCACCTTGACCTGATTGTTCTCCATCACCGCCTCTGGCCTATGCTCATACCATTTCTCAGAATGTGGTAAATTGTTTACTTTGCACAGGTGCCAGTGGATCATCCTGCCCATCACATCATGTCTCCAGCCCTTATAGTGGGTCTGGGCTAGGTGTTTACACTCGGACACAATGTGAGCCACAGTCTCCTCTCTCTCTCCACAGATCCTGCACAGTGGGCTAGCCTCCTCCTTGTAGATATGGTGCTTCAACCACTTCGTTTTGAGGGCCTGCTCCTGCGCAGCCATTAGTATTCCTTCTGTAGCCTTTTTGAGGTCTCCTCTTCTCAACCAGTTCCATGTCTGTGGATCTCTAAATTCAGTTTTCTCAAAGAAGGTACTATGAAGGGATTTTCCCTTAAGGCTGCTCTTCCTCCTTGATGTTATTTCCTCCTTGGACATCCCCTGGCCTACTGTCCCCTCCTTCAGTACAGTTCTGAGCATTGGCTCCTTACTATAGGTCACGTATTTGTATAGGTTGTTTTTCTCCATCTGAACACAGTCCTCTATGCTGATAAGACCTCTTCCACCCTCAGATCTCCTTAGGTAGAGTCTATCGACATCACTCCTCTTGTGGAACATGTTGTAGATAGTCAATAGCTTCCTAGTCTTCCTATCCATTTCTTTTTGTTCAGCAACATTCCATCTCAGAATTCCCGCACTGTACCTAATAATAGACACAGCTCGGGAATTTACTGCGCTTATGGCATTTCTGCTGTTCAGATGTGACTTCAATACGCTCCTTACTCTCCGAATGTATTCAGTTCTTAACAATTCCTTCATTTTTTTGTTCTTTATGCCATCAGCCTCCAGAACGCCCAAATACTTGTATCCTTCCTCAGAGTCAATTTCCTTTATCATCTCACCTGTTGGTATCTGGATCCCGATACTTCTGCTCAACCTACCCCTCTTCATCACAATGACTCCACATTTACCAATACCAAACTGCATACATATATCACTGCTGAAAATACGTAGTGTCAACAAGCACATCCAACTCCTTCTCACTTTTCCCGAAGAGCTTAAGATCGTCCATGAAGAGGAGGTGATTGATGGTAAGCTCTCCCCTTCCCAACTTGTATCCTGCTCTCACTTTTCGCAGCATAATGGTCAAGGGCATCAGGGCAAGGACAAACAACAGAGGGGACAGGCTATCTCCCTGGAAGATACCTCTCTTGATCTTCACGCTTCCCAAGGATACTCCAGTTGATGTCAACTCTGTCTCCCAGGACCCCATACTCCTGCCCAGCAACTGTCTGATGTTATCTGCCACCCTGAAGATCTCCAGGCTTTTGGTGATCCAGGAATGAGGCACCATGTCAAATGCCTTTCTGTAGTCTATCCATCCCATGGCAAGATCAGTGTGTCTCCTCCTGCAATTCCCCATTACCATCTTATCAATAAGCAACTGGTCCTTTGTACCACGTGACTTCTTTCGGCATCCTTTCTGTTCGTCCGGTAACAAGTTGTTTGTGTGGAGGTGATGGTAGATTTCCTCAGACACAATGCTCGTCAACAGTTTCCACATTACGGACAGACATGTGATAGGTCTATAGTTGGTAACATCATTACCCTTGATTCGGTCTTTCATTATCAGAACTGTGGTACCTTTTGTCAACCACTCTGGCACCTCACCCGACACCAAGCAGTCATTGAACATGGCCGTCAGCTTCGGGTGGAGGGATGTTAAATGTTTAATCCAATACCCCTGCACACCATCTGGGCCTGGTGATTTCCAGTTGGTTAGTTTTTTGGCTTGCCCCTTGAGAGTTTCAACTGTGATACTCAAATCAGTTTGTTGTTGTGCCTGCTCACCGATCTCCCTCTGTACTGTCTCAATCCACCCTGCCTGGGCATTGTGTCTAACATCCTGCTCCCATATTCCTCTCCAGAATGTTTTAGTTTGTTCCGCCCCAGGGATCAAGTCGTTGCCTCTTTCTTTCCCCTCAAGCTGTCCAAACAGCATCCTCTGGTTGTTGTCGAACATGCGGTTCTGTTTATACTGACTGACTCTGTTCTCGTATCGCCTGATTTTTGCACTCTTTGCTACAATGCGTTGCTTCAATTCCTCTATGATAATATTTAGCTTTTTACTCCTAGTTTTGTATTTTATTTCCAGTCTATTTTTAGTGCCTATGTTTTTTAGTGTCCCATTCAGTAGTGACTCAAGCTTTCCTATGTCATTTCTCATTTCCCCGATTTGCCCACTCAGTCGCTTCTTCCACCACGGCTCTGCTCTTTCTTGTCTGTTGTTTCCTCTCGCTTTTATACCAAGTAGTTTCCTCACCGTATTTGCTGTTGCTTTGAGGATATTGTTGCACTGGTGAAGGCTCCTCGCCTCAAGGTATGGGATGACTTTGTTTACCTTAGCTGTTGTTTATTTTAACTTTTTCCTGTCTACAAATCTTAGGTTCATAGATCTCCCACTATCATTGTTCAATTCATCTACCACTAAATTTAGGATGTCAACCGAATCTTGCCCTAGCCCGTCAGCATTCATCTCCTCAGTGGCCGTATCTCTGTTCCAGGTATTATTTATCTCAGTATTCAGATCATTGTCTGCTTCAGGTGGTTCCTCCGTTCTCAGGACCTCTTCACCTTCATTTCCCACTGGCTCGCTTGTCTGGCATACTACACCCGCCATCTCCAAGCCATTCTCTCTGCTCAGTTCCTCCAGTTCCACCTCGCTTATCCACCCATTAGTTCTTATTACCCGAGCCTGCCCGGCCAATTTTTGTTCATCTAATTTAAATAAACCAATCTCGTTCCAGATGTTATGCATCCGTCTCCTGTAGCCCCTCTCCTTGGGGTTACTTTTCAGGTAGCATTGCATAACAGTTCTATTCAATTCTTTCGTCCAGTTGGTTCTGGCCCCTTTCCTTCCTCTTCTTCCTCCAACATCAGCAGTATTTGGTTGACAGTCAGGTTCCTGCTGCTGAGCCAGGGGGCACCTGTTGGGTGAGAGTCTGTCACATGACGTTCTATTATTATTATTATTATTATTATTATTATTATTATTATTATTGTTATTAATATTATTATTATTATTATTTTTTGTTTTTGTTTCTGATATTCTTTATTAATATATTGAAATCTGTTCTCTATTTCTGCTTGATAGATAATCATGTAGAGTAAAGACAAGAATAGTATTGTTAAAATTAATATAGACTCTATATATATGTGTATATATACACATATATGTATACTTAAATTTTTATAGCACAATGAGAATGTTCTCCGTGTGAAATAGGGGTTTGCAGAGTTGATCACGTAAATTCACATCGATGTTTGTAGTTATCATATAAACATATGCATTTTTAAAACTAGACATAAGATCATTACTTTTCACACATTATGGATACGTGTCTCATTCAGGAATACTGATATTTACATTATAGTGCCTGGTTTTTATACGAACTAATATTTCTACATTAAAACATAGGGTTTTTTAATTCTGCCTCGCCTATGTCTGGTTACTTTTCATTTTTCTCTCTATATAACGGCTGGTTTCTTTCCTAACCACATATATCTCCCTTACATTAATACTAGAGCTAAATAAATAAATAAATAAATAAATGTATCATTGATACGTTCATTCAACGGATGTTCAACTACCTACTTTTCTCTATATATATCTATCTCTATCTATTTCCTCTCTCTATATATCTCTCTCTCTGTTTCTTTGCATGAAGTTCTTCTCTTTATCTATCTTTCCATCTCTCTATTTTGTTGCATGCATTACTTCTTTTTCTTCTTTTTCTTTCTTTCTTTCCTTCTTTCTTTCCTTCTTTCTTTCCTTCTTTCTTTCTTTCTTTCTTTCTGTTTACAATTTTTCACTGCCAAATCATCTTTTTCAAATACAAGTCGATGTTGAACGGTATGTCAAATCTATTTATCTATAAAACTGTCTATATTGTATTTTGTCTGAGGAAGGCATAACATATTGTTAATATGATATCCCTGAAATATATATAATGAAATAAATATGGTTTTATAAATATAGTTTCCATTTATTTAATATCGTATATATATATATATATATATATATATATATATATATATATAAAAAATAATATGTATATAATATATATATAATATGATATATATATTATATAATATGTATATATATATAATATGATATAAATATAATACGATATATATAATATAATATAGTGAAAGAATGAAGAGTAACATGGTTGGCTGTACAACAAGGGGATTTAATTTAGTTATTGATAATTGTTTCGTTGATCAGGTGAGTCTAGAAGTCGTTAATCGCTTGAAGTTGCGTCATTCGATCTCCATTACATTATTTACATCTGATCAACTCATCAAAATACAAACATATAAATATAATTCGCTCGAGGCAAGATATATATAGAGCAATAGCGTATAATCAAAACAATAACATCAATAATAAAATATATATGATAAATAGGTAGAGAAGTTACAGATGTAAAAAGTAAAAAGTAAAAGATTTTACGGATGCGTGATTCTATGTTGGCTGCAGTAGAGTAAGATAGTTTTATAGTTTTTCTATTAAAGATTCTATGATATGTGTGTAGTTTAGGGAAGTGCTTGTCTATTAGCTTAAAGAATGTAGAATGTAGTTTAGTTTTTAAAGAGGAGTTGAATATCGGATTGAACCATAGTTATTTTCTATCTCTGGATCTTCTATAGTTATTAGGGTCTCTATATTAGTGTTCGGTTCAGTTATTTTTGGTGCTCGTTGTCTAATTCTATGCTTAGTCCTATGCTTGTTATTTCTATAGGTGTGGCTAGCGTAGTTGTCGTTAGGTTGGTTACTGCTGTCTCTATCTGTTATGTATTCCAGCCCCTCTTTATGTCCTGCCGTATGTAGATCTATGTTATAATAGATTGCGTGTTGGTTAAAAATCTCTAGGTTAGAAGATAGGCGGAATATTCTGAGGAATATACTATGTGATATGGAGTTAATTATGGATCGGGGGTGGTTTTAGTTATAACTAATGTAGGCTTGATTCTCGTTATTTTTATGGAAGGGCTCTATTAATCCTGTGTTTAGGTTGAGTGTTACATCTAAAAATTTGCATTTTAGAGTTAACTTCAAAAGTGATACCTAGGCTTATTTTGTTGAAGAAGACTCTGATGTTTTTTCGTAAACTATAAAACTAATAATATGATATAATATATGTAAATATGATTTGAAACAGCGAGCAGGTTTGACATTAGAAAATAGAATAGCTTTCACCGGATTTTTTGACTAAAGAGATGTTAGTCTGATAATGGGGTTTAGAACCCTCAGACACATGGAAAAGGATGAGTATTGACGTACAATATAATATAATATATATATATATATATATATATATATATATATATATATATATATATATATTTAAAAGAATAGAGGTGTAACACACGAGTTGTGATATATTAGTAAAAGGAAAAGAAAATGCTGACAAATGTTTTCCAGTGAAAAATAGTTTAATTAGGAATAAGTAAAAATTAGTAATAAGTATTGGTTAGTATTCAGTTTTAGTTTTAAGTTTTTACCGGTTGCGTATTTCTAATGCTTTTCAAAAATAATTAAAATTATTTTTGATATAATTAAAATTATTTTTGAAAAGCATTAGAAATGCGCAACCGGTAAAAACTTAAAACTAAAACTGAATATTAACCAATACTTATTACTAATTTTTGCCTATTCCTAATTAAACTATTTTTCACTGGGACAAATTTGTCAGCATTTTCTTTTCCTTTTACTAATATATATATATATAAAATAACAGATTAAAGTTTAAGCTAAGAATCGCTGCTTTCACCCTTAACCTTCAATATGTTATTTTATATAAGTATTTGCTCAAGGGTTCTCATATATTTGATATATATTTATCCTTATCGAGCCGTCTTTGGATTTTAGTCTTCACATTTATTATTATTACTATAGATATATATATATATATATATACATATATATATATATATATATATATATATATATATATATATATATATATATATATATATATATATATATATATATATATATATATATATATGAGTGTATATATATATATATATATATATACGAGATGTGTCAGAGAAGTTCCAGGACTGACGTCACAAAAGATTTATTTCAAACCCAAACTTCACACTAAGAATTTTCTCCTTTAACGTAATCCCCCTCAAGTCTAATGCACTTTTCCATCCTTTTCTGCCACACTTGCATGCACTCCTGGAAGGATTCTTCCGGGATCCTCCGCAGTTCCGTCGTCACAGCCTTTTTGATGTCGTCTACGACTTCAAAACGGGTCCCCCTCCGGGTGGTACTCGAAGATCCATGACTCATCACCGATGATGACTGTCCCTAGGAAGTCTGGTCCGCTTTCAATATGCTCGAGAATGTCCTGGCACACTTGCAGCAGCGGAGTTTTCCCCAACCGTACCAGAAACTTCAAGTTTGTTCGTTGCTCTGTACTCTTTGCTTAACGACCTGAATTTGCCATTCTGAGTTCAAATCCTGCCGAGGTTAACTTTGCCTTTCATCCTTACGGGGTCGATAAAATAAAGTACCAGTAATACACTGGATAATTGCTGGCCTTGTGCCTAACGTAGAAACAATTATATAAAATTATGAAGAAAAAATTGTGATCGCTACATAGAGCTAAGATTACAGTTACATACTCCAGGGGGATTACTTTGCAGTAAGAAAACTCTTAATGTGAAGTTTGGGTTTGAAATAAATCTTTTGTGACATCAGTTCTGTGATTCTTCTGACACATATCGTATATATATATATATATATATATATATATATATATATATATAATATAATTGTTTCTACTTTTGACACAAGGCCAGAAATAACCCAGTGCATTACTGGTACATTATTTTATCGACCCCGGATGAAAGGCAGAGTTAAGTAATATAATGTAATATATATAATATAACATAATATAATATGGTCATATAATGATGGTCTTTATTCTCTCGTTCACGATTCCACCGAATTTATATTCATAGAAATCTGGGACTTGTTTCTTTCTTCTTCATCACTTTCTGTTGCTTAAACCATTTTGTTTGTTTACCCTAGCGTCCCCTTTATTTACGTGTCCCAACGACTTTTTTTAGCCGTAGCTCGCACCAACCTGAGGTATATGGCCTTTAAAGCGATGAAATGCCTACGACGGTTGGAAGGCCACTGATGAAGGACCAACTTTTTGATATGTAACCCATTTGCAACGCCGCAGCTCCATTATTATCATATATATATATATATATATATATATATATATATATATATATATATATATATATATATATATATATATATATATGTGAGTTCTTTTCTGAACCTGTCTCAAGCACGAAGTCCGCACTTGGTCATGGTTAAAAGACCATTGTCATGGTACAAACCACCGCCCGCGTTGGGGAATTCGTCCTTGATAGAGAAAAGAAGGAAAAGGCCAATAAGAACAGTAACCTCCGCAGAGTCACTGGCGCCCATACTTTCTTCTCCTTAGAGCTATCAATTTCGCTAAAACACTCACAGTGGTTAAGGATTTCGAAGTCGATGTCATCCTCAATGCCCGAAAGTCGGTGATTAATTTCGACGACTCTATTTGGATTAAAATATCCAATAGTACCCCACTCGACGTGAGTATGGGCGCCAGTGACTCTACGGAGGTTACTGATCTTATTGGCCTTTTCCTTCTTTACTCTATCAAGGACGAATTCCCCAACGCGGGCGGTGGTTTGTACCGTGACGATGGTCTTTTGACCATGACTAAGTGCGGACCTCGTGCTTGCGACAGGTTCAGAAAAGAACTCACAGCCTTCTTTAAAGGCTTCAACCTCTCTATACAGGTTGAGGCCAATCTCTCGGTCATTAATTAACTCGACGTTACCCTCAATTTATTGAATGGGTTGTATTACCCGTATAGAAAGCCGAATGATACGCTTAATTACATAAGTAAGCATTCCAACCATCCTGCCAGCATAACCAAGAACCTGGTAAGAAACGTTTCGTTGAGACTTTCCCGTCTTTCCATCAACGAGCGTATTTTCAACGACCATTCCACTTATTACAATGAAGCTCTTGCTCGAAGTGGATTTGTCGATAAGGTAGCTTATACTGAGTACGAAAATAGACCTAGAAGAAATAGATCCCGTCGCATTTGTTGGTATAACCCACCATATAATATGGAGGTGGCCACACCATTAGCTAAGATATTTATTTCCCTTATTACGAAGCATTTTCCCCCTACACATAAATATAGTAAAATTTTTAATAGAAATACTATTAAAATTTCTTACTCTACGACGCCTAACCTTGCACATAACATGACAGCTTCAAATTTAGCTAAATTACCTAGCCGTAGGAACACGTGCAACCCTGTAGTTAGTACTAACTGTAATTGTAGGAATCGGGCTGATTGCCCCATATCCGGGAAATGCCTCTCTAGTAACATTGTCTACAAATGTAAGGTTGTAACACCCACTCGCGTAGGGCCTACAAAGGGTTAACCGCCAATAGTTTCAAGTAGCACCTTTACATGCATACCCATTCTTTTCGTTACCCTCTAAGAAGGAATATGACGTCACTTTCAGCTTATATCTGGAGTCTATAAGACAACCACACCCAATATAAGTTACACTGGGAAATCCTAGCTAGGGCTAGATCTTATAACGGAAATTAAAGACCATGTGACCTCTGCGCCGCTGAGGCCCTGTAAATACTCTACACCACAGACCACATCTTAAACAAAAAAATCTGAGGCAATTTCGGCTTGTAAACATAAATTGCACAAAACTTTCCTGTATTACAGCCCCACGTTATACCCTAACGGATAGTACGATCTATACGTGGATATTTTACGTGTTGATGTGGGAGATAAGTATATGTTTTGTTTATTCCTTTACTTATTTGCATAGGTAAGTATGTATTACCCGTTTGTTTTGTGAAGGTACGTATACCTTCTCCTACGTATATTTGATTGTTTTGGCGTATAATTTTATATATTCTGGTACATAGGGTTTGGCTATGTGTATACGGGAGTTTTGCGTCTGTGTGAGTATACGGGTTCGTACGTATGGTGGGTGTGTGTATACGTGTACTTCTTGTTTTATTTGACTTACGTCTCCGAACATTCGTGTATTTATATGTAGGTATATGTGTGCGCTTGTTATATACGTATTTATTTATTTATATACTTTTATATAATTATTTATTTATTTGTATACACGCATACACACACACACATATTTATATGTGCGTGGTTTTTTATACCTATGGTAAGGTTTTGCGTATGCTTGTGTATGTACGTATTTCTTTGCGTGTATGTATTTATTTATTTATATTACTTCTGTATTGTATTTATTTACTTGTTCTTAATTCTGTAGCGGAGATTCATTTGGTCTCCTAGTTAGAATTTTAGTCTACGACGTCTGCTATACCATTTACGTGGTTTTGTCTTTGCGTGCTATTGTTCTCCACGCACCACATATGACGTATTATCTTCGTTTTTTTCGTTCATTGCCAGAGAACATCTCTATGCACCACCTAAGAGAACATTAGTCTACGACCTCTTTTATACCATAACGTGGTTCTGTTTTTGCGCGTAATTGTTTTTCACCGCCCCTATTAATGACGCATTATTCGTTTTTTCCCGTTCTTTGCTAGCGAACGTTTCCACGAACCAAAGTATCGTCTTCCTGTCTTCCTCCGGTTGCATCGTTTTTTGAAATATCCAGTTCTGCGTTTACAGATTTACTTTGTTAGTTTCAGAAGATCCCGTTAAGGGTGAAATTAGCGATTCTTTGCTTAAACTTTAATCTGTTATTTTAATAAATATTTGCTCTACAATTCTTATATATTTGATATATATTTATCCTTATCGAGCCCTCTTTGGATTTTAGTCTTCAAATTTATTATTATTACTATATATATATATATATATATATATATATATATATATATATATATATATATATATATATAGACTAATTAAGTGAAATATGTAAAATTTGCCTTCGTTTATTATTAATTATAGATATACTGCTATATATATTTCGGTGACAGCCATCATTGGCTGTGACCTCTTCAGGCAGTCCGACTTGGTGTGGGAATGATAGGTACACATGATAGGTACACATTGCCACACCAATTCGGAATGCCTGAAGAGGTCACAACGAATGATGGCTGTCACCGAAATATATATAGCAGTATATCTATAATTTATAATAAACGAACGCAAAGTTTACATATTTGAGTTAAGTATTTTACATTACTCCGGTATAAATAAACCAACCTGCGTACTTTGTCCAGTGCTCCAATCTGCATACTTAGGTGTCGGTAAACAACCAACATATACTCAATATATATATATATATATATATCTTTATCCAAAATTAAGATAAATCAAATGAATTTAATCTAAATCAAAATTATGGGTGTCATGCCAGAAAGACATGCGCCATATCACCCGCAAAAAATCTAGTTGTCGATAACCATATTCACGCCACTGGGATGAAGCTAGTATGACGTGTGTATTTCTAGTAAATACTACACGTGCTGGCCTGTCGCTGATTTGAACTTGAAGTGCAAACACGGATTGCTGGAAAGCTCTTCCTTGTTGTAAATCCAGTCTCCACTTCCGTGGTTTACCATCTGATTAATTGGTGAAATATATTTCTTTAATGGAATATATGCAGGGAAGATTAATCATATTATAAGGTATCTATTTTTGAAGTTCTGGTCAACTTTATTTAGTTACCTACCTAGCTATGTGTGGTTACACACTTGTAAAAATTATCTCCTGTGATTATTCATGTTTATTTATATGTTAATCAATCTCTAGTTATTATACATATATATATATATGCATACACACACAATATCTATTTCAGGAGATCAACATTTAAAAACTATTTTTTCTTCCATTTATCCTCCACTACATATCGATTATTACCGTCTTCAAATATCTCTATGCCAACCAGGACCTTATATAAACCGAGGGCAAAATGGGCAATTACCTCGGACACCTGCAGTGTGTGTCTGTGTGGGGCAGGAGGATCCTACCAGGGACGGTAGTAGAAATATATTTGTGCCTTCAGCTAGGATGGTTAGAATTTTTGAATTTCATACCTGTATGTATAACTTTTCAATTAATTGCGCTAAGCTGACATTGATATGTCAAGTTTGGGGTTTGCTGTATATTCTAACTTTTTGTGTATGAGGACCTCCTCCCAAAAATCTAAAGTGCCCCGGGAAAACCAAGATCTAAATCCATCCCTAATGCAAACCCCACTGCCACTGCCATCATTCTTGTTATATTTTCGTCTTATTAATTCCTCTTTTCAAGTAGGACCCCTCTCCACATGCCCGGAATCTTCCGTCATTTGTGATATCTCAACTATTGTAAATTTAACTGTCATCTCACGGACCTGTGAGTGCGCATGTGTAACTAAAAATTAAGAAGACTCACTATTTTTAGCCTGAATAAATGAATATTTGAACTCTACTTTGGTATTGATTACTCTTCGTTCTCGTATGTCAACTACAAACGGACACACGGACACACATATATATATATATATATGCTAACACACACACATACATATATATATATGCATATATATATATATATGTATGTATATATCTATATATCTATATATATATATATATATATATATATATATATATATATATATATATATATATATATATATATATATATATATATATATATATAAATTAATATGTATGTGATGAAACACAGATACCAACACATCTGTATATATATCGCAAAAGAAAAATTTAGCCAGATTGAAGTATACTAATTATTATACTACAGTTTGTCCATATCGATTTAAAATAATAAATCAACGGAGACGAACTGTATTGCCAAGAGGCAGTGATGTTTAGACACATTTAAATTTCAAAATCAAACCTGTTCCGTAGATAAGTTTAGACTTTAAGATCCAAATATGTTTCGAGTTAAATAAGTGTAGGAATATCATGCCCTGCCCTCCTCAGTAAACATCCAGAGACAAATTGATATGCTTCACTTCTAAATAATTTAAAAGACTGCGTGACGCACATGGCTTTACAGTATCTAACTAGTCTCATAACCGTACTGCTAGAAATAACAGTCGTATATATAAGGCGGCTTGCAGCTCAAACTAGGAGCAGTTAAAATTAATAAGGTAATGAATTCTGTTACAATGGAATCAGCTCGAAGGAGGAAAAATACCCCCTGAGTAGTGTATAAATTAATATGTATGTGATGAAACACAGATACCAACACATCTGTATATATATTGCAAAAGAAAAATTTAGCCAGATTGAAGTATACTAATTATTATACTACAGTTTGTCCATATCGATTTAAAATAATAAATCAACGGAGACGAACTGTATTGCCAAGAGGCAGTGATGTTTAGACACATTTAAATTTCAAAATCAAACCTGTTCTGTAGATAAGTTTAGACTTTAAGATCCAAATATGTTTCGAGTTAAATAAGTGTAGGAATATCATGCCCTGCTCTCCTCAGTAAACATCCAGAGAATTTTTCTTTTGCCATATATATACAGATGTGTTGGTATCTGTGTTTCATCACATACATATTAATTTATACACTGCTCAGGGGGTATTTTTCCTCCTTCGAGCTGATTCCATTGTAAAAGAATTCATTACCTTATTAATATATATATATATATATATATGCATATGTGTGCGCGTGTATGTATCTGTGTATGAGAGTGTCTATATGAATGTGAGAAATGTAAAATAAATATAAAATACCAATAGTGCGTTTTTTTCTCAAAATATTTTGCTCACACACTAGTATATTTTCCAATACTATTCTTTTTTCCGTTTCAAATTATTTTGATAAGGATCTAGAATTTATGTAAACTTCCAGTACAACATACTAAAAGTGTGAAGTTGAAGTTTATTGTGAAGTATCGTAGTTGTAGTTGTTTTTTACTCTGTGACACAGCATATGTGTCACCTTCAGCCGAATTCACTTGATACAAAGTGTTTCGACACTTGACTCGGTAGTCTATCACTGATGTTTAGAAGAGAATAATATATACCCATTATATTCCAATTTCGGCAGCACATTAATTCATTTTAATAGGAAACCATAGGATGTACTATCTTTGTTCGTTCACCCAGTCTAAGTGCATCGAATTTACAGTATCATAGATATCCCCAATATTACTCGATTTCAACAAGCTATATTCTATAGCATCATAAGAGCTGCAAGCATTTATCATTGGAACAATATTAAGTAAGCTTGGGAAAATATTTTCTTCCAAAATGGGATTTCTATGTCACAGACATTTGAAATTAACAAATTTATACATGCATATTACTTCCTTTGACTAGATAAAACAATATTAATGTATATATTGATGGATCAACTATTAACCAATTTATGTGAATGGGTTGAAGATTCATCTGATTGGATAGGTATATCATTTTATCCCGATTTACTTTTAACCTGAATACATGTACAAAACAAAATACGATGAGGCATTTAGTTCGACGCACACACACAACCCAATTATATATATATATACATATGGGTTGAGGATAAAATTAAAATATGAAAATAGTCATCTTCACAGATATGGCTGTATTAGAAGTTTGAAGGAAAATGTATGTAATATCAACAAAAAGTACAAGTTAAAATATTTAGCTTACAGCCATGACCTCATCAGACAGCTAGAATTTTAACCTAAGAATCCAAGAAAAACACAATGATGGAACAAATTTTACAACTTTTATTTCTATATTTTGATATGCCCAATGCTGAAGTATGGTGTTGTTTTGGCAAAGTAGTGGTGGCATATCAGTGCTTTGACAAAACAACACTGCGATATTAAAAGATCGAAATAAGAGATGTAAACCTTGTTCCATCATTATGTTTTTCTGCTTTTTTCTATCCAAATCATAGCTGTCTGATGAGGTCATGACTGTAGCATAATGGTTATCACCGATATATATGTGACAGCGAATATGAATAAATGAAGTTAATCTTAACCGGTTGATTACACTTCTTGTTTTTAAATTACTCCCGAGAAACAGACCCACCAGCGCACTTCATTGAGTGCCCTAACATGCATACTGAAGTGTCGGTAATTAGCCAACACATTCTCAAATATATATATATATATATATATAATTTTCGAATTTTAATGGATTTTATACTACTATGTCTCGTAGTAGTAGTAGTAGTAGTAGTAGTAGTAGTAGTAGTAGTAGTAGTAGTAGTAGTAGTAGTAGTAGTAGTAGACATTCTAAGCAGCACAAACATCGACTATAATGCAATGTCAGCAAATTAGTGTACCGAAAATTAAATAAAATTTGCTCCAGAACTACACAGGAACTATAATTTATTAAGTTCATCTTGAGAAATTAGAACTGAGAATTTAAAAAACAATAAAAATGCAGACAATATATTTTAACCGACTTTGTGAACAAACACCTTCACATTCCGCATGTGTTGTCTCAGGCTGAGGAGTTCGATATCTTCTGTCAGGTTTTCTTGCTCAAAGAGGCGAAGACATTGAGAAAGCTGGGGGAGCAGAAAGTAATTTATTTACCAGTAATTTATTCAACTATGTCCATTATTTCTGCATTTTGTATTTGTTCACCCTTTCTAGAAATCTAATTCATGTACTTTGCAGTTTATAGTTTTTATGTTCTCTTGTTCTGTGTGTGTAAGGTCACATTAATATAACGTTCTCCTGTGTGAAATTGCTCCAAGTTTCATTCTAATCGTCTAATTTCCTTCCGATCAAACACGAAATTTCAATTATGATTAATTTTCCTACAGAAAGTGGATTGAACACATTTGTCATTAATGAAGACAATTACAGTTATTAGTTGATTGTTGTTGTTGATGAAAATTTTATGTAATCAATGTCCGTTTCCTTATTTAAGACGATAGGTGTTGATTTGTGTATTCGCGCTGCTAATTTTAGCATGTTAGCCTCTTCACATACAGGTTCTCTGGTTGCATTAGTACATCCAAACAATGTATGTAATTTATATTTTATTCATATCATGTTTAATAAATCATATACTAAATGTAAACAATTTAGCAAGATGAACATTTTGAGACAGAATAGTTTTAATCTAATTGTTTTTATAGTGCTGTTATTAAAGTTTTCAATTTTAATATTGCCTAGAGTGGAGTAAATTAGATTTGGGCTAATTTATACAATTTGTCACTAATATCCCGAAGCGTGTAATAAGGTAAAAGGATTTTCGACCATCAATTCTTATCAAATACCAATATGGTACGAGAATTATTAATGTTTTCAAGACTGACCGGTTCATAGCTACTCTTTGCTTCTGTCGTACGTTTGCGATAATATATTATTTTCCAGATAAATACATTGCCCATAGAAGAGAGAGGCCAATCATTTTTATATCGGTTGTAAATAGCTGTAGGTTGTGTAAGTAGTGATAGGTGTTTTTCTGGTTAGATACGTAATTAATATTTTGTTATATTTAAGCAATCAGCTTTTAGTTTCTGTAGCACTTTTCTATTCATATAGTTTCATATACATAAGTTACATATTTCAACCTGGAATAGGAGACATATATAAGATTTTAGATCTTCTGCTTGCTAGCTAGATATAGCTGTCCTTATTTATGCCTCCATTGTGTCATATTTACAATATGTTTTGCGTCTTTATTGAGATATATATATTTGATCGAATGGAACCGATTACATCGTGATTTTGTAGATTATGTGTAGCAGTTTTATATTGTCTTTGCTATATGTGATATTCAAGAGCTGAGAGATGACTCGATTTCCGATAATTTCCCTCAATATAAGAAGCTTCCATTTTCTTATCGCTGTAATTTTATCTATTTGATTTGATATTTGCTTTCATATTAGTCCCTCTTTAGACAGGTTTTCATGCAATAGGTTTTGATCAACGTTCTGCCAATGTATTCTATATTTCATTTACATTCTACATTCTGTCTTTAATAATGGCTGCAGTACTCTATTAAGGTAGGCCATACCCTATTGCAATTGAAACGGATTTCACTTGACACTTTTATAGCTACCAAATATTCTAGTTTATACACTGTATATATATTCAGGTTTGTTTCAGTGAGATGACTTGGTTTTCTACAATAGTATTTCCCTTAGGTGCCCTGCTCATCTGAAGTTTACATAAAATCTTACATTGATCCACGTTTGATCTTATCTTATTTCTTGTTGCTGAGTTTTTATTCTGTACTGATGTATTATTATTATTATTATTATTATTGAATGCCATGGTTGACGGAGGCTCGGCTCTGTAAGGTATAGTAATTTTTAACCGTTAAAACAATTGTAAATTGTTTAAAACTTGAACCAAATTGTTGATAAAGACACCCTCCTCCTCGTGAGAGGGGTCTTTCTGTCCGTTATTTGGCCCTTCGGGGTTAAATAACCAGTTATTGGGGTTTTGTACCCAAAATTTCATTTTAAACAAAAAAACATGGCTACCAAAAAGAAATTTCATACGTCACTCCCACTCATTCCGTCTTCTTCTTCCTCAATCATCACTACAGCAGAGAGAAGATTGTCTCTCTCCCTCCCTTCTTTAAATGTGTCTCTCTCCCTCCCTTCTCTTTCGCAAGTGACGAAAGAAAAGAAAAGTCTCGTGCAAAGCGTGCAAGGTTTCTCCACGACGACGACGACAGCGACGAAACAGGTGTGCGGGAAATACGAAAACCCAGTTCATTCGTCTGACGTCAGGAATAATAGCAGTAGCAGCCGTAATAACAACAGCAACAGTGACAATGAAAACAACAGTAGCAGCCGCAACAGCATCACCAGCAGCATAAACAACAACAGCATTAGCAGCAGCAACACCAACAACAACCACAGCAACAGCGGCGGAGGCAGTAGTCGTAGTACCTGCAGCAACAACAAAAGTACCAGCAGCTCTGACGACAACAACAACAGCAGAGAAAAACCAATCTCATTTGCAGGTATTGCGAAAAATTTGGAAACAATCCTCATAACAAATGAGGAATTAGAGGAAGCGAAGAAGATGGTGACAAAGAATGGACACCGAGCAATCTGCAAGGCAGCGAAAAATTTTTTCGAAACCCAAGAGCACTGTACGGTCACGTACCGTACAGTAAGTACAAAATCCCGTAGGGTGGAAAGAGCCACAGAGGCCCAAATACAAAAAGCCTTGGGGTCTGTGTGGCAGCGGAAAACGCACATCACCCGAGGCAAAAAATATGCCACCGTAGACGTACTTTTTGCCACACCCCAGGAGGCAAAGGCCCAATCAGTAGTGACCCTAAGGAGCGAGGAAATGGTGTTGGTGCCCTCCTACTGTGGGCAAAAAATTGTGAGGGTCAAACTGACCCACGTCCCCCCCGGAATGACCCCTTCTTGGCTGGCCGCGTCTGTCCTCGTCGGAATCGAGGACAAAACAACTGTACTGCAAGTACAGAAAAAAGTAAGAGAAGATTGGGTCGGCTCCTCCATTGAGATGCTAATCCAAACCAACCAGGAGTGCATCGAAGCTATCCCGGATGTGATAGACTTCGATAACGGCACTCAACTGCCCATAAGTGTTGAGGGCAAACGCCCGAAATGCTTTCGCTGTGGATCGAAGACTCACCTCAGGGCCTTCTGCAACGAGAAGACCCCGAGAAAGGAGAAAACCCCCCTCCTTCCGAATCCGGCTCCACGGCTACCAGCAACAGGACAAGCGGCAACCAGGAACGATAGGCCCGTGGCACCCATACCCACTCCACGGAAATCAAAAACAGCAGCAGCAGTGGAAATACTAACAACAACAACAGCAATACCAAATGCAGCTGCAACAGAGACTCCAGTGCAAACATCACCAACAACAACAAGTGAAAGAGTGGAGTTGGTACCCCTCCCCGACCTCACAGAATCAGACATGGAGTGTGAGGTGGGAGAGAGATGGCAAAAGGTCGTAAGAAGGCACAAACGCAGAAGCAGCGCATCGTCGCCTTTGAAAAGTGAGGAAAGAAATGAGAAAAGGGTAAAGTCTACTGCAAAGAGACCCACATCAGCAACAACACCAACACCATCACCACCCACACTAGCGCCACCATCACCACCGGCGACAACCCCACCGCCAACAACACCTTCAACACCACCACCACAAGCACCAACATCGCAAACACAACAACAAAACACACACACCCAGCAACAACGACAAGAAAATAGCAGAACCACACCCCACCCCCAGAAAAACAAATGCACGGCAATAAATACACACAACAAGAAACTAATGACTTACATAATTGAACACACAGACATTTCACAACAGGACTACATAATACCAGCACCAATCAAAACGCCAACTAACATAAGACTGCTAAAAATAGCACAGAAACAATACACAAATATTAAAACGAAATTCCCCAACGCAGTTGGTGATTTCAGGGACCTAGGAGGAACCATCAATCGAAGAGTATACTCAGACATTCTCTTAGAAGAGCCGACGACCAGCCGAAGGGACGATTCAACGGTCCCTTCACCAGACGATCAAGTGAAAAGGGATGTAAAAACCATCCCTCCTCTACCAAAAGTACGGTAAGTGGTCTTTCCCATCTTTTCCACTCTATTTTAAACATGACCTCACTCAGAATAGGCAGCATAAATGCGCGTGGCTTGGGGTCGTCATGGAAGCAGGGTCACCTGCTCAACGACCTCAGGTCACTAAACATAGATGTAGTGGCCATCAGCGAGACCAGAATCTCCGAAGCACGGGCCTTCGCACCGATCTTCGGCGGCTACGATGTGTACGCATCTCCCAGCCGTCCTGGATCGGGTGGAGGAGTTGCTGTGCTTTTTCGGAGAGGTTTGGATCTCGCCATACGGGCCATCTTCCTGGACCCAGAGGGTAAGCTGGTGGTGCTGGACGTGACCAGCGGAGACGGGCAAGCTTTCAGGCTAGTGGCCGTCTATGCCCCGACAGGAGCAGGGCGGCCTGATTTCTTCCGGCGTCTGGAGACCTTTCTTGGAACGTCCCGCTCTTTAGTGTTAGTGGGCGACTGGAACGGGATCTTAGATGCACGCTGGGACTGTGTGGGATTAGCGGATAGGGGTGGAGGGTGCAAGAGCCTCACCAACCTGCTCAGGCGTTTTGAACTGTCTGACAGGTACCGATTGGATTTCCCGAATGTGCCAATGTGGACTTGGACAAACCGCATAGGGTCATCCAGATCATATCTAGATAGAGTATTTTGTAGGGAAATAGATAGGTCTAGCATAGGCTGTCCACAATTCAAGATAGTCAGCTACACGGACCACAAATTCGTGATCTGTGTGCTTGACTTAGATAGGCTTCATAGACGAGGACCCGGCTACTGGAAGCTAAACGCGTCCTTACCAGCGCGCAAGGCCTACAGAGACCGGATTAGCGAACTAGTTAAGCGGGCGTTGACGGGGGCCATCGTCAACAACAAGTGGTGGTTTGCTCTGAAAAGAGCGATTAGAATAGAATCGATTAGATTTAGTAAGGCTTTAGCAATAGAGAAAAATAGAGCAGAGGGAGAACTAGTTAGAAAATTAGACGAGGCGCTTAGCAAAGGCATTGCGACCGACGTGCTTGCGGCGAAATTGGCCCTTGACCAATTCTTCAATGCAAAGCACGAAGGCTGCGTTGTCAGAGCTAGGGTGCGTGCTCTCAGACACGAGGGGACGAAAGCCGTTCAATGGGCCCGAGTGGCGGAGGCGCGTCGTGGCAACAAAGCCACGATCCGGTCTTTGGTGGACCACGACGGGCGCATGCTACTCGATCCCGGGCAAATGTGTGAAGCTTTTCAGCGACACTTCGCTCAGCTGTTCGGGGGCAGCGGGGGGCCGGGTAGAGGGATGGACTTTAGTGTCTACCTCGACGGACTGCCGCGGCTCTCGGCCACTGAGGCGAAGTGTTGCGAAAAGCCGATAACAGCCGCTGAAGTACGGGAGGCAATGACTGGCTGCACAAGGGGTAAATCGCCTGGTTTGGATGGTCTGCCCTATGAACTTTACGTACAGATGCCAGACTTGTTCGGAGGCCTCTTGGCGGACGTCTACTGCAACTGGCAACAGAACGGGAGAATTCCCAGTTCTGTGAGCCGAGGAGCGGTGGCACTGCTGAGAAAGGATCCGAACAAGGGGGATAACATAGACAATTTCCGGCCCATAACTCTGCTAAACACAGAGTTTAAGATTTTGGCCAAGGTGCTAGCAAAGAGGTTGGCGCTTGTCGTTGGTGGTCTGGTGGGAGAGGCGCAGACATGCGCCATTCCCGACAGATCCATCCACGACAACCTCCACCTCATGCGATACATCGTAGAGAGGGTAGCTAGGGAACCTGGCACGGGTGGGTCCTTGATCAATTTAGATCAGTCGAAAGCTTTCGATAGGGTCGACCATCGTTACCTAGCGGCAGTCCTGAGGGCGGCTGGCTTTGGGCCCGTCTTCAGAGGCTGGATCGCTGCCATGCACAGCGACATCTGCTCTGTGGTGAGAGTGAACGGTCACCTGTCGGAACCGTTCAACATCATGCGCTCGGTCCGCCAAGGATGTCCCCTCTCGTCCCTCTTGTACGTATTGACTCTCGAGCCATTACTGCACAAACTGGAGACGTTGAGGGGAGTCCCGCGCGAACTAGGATGCGGAAGATCCGTGTCAGCATATGCGGACGATGTCACCGTAGTGGTGTCGAACGCCAAACACATCGAGGCGATCGGCACTACACTAAGAGAATACGAAGCGGTGACAGGAGCAATGATCAACCAGGAAAAGTCAGTGGGCCTGCAGCTCGGCACCTGGAGAGGCAGGTCCATGCCGTCCAACAGCGTCGTCGGGCGCTGGACGGACGGACCGGTTAAATTGCTAGGGGTCTGGTTCGGTCCGGACCTCCAGACGGACAAAAACTGGGACGAGGTGACGAGCAGGGTGGCTTCTCTCACCCAGAAATGGGCGGAGAGGAAGCTATCCCTGAAAGGTCGAGCGGAGGTGGCTAACGCGTACATCGCGTCTGTCATCTGCTACCGCCTAACCGTCGTACCTTGTCCTAAGCCTCGCCTGACTGCGCTGGAGCGTTTGCTCTTTCGCTTTTTGTGGAAGGGACGTGCTCCGATGGTCAGGCGGTCCATCTGTTGTCAACACCCGCTACGTGGAGGGCTGGGCATGCCGTGGCTGATGATGCGCAGGCACGCGCTCAGGCTACGACATCTCCACCTCTTCCTCGACGGTGATCAGGTGTGGTCGCCGTTTGCTAGACGCGTTTTTCCCCAGCTCGTTTCCTTGACGGAGCTGCAGTCCTGGGTCAAGCGAAGACCGAGAGGGAGCGCCTGGAGACTGGAATGTCTTCAGGCGCTCACAGCCCTCGACCAATCGGGCAATGTGATCGGTGGAAACTCCACCTCGGCGTTCTATAGAGGATTAGTGGAGGGGAAGAGCGACGACGTACTTGGGGAAACTCTAGGCGTCGACGAAAATCAACTAGCCAATCTCTTCGGAAGAACTTTCGGGCCAGGGCCTATGGACAACTTCCAGAAATCTCTGGCCTGGCAGTGCTACCGAGGAGCCTTGCCAGTTCGGGATAAACTCTACAGGCATGGAGGTGCCGTCAGCCGGGCATGTCCGAGATGCGCGCAGGGCGACGAAACCGTCCTGCACGCACTCGTCCAGTGTCCGAAAATTGCTGACTTGTGGGTTTATGTCGAACACCTGCTGTCGCGTTTAGGACGGATCCAGCTATCATCTGAGTCCATCGTGAGGATTGCCCCGCCCTCCTCCTTTAGCCGGGAAGGGCAGGCAGTTTTTATCTGTCTGGTGGCCATGGCGAAAGAGATAGTATGGTGGACACGTTTGAAAGGGCTGAAGACGAGCGCTTACCTCTTCGGTGATGCTCTGATTGACTTTTTCAAATTTCATTTGAAAAGGAAAATCAGAGTAGAGAGGGAAGTGCTCTCTTCCCAGCATTTTGTTGAAAGATGGGTGAGAGAAGCAAGAATGGCCCGAGTGAATGGGCCGACTCTGAGTATATATCTGTAAACTAAAGGTGGAAAACTGGGAGAGGGCACTTGCCTTGGTGGTCAGGGTCATTGTGGCTTTTTACTGGGCTTTCTCCACAAATGTCCCTCCGAAGTCTCCCCCCTATTGGGGAATTTTTCATTGTTATTTTCATTGTTATTTTTGTTACATCCTCTGTTTTTGTTTTTTTACACGCAGAAATGCCCATTTGTACCGTCCTGCATTGTCCTGCACTGTCCTTAATGTCTACTTTATGTAAACCCTTGTGGTTAATAAAGAAATCATTATTATTATTATTATTATTATTATTATTATTAGTATTATTATTATTATTATTATTATTATTATTATGTTATTATTATTATTATCATTATTATTTGTGAATTGTACGTCAATCATTTCCTTTGGGACTTTTGTAATTTCCTCTTCGTTTCTTAATTTCTTTGTTTCGTTACGATAACTTTTCATTTCCAAGTGTAGTCTGTTCTACTACATAATTTTCCTTGTTTTTAGATCTCACGATATTATTATTAGTACCAACAGATCTGATGCCTCCTTTGGTTTGTGGGAAATTATGTTTTTTCATGTGTGCTCAGTTCTTTCATTTTATTATCTGCATGTATTTCGTTTATATGGTATTCTAGATTCGTTTTTGAACTTCGTTTCCTAATAAATCTACGCATATATGCTTTAATGTTTCAAGGTAGATATGGACCTACAATTTCGTTTATTCTTCTCCAGATCTCGTTTGTTATATTTATTATGCCATTATAAGCTGGAGATAACATTCCTGTTACGTTGGCTGGTAGCTCTTATTAGATATTATTTGCGGGCAATCATTATTTGGAACTTCTATATAGACGTGTCAGTTCTGGCGTTTCTCAACATTGTGAAAGAACACCGCATCGGCACTTCGTGTCAAAAGTGCTTCATAGCGTAAGCCTACCGGCAATGTTCTAATATTCTCAAATAATCGAAAGATGTTGCTTTTATTTTTGTTTAGATGGCTGTTCGTATTTGACATATTATCTAACATTTCTGCTTTTATTTTATTTTCAGTTGATTTGATTTTGGTTTATTTGCCATGTTACTTTTAAAGCATTCACACACTGAAGAACAAAACGTCTCCATAGAAAATGAATTTGTTCTTATTTCAATCAAGTGACATAGTATGTCGAAGGCCACATTATGTAAAGTACAAATACTTCTTTTAACACTATGGTTTATGGGTTTGGGGAAATGTGACTGCTGTTTCTTGCCATTTCAGCAGATCTTTCAGCGTCCTTTATATAACTAATACTGTAATCATTCTATAACCTAATAGCATCGATATTTATCAAGGGTATTTTCATTTTGCTGGAAATAAAAACTTCTTCTTCTTTCAATTTCTTTTATCACTTCGCACATGTAGGATTATACCACGCTGAATTCTCGATACGGATTGATAGAAAACGGAAGCCTTGTCAGCTTCATAAACAGAACCCATACCTTTTTTAAGGACATCGTCTGGCAGCACAGTAGCGTTTACTCTTCGCCTTTTGTTGAAGGGATGCGTGTTAATGATTAGCCATCCATTTGCTGCCAACATCAATGGCGTGGCTGACGATGTAGAATCATACGATGAGGCTACATCTCCAGCTTTTCCTAGAAGGAAACCAGTTGTTGCCGCTGTTTGGTAGATGCGTGTTTCACAGCTCGTCATCTTGTGTGAGAAACAGCCCTGGGTATAACGGAATACAGTAGTGGTGGGGTGGGGGTTATAAACACGAATGTCTTCACGTGCTCACATAATTCTGCCAATTGGGCAGTAATGCCGGGAGAAAATCCATCTTGACTTTCTATAGAGGATTTGGAGCGGATAAAATCGTTGTCATTCTTGAGATTTTCTCTGCATCGACGATAATCAACTAGCCATTCTTTTTCGGGTGAATATTGATCCAGGGTTCAGTGCTACCGGGGTACATTGTCAGTTGGAGATAAAGTCTACAGGCTGTGCCGTCAGCCGTGCCTGTTTGAGATGCGCGCATGGTCTTGTGTCTGAGTATTGGTGATTGTGGATTTATATCGAACGCATGCTGTCGAACACGTTTTCAGCTGACACCATCATACAGATCATTCCACAACCACACTTTAGCTGGGAGAGACAGGTAGTTTTTATCTGCATGGTAGGCCCGGTGAATGAAATATGGCAAAAGCGTATGAAATTGTTCAAGTCAAGGATGTTTCTCTTTAGTGAAGCTCTGGTTAACTGTTTAAGTTTCCACATGAAGGGGATTATCAATTTGAAGAGTGAAGGGCTGCCTTCCAGCCAGTTTGTAGAAAGGTAGGTGAGAGAGGTGAGCACGGCCCAGGTTAACGGACTTACTCTGTGTATATGCCTGTAGTTTGGAGGGGGAAAACTGGGTGACAGCAGTTGCGCTAATGTTCAGGCAGAACGTGGTATTTTGTGGGCTTTCTACACAAGTGACATATGTAGTCTTATCCCTTTTGGGGAATGTGTCGTGTTTGTCTTTTAAATGAATATTTGATTAGGTTTTGTAATAACATTTATGTATAACTTATTTTACAATTTTTATATGTTTTGATTTTGTGGCAAATGAGCTGTAGTAGGCAAACTTCGGCCGTTGGCAAAATTCCTGCTCTCAGTGACTATTAACTGAGTTTTAATATGTATATATGCACCTGTAACTGCGTGTGTATGTGTGCGTGTATGTTTGCTTATGTCATGTACTACGTTAATTCCTCGTTTGAAGATTTTCGTTTATATTTGACATGTACAGCTTACATCTTTTTTCGTGATATTTCTAGTAATTGAATACAGCTTTTATACTCATATTTTTATAGAAAGAGAGAAAGATTGTATTCTTTTAATTTCCGGTAAATGACTAATGCACTAAGTACATTGCAGCAGGTCGAATATTCAAATCATTCGTAGGTGGATTAGCAATACCATTTGCAAAACGTATGTAACACTCTCTCATTCTTTTCTGATATAAAGTTGCCCCATCTTGACTATGGACAGTGGTGGATTAGAAGATTGGTAGATCAACAGATAATACGCATTCTGTAGTTAATTGAACAAGCTTGTGTCCTGGATATACTGGACTTTGTTTACAGCACGTAAAATGTTCATGTTTGACTTTCAACTTCTGTTGAAAGAGATGAATCACGGGATATATGCACGCTACTACAATTTTACTTAATTGACATATATAGTTTGAAAAAAAGAGGTTTAGTGAATTAAAATAAACATGGTATTTCACTATGAATAAATCAATATAGATTGTTTGACTGGCAGTGTCGTGAAAGCGTCAGTTATATTACGGTTCATTACTTGCTGAGTTCAAATCCTACAAAGATCATTTTTGGCGTCTAAGCTCCAGAGATCATTATAATGAAATACAAATCAAATGCTGAGTTCGAATTTACAAACTTTCAATTCATCCCCACAATTGTTGGATTTATGCCCAAACTAGAAACCACAATTAATAAATAAGTCATAGAAGAAAAACTAAATGGAAAGTATTCAAAGGTAAAGTATATGCCAAGTGTCTGGCAAATATATGCATGTGAAATATCGAATCCAATTTAGCTTATGAACAGCGCGGATTTCCCTCCGAACCAGCATAGCCAACCAATTATTGACACCATGTCAGCTTATCGGAAATTGTGTGAGGATTGCCAAGAGGTATAGTTTTCTTTTGTCGAACTTAAAAAGGTATATGGCCGCGTTCTCTGGGTTCTTGTGTGGAAGGTTTTGCAGGAGTATGTGATCGATTGTCAGCCTCTTGCTGCAATGATATGTCTTACGAGTGCGCGATAATTTGTGTTCGAAAAACTGTACTAAATCAAAAACATTCAATGAGGGTGTCGAACTGTGCAAACGATGCATAATGCCTCCCCTCCTGTTCATTATTTACATGAACAAGATTGAAATGCCCAGCTGAATTAAACGTGGTATCATGAATGACAGCTGTAAAATCTGTCGGTAGGAATTTGTAGACAATATGATGTTACTTAACTCGACAGAAGTTGATCTCTGACTTGCATCTGAAAGGTTTGATGCCAAGTGTAGTGTGGCTGGAATGAAAATCAGTGCTGCGAAAACTAAGACACTCGACTTCTCAAGGAAACCTGCGCAGTACACTCTACATGAATGGAATTTCACTGAAGTAGGTAGAGATTTTCAAGTATATCGCTGCCGTGTTCACGAGCGATGGAAGAGAGGAGGATGAATTAAGTGCACTAATTGCAGGAGCTCTTGCAATAATACACCAACTTCAGCATTCAGTAATCAGAAGTCAGATAGGCGTAAAAGCCAAACTCGCTATCTTCAATGTGGTACTGTTGCCGACACTTATTTATGGTCATGACTCTTGGGTAATGACCGATAAAATACGATTGCGAACATAACCAACCAGAATGGGCTCCTTTCGAAGGGTCTTTGGAGTAACGTTACTCGATAGAGTGCGTAGATCAGAGATCAGAGTCGCTACTTCTTAGATTTGAATTTAGAGTCGCTACTTCTCAGAATTGAGAGATCACAGCTCCGATAGTGTTGGCATTTAGTTAGAATGTCTTAGGAAAGATAATCGCTGGACAGATTTATCGGCAAAACCAAGCGCCAGGAGACCCAGTGGTAGAGCCCGAGCAAGATGTTTGGATAACATCCATGAGATTGGCTAGTCTTACTTGGGGATCTGGCAGGATTAGTTGGAGACGGTTTCTTCTGACAGAACACGCTGGAATGAGTGTTTGAGGATTCTGCGCCCACTACCCTTCCAGGAATACACATATTTACCAAATATTCCACAAGTTCCAAATATTCCTTTCACTCCTTATACAATGATCCACACTGATGAGGCCTCTGCCACCATTCTGTCTCTTAATGTATTGTCTAATAATACTTGCTTTTTGGTGTAAAGCTCCGTACAATGTCATTTAATTTCTCGTCCTTCTATCCAATTTTGATATTTCTTCCCCAGTCTAACTGAGAATGCATGCACTATATTTAACCACTGCAACTGCCCATGTATTCATTGCACTGGCCAGAGTTCTCGCATTCAAATTGGAGTTTAAAACCATTTGTATTCCTTTTAAATTTATTACTCTAAATTTTTCTTCATTTCTACGTGCAAAATATCATCTAGTTCGAGGATCCAAAAATATTCATAGCTACTATTTTCTGGTTCTCACAAAGTTTCTCCCGATGGCACTACAGGCTCCTTACTTCCCTCTTTGCAGAAGCCTCAAGTACTTGATCAACCGATTCAAAATGTCTAGCATGTACCATCTAGATTTCCCTAAGCGCCAGTGTAAACCAGGACCAACCACATAGGATCATTTAGATCGTACATAGGTGTTATATTAGGACTATGTAAGAATTGCATAGTTTTTCCACGTTTCCAAACCATCAGCTATTTAGATTATACATTTTTGATTTGCATAGTCGACGTAGATAGAACTCATAGGCTACGGCCTTGTTATTGGATGCTGAACATATTCTCGGCACGTAAAGCTCACCGTTGCATTGCAAATGACGTGCTAGCGGCGAGAATGGCATTATCATTATGCAATGTTTTCAATGTGAAACACAACAGTTGCATTGTCAAGGATAAAGCGCATGATGTAGGAAACGTGGGAACGAAAGCTGTTCGATAAGCCCATGTGGTAAAAGAATCTAAGATTAATTCTTTGACGGACCGAGACGAACGCGTGCTGAACGACTCGAAGCTAATGTGCGCGGCCTTTCACCAACATTTGCTCGAATGTTCAGTGTGGATGGATGGTCGAAGACAGTTGCGAACATAAATTTCCTCCTCAACAGCTTTCTGCAACTCTCCCAATGCAATGAAGTGTGCAGCGAAAGGCCGGTGGCTCCAGCCGAGGTTTGTGATGCTCTGGTCGGTTGCACGAGGAGCAAGTCACCCGATTTGGATGGTCTGCCCTCGGAGTGTACGTAAAAAGCCAGACTTGTTCTCCAATCTCTTCGAATCGGTCTACTGCAACTGGTAGCAGTTCTGAGACCCGATGCGAAGTAACGCTAATGCCGAAAGACCAGAAGAAGAGGGATAAGTTACAAAATGTCAAGCCCATAACTTTGCTAAACACGAGGTTCA
>OZ024742.1:48084004-48086504 GCA_964016885.1 Eledone cirrhosa | reverse complement strand
ATGTTTTCGTGCCAAAGGATGAAGCAGTCATCTAGATATCGCTTCCAGTTCCTTTCAATGTGTAAGTGGAGGGTGTTTCCAAATTTGTTTAGGACTTTAGTGTAGAGGGTGATTTGCAGGTATCCCATGACTAGGTTGGAATAAGTAGGGGCTGTTTTCGTTCCCATAGCGGTACCAGATTTCTGCCTGTAGGGTTTGTTATTGAAAACGAAGTAATTGTTCACCAAGATAAATTTGAGTCCCTCTATCACGAATTCTTTTTTGATGCGTTGTGGGAGTTCATTGTGGAAATTATTTAAACATAATGCCACCCACACCCAGCGCATCAGCAAGGAATCTTACTTCATTAACAAATACGGACCCCGTCTAAACACTTCTCCCTAAGACGAACCCACAACATACACACGTCAACATACATACCTACATCAGCACACATCTCTACCCACATATAAACACAATGACACACGTAAACACACATGCTCTATGGTGCAATACAAAACAAATATATGTGCATATATATGTATGTATGTGTGTATATATATGTATATATGTATGAATATATGTATGTGTATATATATATATAGTGAATATCATTTCACACCTTTTATTGTTAATATTTTGATGTTCTATTAAGAGAACCGATTTTACTGAAAAAATCGAATAATGTACACCATTTTACTAGGGGGAAAAAAATACTGGTCCACCCACACACACACACACACACACACATATATACACAAACACATACACACGCGTACATCAACATACACAGAGACTTATACACACACACACACACACACACACGCACTTCTCCGTATGAGACAAAAGCTGAAAAATATCTTTTGACATGCTAAAATACCCCCCATTGCTTTCAGACACATTCTTACTGACCATCGAATTACTCTGCTACACACACACACACACACACACACACACACACTTATCTTAATAGCCATTTGACACACATCGCTGCTGGCCATTGTCGCAGTATCGAACACCTCACTACTACTACTACACACACACACACACACATACACACACACACACACACACACACACACACACACACATATTTGTTGTGAAAGAGTCATTTCTCAATCTTGGCGCAAAACCAATTTTTTTTCCACATGACCTCTACCGACCAATCAAAATTGTTTTCACCAATAATTTTTGCTGGAGCCACTTTTTTAACATAAAAACAGTCTTGGCGCAAAATCAACTTTTTACATTCACATGACCTCTACCGACCAATCAAAATTGTTTTGACCACAAGCATTTTTGCAACACAAAAATAACGCTGGAGCCACTTTATTAACATAAAAACAGGTAGAATTCCCAAAACTAATCAGATCAGAGCAAACAGCACGGACACTCTATCTCAAAATTATTTTTGAAAAGCATTTAGAAATGCGCAACCGGTAAAAACTTAAAAACTTAAAACCACAACTGAATACTAACCCATACAATCACTAATACTCTTTTATTCCTAATTAAACCATTTTTCAACTGTGAACAATTTGTCAGCATTTTCTATTCCGTTTACCAATATATATATATATATATATATATATATATATAATAAGGAAATGCGAAGTAGTTTAAGATATTCAAGTCCTTTAATAATAATGATGTAATACATATTTCAATGACGACACTGGCCACACTGTTCTGTGTGCGAGTGCCGTGACATCATCAGAGAGCTTGTTACATAATAAGGTTATGTGAACCAACGAAGTGTGTCCTTTAGGGTTCTTCATCCGTTCCCCTGTGAGTACCAATTCACCCCCACCGGTCTGCGCAGGCGCATGTCCGAAGGAAGTTGACCATTAGCATTTGAACAGAAGCCCCCTCAATTCAATCTATACATTTACAAATTGACAATCATATGGATCATTTTGCATATATGTACTCTGTGTTTTTGTATTTATTCATTATTGGTTCTTCTCTTTTGTGTACTTTATGTATGTTTTTCTTTGGTTTTGTTCCATGTGATAGAAATTATGACTGTGTACCAGATAGACTGCTGCATTTAATACTGTAGTTTACCCTCCGTTCTAATGTACGGCGCTATCGTTCAATATGTGGATAGTGTAACTGTGACATTAGAACACCTCTCATAACTTCTTACTTAAACATCTCTCTCCATAATATTTTACTCACTTCAATCTATATTTTTTTTGCTCACCACAATCCGGATTCACACTTGAAACATTTTTTTAATTTCTAATTGTTAATTTTTTAATTGTTTAATTTATAATTTCTGATATTTGATTTAGGATTTTAATTTTTCTTTCCAACTCTCACTCCTAACTTCCAATGTAAAACCATGATACCTAGAATTAAGTTTATTTTCTCTTAGGAGTTGATGGTCAGTCGTACTGTCCACGCTTGATGAGGGGTAGTATTGTGAACTGTAAAAACCAACACTCTCCCATACCCTCTGGCTTTCGGGTGACTGCCACAGTCGGGAATGGGTAGCAGTAAACTATGGTACAGGCCT
>OZ024742.1:48076504-48081504 GCA_964016885.1 Eledone cirrhosa | reverse complement strand
CTTTGTCTGAGATAAAACTATTACAGGCAACATACAATAAGCAAGTATCTGATATATGTCTATATAAAGACAATAAGAAACAAGCTGGAGTACACAGGAGTGTTTTTTAAGGCACTCCTAAAGTCAATAATAAATCATAAAGTCTAACTGACTTTATCTCTCTTCTGAAACCCTGGAAAACCATTTTTGCAACCACGTGTTTACCCACAAGCTTGTAAGTATGCATTTTCACTGTAAATTCTCAATTTCTGCATCATTTATTAAACACACTTGTTTTTGAATATCCTCAAATAACCAAAAACTTACACATTCAAAAACGTAAGAGAGAGTATATGAAAGGATTGGATGAGTAATCAACACATTTGAGAAAAAAATGGAAAAAAAATAGTTGTCCATAATATCGAAACAATGAACAAAACCGTGATACCATTTTAATTGTGCATCGATAATTTAGCAGCCTATGTTAATAAATTTAATTATATTCTGTACGTAAAATACTTGAAGATGAATAATGATTTGTTAAAAGAGAGAGGAAGCAAGATAATTAAATAAGATATCATGTTAATAACATTTAATAGAATCAAATGTTTGGAATAAAATTGATATTGAACAAAATATAAAAATTAAATCTGAAGAATATAAGAAAAAAATAAACAAGACTGTACTGAATGAGAGACGAAAGAACATATCTTAATGAAACATCGTTATCAAATATAGCGAAAGAAAAGTCCTGGATTACATATATATTTCAAGTATTTATTTATTTACCCGAAGAGACAAACAGTATCATTTAGAAAATGAACCTGTTAAAGGTTAAACGCTAGCTGAATACATTCCCTCTATCAGGTACACACATGCTAAAATTACTATTTATTTATGGGTGACTATTATTTACAACTTATCCAGGCTTCGTGGCGTAGGATCGCGTCTCTTTGCGTTCTGAGTTCAAATCCCGCCGATGTTAGCTTTGCCTTTCATCACTACAGGGTCGATAAAATAAAGTGGCAATAAAGTACTGTGGCTGATGTATTTGACTTTCCCCTACCCGAAAATTGTTGGCCTCGTGCCTCAATCAGAAAGGATTATTTACATCCTACAGTTTGGAAAATACTACAGGATATATATTAATTAACTATTTTTCTCTCCTGTATGTAAACCCAATATCTATGTGTGATACCTTACTTGATATGCATTAATTACCTTCTCTCCCGTCTGTATATCCAATATGTACAGTGGCGGACTGGATCTAAAAATATTGGTTGCCAGGAGATGAAGGAGGCTGACCTATATATAGAATACTCTCATTTAATTTTTATAATGAATAAATAACCTTTTCAAATAATACATGAGTGGAAAGAAAATGGGGGAATCACATTTTTGCAGAGGAATATCTTACATTCTCCAATAAGAAATATTATGTAGTTTGCAAAATGCAGAGTCTTTCAATAATGACCTTTGGTCATTAACACTCACTCAATATATATACACACATATATATATATATTTATTAAAATAACAGATTAAAGTTTAAGCAAAGAATCGCTGCTTTGGATTTTAGTCTTCAAATTTATTATTATTACTATATATATATATATATATATATATATATATATATATATTAGAAAGTGAGGTTTTATTTTTTTAAAAAATGAAAAATAACCGAGGTGTCCTACACGAGTGAAAGTATAAAGGAAAAGAGATGAAATCGAAAATGCAACTGGAGTCTTATTTAAAAAAAAAATATATATATTTATTTGGTTCCTTTACAGGTTTCGCAGTTCTTCTGCTTTTCAAAAGGTGAGTTGAGATGGAGGGTCTGTGGTTTTTCTTACATCTGTCCGTGTTGTTTGCTCTGATCAGTGTAAATTAAAACTGAAAAAGTTTACATGTACCTCTTGGCCAGGATTGAACCGAAGTCCAGTATATCCACCGCCTCTCGTACCTACCGCTAGTCCACTGAGACAACAACGGAAATATACTGTAAATTCGTGCTTATAAATCTACTTTCAACATTTTCAAAGGAAAATTATGTGGTATCGCTCATGTCTTTAAGGGCGACTTATAAATCATTTGGCTGTTCCATAAACTACATCGTCATTTTTTTCTCATCTATCTATATTATATTTTAACCTGTAAACCATGTTTCCTTTCTGTTGCACCTCATTCCCTCTCTAACTCTCTCTCTCTGTATTTCTCTCTACGATATTTGAATCTACTATGATCTGGGCTTACTTTATTCACATATATATATATTTGTTTTGCATGTCAGATTCAAATTTGATATAATTATATATATATATATGTGTGTGTGAGTGTGTGACAGAGAGAGAGAGAGAGAGAGAGTGTGTGTGTGTGTGTGTGTGTGTGTGTGTGTGTGTGTGTGTGTGTGTGTGTGTGTGTGTGTGTGTGTGTGTGTATGTGTGCGTATATATAAAGTATACGTTTGTTAAAATAATCAAATTAAATTAATTCAACAGTTAAACACATAGGAATAATAAGGTTGTTACCAAAGAGCCAGATGATTCACAAGTCGTCCGTAAATATGACGAATAGCTCTAGGAAAGACATGGACGACACCACATATTTTTAAATTTGACTTTGAAAGTAGGTTTATAATTATTAATTTTCAGTATACTTTTGTAGCTGTTTCGGCGGCCTAGTTGGCGGAATCATAGTCGGTGGTAATCCTTGTTTGAAGTTCGATCCTGGTCGGGAATCGGATTACCTGTAAAACTGTTCAGTTTTTTTATAGGATGTAAAATAACATTTGATACAAATTACATTCACCTCTCGATAGGGATTGAACTCAAGACGAGGATATCCACCGTCTCTAGTACCTACTACTAGTACCTACTACAGTACGCCACTGAATATGTACTGGGTATGGCTTACATAAACACACTCTATCCTTTTTCTCTCCCCTTTATCCCTCCACACATTATCCTCCTATTCTTCGCCGATCACTCCCTTTCTACCTCTCCCTCACATTATCTCCTACACACCTACCAACCATCCCATACTCTCCCTATTTACAACGTTCCACCTCCACCTCAAACACTCCAGATACAAATACCCGCCTCTTCCCAGCATTTCACACAGTGAGAGGACAATCAGTGTCACTCGTCGCCCACGTGTGACATAGGAAAGAACTGCTCCCACTGTAACAGCCTCTTCTACCCCTCTTGCGTTAAACTCAAAATCCCTGCATAGGGGGCTCTGCCCGAAATCCTTATCCACCTCGCTGTCAAAGGGGATTGGTTCAACGGTGACCCGAATCCAGCAGTCGATTTCCGACCGCCCGAAAGGTCTTCGTGACTGAATCAACCTCAAACTATTCGAGGGTGACGTTTCGGCGGCGGTACGTCTACTAGCCTAGAGCAATATTTTACTCCGCCCCACACCGGATGTCTCGACAGTGCTTTGCCAAAAATATCCGGACTCAGCAGCCTGACATCAGCGACGTTCCAACCCCAGCCAGTAATCTTTTACCAGCTTGATCCAGTGAGGACATAGTAGCTGCCCTGTCCAACCCGGAGAATAAATCAAGTGTGGATATGCTGCCAGAGCTCATGCAGCTAGATATTTTATAGAGCTCTTGCCTCCTTCATCACCCCACCTCTTTGTGAAGATGGACATGATGAACATATTCAACATCGTTATGTGGGATCACGTCCTAGGGACGTTTCTCAAACGAGGAATCTCCATTTATCCTTACGTAAGACCCAGCTTACTCATGACCACTGACAACAGGATTAATTCCACTACGGGTGTCCAGCAAGGAGACACACTTGGCACTCTCCTCTTTGTGATGCCAGTAATATACTTTGCCCGTTCTGTCCGGTCACCCTTCAAAATTTGGTACCTGGTAGACCCGAACCTACGTGTTTCGGCTGAGACGATAGTTGAGGAGCTTAAGCTAATAATTCCAGATGTAATGCTCCTCAGACTCTAGATCAACCCATCCAAGTCAAAAGTGATAAACGTTAGCTAGAGGCCGAATATCACGATGCCATACACAACATCCATCCCGGTTGCATTCGTTTTTTTTACAAATGTTTTCAAAAGACGGTACCTGGAAGCCAAGCCAACATAACTCACCAGAATAGCAGAGAGGTTGCGCCCCATCACACTCACCTATCCACTACTATGCTAGTGGGTACATAGATATTCCACGATCAATTGACTCTCTGAAACGACCGTAAAATAATGAACTTATTAACAACATAGCCCTAACTGCTCTCTACGCTCCCCCAATGCACAAACACATAAGTGCAAATGACTCGCTAAACTGGACAGATCTTCGAGGCAACCTTAATCGGTGGTCACAAAAAGTACTGGTCATACCTCCTAATCTCGCTACAACCACATTTCTGAGGACACATTTTTAACATCATCAGTTCCACCATAACCACGTGGAATAGGATATATATATATTCCAGCATTTCCACATTTCAATATACCAAACACACATTAGATGTAATACCTCCTGTCCTAACCGATTGTGTGTATTGACGTAGCTAAACAATTTCATTCGTCCTAATTACTATACGTCTGATATAACAACTGCAATGACAAGATCAAACATATTGCAGTGCCAGTTAGCTAAACGCATTAAATTATATTCTTTTTATAAGTGAAAGATCGATTATGCACCAAGGTATGTAGTAGAGTATCCAAGTGCAGTGTATTAATAAATAAACAAAGCAATACACACAGATGCCAAGTTAAAACCAAAAACAATAGGAAACCGAATAAAAAATTCAAAATCAGTAAAACGTTGAAAACATAGAAATATATCTACCATTTAAGCACAGCTAATTGAAAGATAAATATAGCAAACATGAGCAAATGTAAAATCAATAAAACAACTTATACGTGTGTATGTATATATATATATAATTAAAATGATCGGAGGCCATATGCAGTTGATTTACAGATATCTATAAAACCGTGACACATATTTCGCCGAGAATCACAACTAGATATTCTTCATCCTACCA
>OZ024742.1:48069004-48071504 GCA_964016885.1 Eledone cirrhosa | reverse complement strand
ATCCTTAGATTTCATTATTTCAAATAGTTCTTGGGAACATAATCTACATTCATTTCTATTATTTTGATAAGGGGTGGCTCTTTTGAGCACACTCCAGGTCAAATCATATTCTATATTCTTATTATTATAATTATTGATTTTTTCTGCTAGAGATGTTGTATTAGCCAGTGCGGCATTTTTAAAACTATGCTTGTGGGTATTAAACCTTGTCTTAAAATTGTTAGAAGTAGCTCCTATATATGAGCAAATAGAATCTTTAGTCTTAACATTACATTTATAGACTATGTTGTTAACAAGACAATTCCCTTTTAATGGGCAGTTTGCTTTGTTTCTACAGTTACAACCTTTCGTTAATTCTGTATTTGAGGAGATATTATGGTTAGTTTGATGTATTGGTGGTATACTTATGGTTTTCTTACATTTATATGCATTATAGGCACTTATATTTTGTTTTATGTTATTTGTTGTTGAGTATGAGAATTTAACTGTAGACCTATTTAAGATTTGATGGTATTTGTGGTTTGGCGGGAAGTTTTTCTCTAGGATATAAAAAATTTTTTTAGCTATGTTTTCCTTAATTTGTAAATTAAACGGAGCATTATACCAAGTAACCCGTCTATTACGGTTTCTATGCTGTTTATTATTTTTATTATTTTTATAGGTTGTATCGTGATGTTTACTAGGAGGATTAATGTTAATGATCTCACCACAACCATTTTTAGTTATATTTGTAGATTTAGGTGTTTTATCTTTTTTATTAGGAGTTTTATTATTAATATTTATTAGAGTTGTATGATGAGTAGTTTTTTGAGAGTTACTATATTTTATATTAGAAGATTTGGTATTTTGGGGTATAGTGTGGGTGGCATTTAGGTGTGTACTTTTCATTTGGTGTTTGTTGGTAATATTAGGTTGTATGTTTTTAGTATTTTTAGTAGAAGGTATATATTCTAATCTATTTTTGTGGCCACTTCTATCTAGAGCTTCGTTATAGAAGGTCGCATTTTTATCAAAATAATAAAAATAATAAACAGCATAGAAACCGTAATAGACGGGTTACTTGGTATAATGCTCCATTTAATTTACAAATTAAGGATAATATAGCTAAAAAATGTTTTTATATCCTAGAGAAAAACTTCCCGCCAAACCACAAATACCATCAAATCTTAAATAGGTCTACAGTTAAATTCTCATACTCAACAACAAATAACATAAAACAAAATATAAGTGCCTATAATGCATATAAATGTAAGAAAACCATAAGTATACCACCAATACATCAAACTAACCATAATATCTCCTCAAATACAGAATTAACGAAAGGTTGTCACTGTAGAAACAAAGCAAACTGCCCATTAAAAGGGAATTGTCTTGTTAACAACATAGTCTATAAATGTAATGTTAAGACTAAAGATTCTATTTGCTCATATATAGGAGCTACTTCTAACAATTTTAAGACAAGGTTTAATACCCACAAGCATAGTTTTAAAAATGCCGCACTGGCTAATACAACATCTCTAGCAGAAAAAATCAATAATTATAATAATAAGAATATAGAATATGATTTGACCTGGAGTGTGCTCAAAAGAGCCACCCCTTATCAAAATAATAGAAATGAATGTAGAGTATGTTCCCAAGAACTATTTGAAATAATGAAATCTAAGGATATCCTATTAAATAAACGACAGGAATTAATTATATCGTGTAATCATAAACTAAAAAAAAACATTTAAATATTATAAACCTAATTAATAACATTATTTTAGAAATTAATATATAATTTAATTTAAATGTTAGTTAACCTATAAATTTAATTTAATTAAAATTCTACTACAGATGAGAATATAAAATATTGTGTAATCATAAATTGTGAAAAACCTTTAAATATTACTAATATATACTTAGTAATTTAATTTATAGATTAATTTTAATTTATTTAACCCTTTATTAAAATTCCTTTACAGATAAAATATAACAAAATATCGTGTATTCAATGACAGAGAAATAATTTTTAGTATTATAGACCTAATTAATATACATTTTAGAAATATATTTATAATTTGGTTTTAAATTTAGTCAACCTAAAAATTTAATTTAATTGGCTTAAAATTAGTATCCTAATACAGACGGATTGCAAAGTGTCATGTAATCATAGAATGGGATGTGTTTTGGATGTATACCTAGTTGATATATTCTTTGCAATTTTTGAAAAAATATGTATATGTATGTATGTATATGTATGTGTATGTATGTATATATATGTGTATATATATATATGTATATGTATGTATATGTATATGTATTAATTTTGATTTCTGTTTGCATATAATTATATTCTGCTATTGATAAAATACAATATCTGTTTTATTTATTATATACCTAATTAACATATACTATAGAAATTAATATATAATTTTTAATTTAGTTAACCTATAATTTATATTCTACTACCGATGTAATACTTTATTTGTTTTTTCCCTATTACTAAATTCATTTCCTA
>OZ024742.1:48054004-48064004 GCA_964016885.1 Eledone cirrhosa | reverse complement strand
ACCAAGCGGAAACGGCAATAGGGGATTAGTGGAAGATAAGTGCGACGACCTTCTCGGGGAAACTCTAACATCGAGGAGGACGAACTGACCAGTCTGTTCGGGAGGACTTTAAGTCCAGGGCCTGTGGATAACTTCCAGAGGTCTCTGATCTGTGCCTCCGATGAGCTCTACCAGTTCGAGACAAAATCTACAGACATGGACGCCCTGGCAGAGGTCCTGCGAAAAGGACCTGTCCAAGATGCGAGCAGGACATCGAAACCGTTCTGCACGCATTGTTCAGTGGTCAGGGGTGACCGACCTGTGGAATTGTGTCGAGCAGCTACTGTCACGTGTAGGACGCATCCAGTTGTCGGCCGAGTCCATAGTGAGGATCAACCCGCCGCCTTCATTTAAAAACGAAGGAGAGGCGGTTTTTCTCTGTCTGGTGGGTATGGCGAAAAGGACTGAGGGCAAACCCCTTTCTCTCCGGACAACAACTTATCCCATTCTTTAAGTATCTCTTCAGAAGGAAGGTGGGAGTGGAGAGAGAGTTGCTACACCCCAGTAAATTCATTGAAAGGTGGGTGAATGTGGCGAAAATGGCCCAAGTGAATGAGCCTTCTCTGTATATAAACCTGTAGGTTGAGGAAGATATATAGAGGGAAGCCAGCTATATGATTAAGACGTCTATATGTATTATACAGTTATCTAATAACGTGTATTCATCCTCATGTGTGACGCTTTATTTGGCAATAATTAAATTCCAGCAAGCAAGTCTTTTTTCGCATATTCTTATGCACTTTTTTTTTATTTCTCAGTAGCTCTTCGCATTTTATATGTACGCACATGCATTTATATATATATATATATATTCTGTAGTGAAAGTTTGATAGAAATATTCGAGGGTGGGTGTATTCAGTCCTTATCATGAGTTTGGTATAATTATTTACAACAGTGCCATAAACACGTACTTAATTTTGGTTGGGTTCTTCACCCAAACTCATTCAGCCTGTCATATTTTTTCTAATGGCAGGCTGAATGTGTCGGGGTCCAGTACCCAACGAAACTTAAGTACCTATCCATGTCACTGTTGTAACTATATGATGATGATGGACTCTCCCGTTGATTCGAAGTAAGTAGGTTCAACAGTCTTTTCTGTTCATTGTATTATGTTTATGCCTCAAATGGCACTTCAATCCAGCTGCTGATTTACCCATCAATCCGCATTTGGTGCAGGTGACAGGATCCCGATCAGAGCAGGCTGGAATGCCTGAGCAGACTCTCGTGTCAGCTCTTATTCAGAGGTGGGCGAAACGTGATTTCTCAAATTTGTTTATACCTTCGTGGCAGATGGTTCTCCATATTATACGGTTGGCAGTCATGAATTTGAAACCCTTGACTGTCAACTTTATGGTTGACAGACTTGAGGTTTGTCCATATATCGCTGTAGTCTCCTGCCCACACTATGCACACCATCCTGGACCTGACTGTACCATAGGCGTGTGGTCCTCAGACATCCGTAGGACATGGCCAGCCCATCTGAGTTGGGATTACATCAGAAATGACTCAATCCCACCAAGGTTGCACCTTGTGAACTATTCGGCATTAGAGACTCTTTCAGAAAGTGCATATCCACAGACGGAGCGAAGACAGCGTTTGAGGAAGAATCAAGCTTATGCATGTGAGTGCGGTAAAAGCCATATAGGAGTGTTGTCAGTACACTGCACGATAAACTGCAACTTTTGTTTTCTGGCATTCCATAGGTGGTGATGTACTTTGCCACACGTATCAGTTGCCATGGAAATGCGATTAACAAACTCATCATCCACTGATGCAGAATGCTGCACCTTGCTGCCAGGGTAAGTAAAGGAGCTCACATATTTCAGATCTGTGCCATCAATAGTGATAGGTGCAAGAAGATGCCTTTGATCTGACTGCATCTGTTTAACGCCTCCTTCATGTCTGGCGATGGTTTGGTTGATGAACCACCTCAGTCATTTTTATGCTGATTGTTAGACCAAAAGCCTTACAGGCAAGTGAAAAGCGGTTCATCAACACCTGTGTCTTTTTGAGGGATGTTGCAACAAGTGCAGCAGCATCAGCAAACAGTAAATCGCGAATGATATTTGTTGTGTGAGTGTTTTAGCCATAAAGCGATGATTGTTGAATAACCCACCCGATGTATTGAACTCGAATCTGACACCAGTGTCCAAATCGCCAAAGGCATGCTGCAGCATTATAGAAAAGAACAAAGAAAAGAGGAAAGGACTATGACACAAACCTGTTTCGTATCATTTGTAACAGCAAAGGGTTCAGAGCATTTAACATCTGACATAACTGAGTATTCCATGCCCTCATGGAAAAACATGATGATATTTAGTATATTATCAGGTATGCCAAGCTATTTCCGGTTTTTCCAAAGAGCTTTGCGATTGATAGTGTCAAAGGCTTTAGTCATTTCAAAAAAGACCATAAACAGCACTTGGTTCCTTTGACAAAACTTCTCTGCGACCTGCCGAAGAGAGAACATCATGCCAATAGTACCTGGATCAGAGCAGAAACCACATTGATTTTCACGGTAGATATCGTCAACAAGTCAGGATGTAATTCTCTTGAGAAAGGAGATATCGCGAGAGTTATCACAGATAGATTTTTACCTTTGTTTTTGAAACAGGTGAGTATCGATGCATATCTGAAGTCCCGGTGGACGCTCCCAACTCTTCAAATTTCGAGAAATAGCTGAAGAAGCATACGAACCAGTTTTTTACCACCTTATTTGAAGATTTCATGTGATTCCATTCCATCTTTACCAGGAAGCTTATTGGATGATAGCTGCCCGATAGCAGCTTTTATTTCATTCAAGTTTGTTTAATGCTAATAAAGGGGAGCTCCGACCTTTGTTGAATAGATGAAATTACATATTCATCGACTTTTAATTCTCCATTAAGGACCTTCTCAAAGTGTTCCGTCAAGCGAGTGAGAATCTCAGCTTTGTCCGTGTATAGGGTTGTTCCAACAGAAGAATGCACTGGATTTGACCTATCCACCCTCGAACCATAGACCACCTTGAGACCGTTATAAAAGGTTCCTGGGTCATTTTCATCAGTGTCTTCGTGTAGTTCGGTGCTTTAGCCATCCACCAAGCATCCTTCATCTTTCTAAGTGAGGACTGAAACTGCAACTTGCAATTTTATAGGCTATCTATTTTGTTGTTAAATTTGTATCTCCAATCCAAAACCTGTGTAGGTTATGCATTCTGTTGAAAAGGTTCTGGACATCCGAGTTGCATTCATCAAACCAGTCATGATGTTTTCTCATAGGAAATCCTAAGATCTCCACAGTGGCTGCATAGGTGGCATCTTTGAGCGCTTTCCAGTAAGCCTCAATATCATCAGAAATCTGGACAGAGTCGAGGGATGAGTCAAGCTTTGCAGAGGTTACAGCTTCCAATCAACTGATCGTAGCTTGCCCAAATCAATGTTGGGTGAGATAGGTGGCTTTTGAAGACGCCTTTTCTTTGGAAGATTGAATGAAACCCTACTTCGCAGCAGTGCATGATCTGAGAGGTAATAGGTGTTGGAAGGCCGTTGACTCTCATAAGTTCTTCCGCCCTTTTAAACGAGTTTTGTTTTTCGTCCCAGAGGAAGTCCAACAATCACCACCCTTACCCAAGCAAGCCTGCTGGAGTTTCCGGTTTAGTCACCGACGACCCGACCATGTGACAGGTCGTACTGAGTTACATGTTACCAGTAGCACGTTGATGTAATTATATACTATGGTTACATACACCTGTTCCATATATTATTTATTTGTTTTCCTTATGTGTTTGAGAAATGTATCCACTTCTCACATCAACGAGTGCTTTGGGACATTCTAACCACATGAACATAACATTGGAGCTGTGCTCTCTAAATTCGGAGAAGTAGCAGATCTCTCTGAGCTCCGAGCTGGCTGCGTACTCTATCGTGTAACGTTACTCCAAGCTTGTTTTTGTGATCGTTTTCTTTCGGGCATTACCCAAGATTGATGGCCATAGGCAAGCGTTTATACCTAGCTGCCTTGTGATTACCGAATGCTGAAGCTGGTGCATTTCTGCATGAGCTCCAGCAATTCTTGCACTTAATTCAGCCTCCTGCCTTCCATCACTCGTGAACACGGTGAAGAAATATTTGAATCTCGCAACATATTTCAGTTGAACTCCATTCATGTAAATTGCACTGTACAGGATTATTCGTCAGGATGAGTATCTCAGTTTTCGCTGTATGATTTTCATTCCAACCATGCTAAACTCGGCAACAAACCTATCAAGCGTAAGTCGGAGATCACCATCTGTCGTGTTAAGTAACACCATGTCATCTGCAAATTCCAGCCGACTGATTTTTCACAACTCACATCCCGGCTGTGCATATCAATCATGCTAATGAAAATAATGAGCAGGAGAGGTGACAGTTCGCACCCTTGGTGGTGTATGACTCTCACATCGAATGGTTTCGATTTAGCACAATTTATCTGAAAATAAATACTTGGTGTATAGAGAAACCAGTGCAGCAAAAAGCGGGCCATAGATCTAATTCTCCTGCACAACATTCCACAGCAGGTCCCAGGAAACGTGTTCATATGCCTTTTCGATAGTCTACATAACACGGATATACCTCTTGGCATCACCTACGATTTGTCGAAGACCTACCGTAATGTGAATATTTGGTGGCCTCTGCTGCATCTGCAGCCAAAACCACACTGATCATCACCTAGTTTGGACTCGACAATCTCCCTGCATCTCTTTGCATATACTTACCGGGGAAGCTTAACTAAGAGATCCCTCTGTAATCGGAATACACACGCTCTCTCTCTCCCTCCCTCTCTCTCTCTCTCTCTATCTCTCTCTCTCTCTTTCTCTCTCTCTCTCTCTCTCTCTCTCTCTTTCTTTCTCCCTATCTCTCTCTCTCACTATCTCACTCTCTCCCTCTCTCGTATACCTTTTAGTAAATTAGCATTGTCACTGCTGATTGCCATTGCTTAGATACCTTTGCAGATATCCAGGTCACCAGGCACACACGAGTCAGCCAGAGAATAACTTATTTGATGCTTTTAACATCTCCAACTGGATTTCATCTTCCCCAGCGGAAATGCCAAATTTGAGGTCATTGACTGCTCGTGTGACCTCATCCTTCGAGAGATTAGTCACCGCTCCCACAAGCCCCTCGTGTACATCAGAAGATACTGTTGCGTTTGGGTTTAGATCTTTATATTATTTCCAGTTTGACATCCTTCAAATTTGCTGTCAAATATTGATGGGTTGAGTAATAGCTAGGCATGTACATCGCAGCCTGTAACACATGTAGAAAATTTAACAATGTTCTTTTTAGAATCGAAACATAGAACTGATTGGCATATGTTGGTTTGGCAGCAATATATTTTAGTATTTTTCTGACGACCGTATTGCATGCTTCATAAACATTTTTGGTATTTGGCTACATTTGGCCATTTTTGCATATATTTGGCAAGAAACAACAATAATCCTCTGGTAAATATGCTCTAAGAGGAATAAATCATAAAACATATTTAAGTGCACTAAACATTGATTATGAAAACTTAAAAACGCGATATGTCAAGATAGTTGGCTGTTTTCCTACATAGTAGTTAAATTTGAATCCGTTAATATAAATATAATTGTCAACTTGTTCAATATAATATTATACAAGCATTAAATTTTGCGTCTAAAATGATACCGTGAACCACATTAGAAACACTGGATCTGTGTTATTCGGTTATTCATGTTCACTATGATTGAACAACTATTTATGTTATTTCGATGTCCAAATACAAATGTTAACAACGTTTACTATCAATGGTACATAATGAGAACGATTGACCATTGACGGAAAACTGCCAATACGGGAAGTTCTCATATATTACATATATAAATAACACGGATTCACTGTCATTTTCAAAACAATTAATAGAAAATATCTCGCATCAAAATTGTTTCAAACGGAAATTAATCTAGAGAATTGAAATAAAATATATTTGAATGTTTGGGCATTATAACCAACTTATATTAAAGACGACTAGGCAAGGCAATGGAAGCAATTAGTAAATGGAAATGCGCTTTCTGACGCATCACGTAAGGCTATTAATTTGTAGCGTTGTCTTTGTGAAACTCTAGAGTGAAATGATGTAATATCCCGTATAAATGTGTATCTTTGTTTAAGGTTATTAGATTTTAAAAGTAATGGGCACACGCCATAAACGCATGCTATAAGTGTGAAGGTCATGTAAAATATATTGAGTTGTCAGTTATATGTAAATATCTTTACTGTTTTATTAGTGAGTGTCTTAGTGACACTTATTAAATGTGAATAGGTCGTCAACTATTAAATAATACTTAACACCAACATAACAGTGTGTAGAACTCCCGTATGTGTGTGTGTGATTAGAGGTATGTACGCATATATCTATCTCTCTCTCTATATATATATACATATACATACGCGTATACGACTAGGCTGGCTTTTGGCCAATGTTATTGACTGTCCTTTTGTATGTTCTTATTTTTTTAATTAAATTTAAGCATATATTAACATGCGTGACTGTATACCGATTTAAAGTGAAGCATAATTAATCTGTCAAATTTTATATTATGAACCAATATGTTAATAGTTTACAAATTTGTCTCAAAAGAAAAAAGAGAAACACAATAAATAGAATATATCCGTCGTATAGAGTCGTATTTATTATTGACAGTTTGCCACTTCCTTGTGGCTTCTTTCAATACTTGAAAGTAAAGGCTGTTCAAAATACGTCGCAATATTTCAAAATATTTAGACAACAACGAAATAGAGAAACAAATATATATATGTAAAAGTATATCCATCAAATTAATGAGAGTATGTAGTTTTTCTGTTTATTGATATAAAAAAAGCACCAGCAGATACCCACCGATATTTTTAAACAACTCCCTTTTTTCAGCCCGTTTCCCTCGCTACAAACACACACAAGGAGATACGTATATATACGTATATATATATATATTTATTATTGCTACCTTTTATCAGAAGGTATCGTATAGTATATATATAAATATATATGTATATTTTTGCTGCAACCTGATATGAGGAGGGATCGTATGGTATATATATATATATATATATATATATATATATATAAATACATACACGAGCATAATAACAACTATCACATGTAAACACACAGAAGTAAACTAAGATAGAATACATTAACCAATACACACTCACCAAAACAAGAACACACACCAAACCAAACACTATACACACACGCAAACGCATGCGCAGAGAAGACAAACAAAAAATAAATAGTCTAAATAAAGATGGCGTAAGCATACAATGCAACGGGGGGAAACATAATAGCAACACTGACGATGTTGCAGATGTGTAACGAAAGAACTTTGATAGACTATATATATGTGCTTGTGTCTATATTGTATCTGTATTTTTGACCGTTGGTCAGTCAATGGCAACATTGAGGACCGAATAAATTAAATTAACCGATATAAAAGACACAGAAGCGAAAACCAACCAAACAGTGAGTGTGTTCTGTTATTAAATCTGGCAATATTATTACACCAATATGACCCTCCCCAAGTATAACAATATATATATATATATATATGTGTGTGTGTGTGGTGTGTGTGTGTGTGTGTAGGTGTGTGTGTGTGTGTGTGGGTGTGTGTGTGCGCGTGTGTGCGTGTGTGTGTGTGTGTGTGTGTGTGTGTGTGTGTGTGTGTGTGTGTGTGTGTGTGTGTGTGTGTGTGTGTGTGTGTGTGTGTGTGTGTGTGTGTGTGACATATAAACAGAAATTAAAAGAATAATAAAAGAATGTCACATTACATGGAAGATATATAGAAAGTAAACAGTGATAAGATGAAGGAATGGGGAAACATTAGAAAAGAATATTGAGCAGAAAAAATGCATTTGTTAAAATCTATCATGTCTCAGACAATTTCAAAGAGAGTTTCCTTTTCATTGGTGCTAAATATGAATTGTCGCACGTGTTTGGTCCTGTACGTTGTGTTCGATTACCTCAGTTATATGACGATGTGTGTAATAACAATGTATATAACACAAACTATTATTTGGGAAGTGTGATTGCGTTGGTAAATCTGTTTGCCTATCAAACTAAAGGCATAAATTATTATAGCTTAACATTCATTGTAATCCAAACTTAACTACATGCTTAAAATGGTCGGCCTATTATGTAAAGAAAATAGTGATATATATTTCAACCCCAAATTTATAGCAGTCAATTCATAAAGAAAACAATGTTGTAAAAGTTGATATCATTAACTTAGTATCAATTGTTTGACGATTAGCATGGATATAGGAAATTACAGAAAAATCTCCAATTCCATTTACTGAATAGCTGTAAATCAATTTTTTCCACAGAAATATTAAATTAGATATGATCTTAATAACATCGCCTTGCAACTTATTCTATTCATTCATGTTTCACTATTGATGTGCTCGTTTATCATTTTAATGCATATTTGTTTCTTTGTTTGTATAAATGTCAGTATTTTCATCGATGTCTTTTCTTTGTAAATTCATATTTTGTTTAACTGTTGGACGGTTTACTGTTATGAGAGTGTTTATATTTGATTTTTTTTTGGTTTCAAATTTTATTTTCTGTTTGTGGAACGAATTAAAATATGAGTGAATCACTGTGTTTCCGTTTTATAATCAAAAATATCTCTAGATCAATTGGCGAATGGTAAACAACTTCGATTCACATTTGAGTGTGTTTGCGAGCGTGTGATTGTGTGTGTGTGTGTGTGTGTGTGTGTGTGTGTGTGTGTGTGTGTGTGTGTATGCAGAATCTCCAATACAAGCTGATAATTACAATTATATTTCCAAATCTTTTCAAACCAACCACCACCTACAACTTCACGTCATGTAACACTACCAATACTACTGTCAGTGTTTCATTATCAGTAACAATATCAACAACGGCGTCTATAGCAACAAAACGGAAAAAAGATGTTATCTCAAGCATGATCAAGACTAACCTAAGTAATGTCGATGTGACTGAACGCAGACGTTATTAGCACAGTTACTAAAATTATCAGCAATACCACTACTTACACAATCGCACTAAAACCTTAGCTAGGAATATTACATCATACTTTCCATTTCACTCCTCGCTTTTTTATAGTAGTTCGATGTGGTAGAGATAGCAGCCATATTTCCCTTTAAACTACAGCAGGATGGTCCAGATTATAACGCTTTTCATCTCAAGTCTGTTCTGGCAAGAATGACCTTGTCCTAACCAGCAACACTAAAATCAATGTTTTGTACGTTAATTTGTAGTACAACTACTATTGCCATCACCGACATCTACTTTAACAATAAATTATATCCCCACCCTCCCCCAACTGAGGCTTTGGCTCAAACATTTCCAGTTATATTATTACTGCTGCTGTTCCCTTTAGTAGAGCTCGGTAAAACTAGACAACATAATAGAAGTTTGAGATGCTTATCAAATTAGATAATAATTAAATAATAGCATTGCGTAAAAAAAGAGAATAATGTAAATTGAAAGAGATATAAACCATCAAAGATAATTAGACAATTATACAAAAGAAAAAAAAAAAGAAAACTGGAATTTAAAAAATGACAAACTCAGTGATAAGGCTAAATGCAAGAAACTAATCAAACATTTTGAAATTGAATGATGAAAGAAATAGTCAAGCATTGATTTCCTTTTATATGAAACAATAAAGAATTACATAAACACACAAATATATTTATAAAATTGCAATACGATAAAAATAAACAAAAACAGAAAGAAGAAATATCACTTCAGTCGTCATAACGGAACGGGAAATGTTTAAGATAAGGCTAATTATTAGCAGAAATGCACATTTATTTTAATTAACCGAAATAGAAAAAAATCTCTTAGGATTCATACAATTAATGTTAAAAATCATAAATTACAAACACCGAGTAAACGATTTGCAATTATATTTTTTATACCAGTGATGGTTTGT
>OZ024742.1:47994004-48051504 GCA_964016885.1 Eledone cirrhosa | reverse complement strand
TATTAGGTGGTTCATAGAGACGTCCTCTAGCAATGAACGGAAAAAACGAAGATTATACGTCATATGTGGAGCAGGGAGAACAATTGCACGCAAAGATAAAACCACGTAAATGGTGTAACTGAAGTCGTAGACTAAAATTCTAACTAGGAAACCGAATGATTCTCGGCTTCAGAGTTAAGTACAAAGTAAATAAAATACAGAGATGATTGAAATAAATAGATAGACGCATCCATATACATACATACACAAGCATACGCGAAAACTCTCGCCATAGGAATACAAATACACGCACGTACACACACTAAAAAAACAAAAAAAAACACCCACACTAATACAGAACCCACTGAACACCTGTACCCGCACGCATACCAATGTATACACCAAATACATCAAAAATATATATAAAAATATATATATTAATATATATATATGTGTGTGTGTGTGTGCGTGTATACATATAATTAAATAAACGTATAATCTTTCGGGTAGAATATTTCCAGAGCCTCAGCGGCGCAGAGCTCACATGGTCTTTTATTTCCGTTATACGATCTATCCCTAGTAAGGATCTCCCAGTGTAAACTATATTGGTATGGTTATCTTTTAGACACCAGATATAAGCTGAAAGTGACGTAATATTCCTTCTTGAAGGGTAACGAAAAGAATGGGTATGCATGTAAAGAAGCTGATTGAATCTGTTGGCGGTTAACCCTATGTAGGCCGTACGGGACGTGGGTGTTTCAGCCTTACATTTGTAGACAATGTTACTAGAGAGGCATTTCATATATATATATATATATATATATATATATATATATATATATATATATATAAATGCATATAGGAACACATGTATTATCCAACCGTATGCCAATGTCGTTCTTTGGCAGGTTAATAGATTAAGGAGCCAGAACGTATATAATCAAGGTTTAGCAAATAAGAAAAAGTTTTTAAATATTTTTTTTAAAGTTCACTATACCTGCTATAATTATCCTTACCGTGCGGTTTCAAATCTCAAATTATATGGATAATCCATGCGGAAATCCATTGAGAAGAAGACTTTCGTCAGAGGGTTCATCTCCCTCGGAGCATATAAAATTCACGAGTTCAAATCACGAACCGGTGCCATACAGAACTGTTCCCGGATGAGAGTGTATGATGAAGAAACAATCTTGTCTAGTGCCGCGTGTAAAGATAGAAGGCAGGGGCGGAAAGGTCAATGTACTGACTCTCATTCGGGAACAGTTATGTATGGTGCCAGTTCGTGATTTGAACTCGGGAATTTTATATTATTCGAGTGAGAAGAACCCTCTGACGGAAGTCGTCTTCTCAATAGATTTCCGCATGGGTCATCCATTTATTTTGAGACTTGAAACTGCGCGTTAAGGGTAATTATAACAGTTATAGTGAACTTTTTAAAATGTATTTTAACACTTTTTCTTATTTGCTAAACCTTGATTATATATATATATATATATATATATATATATATATATATATATATATATATATATATATATATATATATATATATATATATATATATATATATATATATATATATATATAGTGTATATCCTTGTCTAAACTTACGTTTGTGTTTCTTCCTGTTTACGTCCTCTAGAATACATATTTATCTATATAAATATCTATATACTAGATTACCAGATTTGAAACAAATAACTATTGGTTGAATATTATAGACTAGATGAAGTCAGTTCCCTGGAATGGCATCTATTGTCACTAAAGAATCATTAGGTAATCGGAACTGTAAATTGTTTGGTTGTACGTTTTGTCTTTGTATCGCATGTATTATCCATTTCATCTCTCACTTGCGAACATGACAGAATTAATAGCATTACTATACGAGTTTAGTCTATTGAGTGAACCAACAACAAGTCATTGTTACTGGTAATAAAATATTGTTTCTACAGTTATAAAATAATAAGGAATTACTAGTATAACAAATGATTAAGCTTATTAGGATTTATAATCATATAGATTTAGGGCATGTATATAGCCATGTTATTTAAGTAAGCATTCTCACATTACACGGAAAATTGGAGCTCTTTTCATGAATACATTTTGTTTGTTTTTAGTTTTATGCTTTGTATAAAGTATCTTTTAAAATTCTGAACTCTTTCCAGCAACAGATCAATCTTACTTGGCTATATATTTCATGTAATCAAAGTGGAGAGAAATATGGATGCTTTAATTACATAATTAAGTAGATTTCCTACATTCTCACAGCTCCATATTTAAGTCGATATAACAAATAGTATTTCTATTATTCATTCTGCATTCGTTTATGATATCACGTTTAAAACAAGTGAAAGTGCGTCGCTGGATGGGTAGAGAATTGGATACGCAATCGTGAGGCTGTGTGTTCGATTCCCGGACCGGGTGATGCGTTTTCTCCTTCGGCAAGACACTTTATTTCACAATGCTCCTCCTACCTGGAGTGGCGACCGATAGATAGTATTAGTAATTGGAAAGACCATTGGAAATATTGTTTCCTCGGTCCGATTTGACAAAAGTCGATCAACTGTCGATTTATAAAAAGCATGACTCCTGAACGCTATAGACATTTCTCTTTGTTGCTTGTATAGATGTTATTACTGCCTTTCCAAATAAAGATGATGATGAACTCTACAATAACACAAAGATAATCTTCTCTTTCGTCAACTTCAACATGATTTTTTAAGGACAATAATGGACACCAATTTCTAGCATATATAGAGATCCTGTAGTTACCTCCATTCCAAATTAATTGCTATACAAACATCTTTTCCTATGGGATAACACACTCCACTAAATTAATGCATCATACACACTTTCTCTCACTCTCGAAAAGATCGGCTCTGCTCAAACCTGTTGAGTGATGCAATCTACTAGATTTAAATACCCAAATCCCGCTGTATATCAATATGTTGCCCCTACAACTCCACCAAATGTTAAAGAGTACGTGGAAACACATTTTACTCATACTGGGCTCTAATAAATAATTGTTTCTACTGTTGGCACCAGGCCAGCAATTATCCCAGTGCATTACTGGTACTTTATTTTATCGACCTCATGAGGATGTAAGGCAAAGTCAACCTCGGGGGGATTTGAACTCAGATCGTAAAGGGAAGTAACTATGCTGGAAAGCATGGCGTCCGACCCTCTACCGATACTGCCAATCCACCGCCCTATACTCTAATAAATAAAGCGGACTAAAATCATACCCACATTACAATTTGAAAAGTTTGAAAGAAACATAAAATAGTCAATAGCTTCTAGTGAAGGATATTAATGGTGCCCCAATATCTTTAGTGGACGAGGAAAATAAGAGAACCTATATATATAGAAGCGTAAATTAACACTACAAGTAAGTCTGTCAGGAATTCAAGTCATATTTATACGATTTAAGCTTTGCATTTAACACATAGCAATAGAAACGTATATCATGAATAAATAATTAAATACATACACTCGCGCGCGCACACACATACACTCACACACACACACACACTGACACACATACACACACACATATATATATATATATATATATATATATATATACATATAAAAGAATAGAGGTGTAACACACGAGTTATGATATATTGGTAAACGGAAAAAAAAATGCTGACAAATTGTTCACAGTGAAAAATAGTTTAATTAGGAATAAGTGAGAATTAGTAATATTATTGGTTAGTATTCAGTTTTGGTTTAAAGTTTTACCGGTTACGCATTTCTAATGCTTTTCAAAAATAATTTTGAGATAAAGCGCCCGTGATGTTTGCTCTAATCTGGATTAGAGAAAACATCACCGGCGCTCTATCTCAAAATTATTTTTGAAAAGCATTAGAAATGCGTAACCGGTAAAACTTTAAACCAAAACTGAATACTAACCAATAATATTACTAATTCTCACTTATTCCTAATTAAACTATTTTTCACTGTGAACAATTTGTCAGCATTTTCTTTTCCGTTTACCAATATATATATATATATATATATATATATATATATATATATATATATATATATATATAGATTACAGTAATCAAAGTTCAGTTTAAGTCATTTATTTGCTTACAATTGTTTCCTCCAAACCGAGGTTTGGATTCTTCGGAGCAGCTATTTATAACATACTTGACCTCCTTTTCAACCCAAGAGACACATAAAACATATGCGCATATTGATCAACAGTGGGGTGACATTCATCAAATGAAATAGCATGGCAATTTACATATAAAGTGTTACATGATAAAAATAAAATAAAATAAAAGCAAGAGTGAAAATAAGAGTGAAAATAAAGATAAACATGAAGCGCTGGCAGTCTATGAAGATAAAGCAAGAGGAAAGGTTAGAGTAGTCAGTGCCTGAAGCAATCTCCCGTGTAGCATGCACGCTTGTCTTATCTATACATGATTAGAGTGCGTCAGAATGATATTTGCAGGGTCAGGCAGTTGAAGCAGGCAATCGATCTTATTATATAGGCTGAATTATTAAGTCATTTATTCTCATACATCTGTATGATATACAGTCTCGGATGCGGGGAAACACCAAAATATCAAAAACCTACAACATACTATAAACCTTATTGTATCGTAGGCAAGGTCGTACCACTGTCCTTGCTCACACCACCACTCACATAATCCATGAGACGCAATATATATATAGAGAACACGCGTCTATCGTATAATTCGCAGTGGTTCAGCATATAGTCAAGCTATAAACGGTATCCAGTCGGTTCTTAATTAATATATCATGCTGTCCAAATTCCGGAAGTGCGTGAATGATTAAGGGGAATTATTGCGTAAGGGGAGGTAACTATCTAGTTATTTTAGTTACATTACTATGCTAAACTACATTAATGGTGATTCAAATACGTGCCTATCATGTGAAGTTATAACTAATATCTAGAGTATGGTACCCATTTATAAGTTAGAGAGTTGTTCATTAAGAAGTACAAGGGTGTATATACTAGGATGATTGCCAACCAATAATTAAGGGGTGTCATATCTGAACGTTCTATAAGAGGAGTCGGACTCTCAAGTCACTGCTCCATGCGAATGTAATACAACAGTAGGACCTGGTATGGTCCCACTATTATATATGCCACCTGGTAGGCTCCGGGTCATTGCTTGCCTGCATCCCCAGTAAATCTTCGGTATGGTCCGGAGATCCGATCTCTCATATAAACGCACTAGTCTGGCCATCAGGTAATAGACAACCCCCGTCTCAAATATAAATCAATTATGTATCACATCTCCAAGCTAGAGTGGAGTCTATTAATAGGTATTAAAGGAGTCCACATCAAGATAATTACGTGCATAATTCAATGAACTGATCGCTTACAGTATATACTCACTTAATAATACGATTATCTATCTAATCATCAATCTAGCTCTTGGTGGTAATCCATGCACAGGACTATGCTATCACAACCAGTACCGTGTCCCCAGTTTATACTAAGCTTATATTTGTGCAATGCAGAATAAGTAATTAAAGACTATCTCTCACTATTTAGGGTTTGTGTATATAAAATATATTACCATCAAAGGTTTTATTGCATACATAACCATAAATAGTACCCTTAATACTATATATATATATATATATATATATATATATATATATATATATATATATATATATACATATAACTTTATCCTTCATACTGGCTGATTGGTGCAGTGTAAATACATATCTTAGCTACCAGCAGGGGTGTTATTTAAGTATGTCCAATTCAGAATACTGCTATGAGAGCATAGGTACATAGGCCAATCAGATACGTGTCTCCTTTCTGATGTAGAAACAAATAGATCCAAAAATTGATTAAGGCATTTAACATTTTATCTTTTTACATGGAAAGCCTTACATGTCTATATATTTAAAATGTGTAAATATGTATACATTGGCGCCGTCTCATTCACCCATTGTTTATACATAGATATACATTTGCGCTCCTTGATGAAAAATGTTGATATACTTCATAATATACTATCAGCATGACCTTAACTTATATGCAAATAGGAGCGACAACTTCAGAATAATATTATGAGCAATTGGATAATTAAGCTCATCATATACGTGTTTCCTTGTGGTTGTATATATCATATACATACATTCTAATGGAAACCTAAGTACGTCCAAAAACCGGTTAAGCCTACTTAACATTGTATCAGTTTGCATGGAAGATATTCATATTTCTGGCATGTTAACCATAAGTATATATATAACTCACGCGATATGCTAATTAGGCTGCTCAGCCGTTAATATGCATAAGGAAAGTATATACTTTCAGACGTTCAATCATCTGGCAGGAATGTATACGATGCTGACGATAGCTAATAAGCTTCAAACTAGTACATCGTTCCTGTGTCAGTGTTGAACAAAAAGGCGAGGATGGCTCCCTGAACACTGTACGGCGTAATTCGGGTTGTTTGTTTGTTTACAAACAAACCGAACATTATAATAAATGTCCGGTGAATCCATACGTACATATATATATGTCTGCATGTATGTATATATATACATACTACTGTACGTCTGTATACTTATATGTATGTACGTATACATACATACTTACATATAAGTATCAGCCGTACGAAGAGTGAGAAATGAAATTTGGTTTCATTCATTTCCATATATATATGTGTGTGTGTGTGTGAGAGAGAGTGTGTGTGTGTGCGTGTCTGTGGGTGTTTGTGTGTGTGTATATATATATATATATATATATATATATATATATATATATATATATATATATATATATATAAATATATATATATATATGTGTGTGTGTGTGTGTGAAGGCGCGTGGCTGAGATGTTAGAGAATTGGATTCGCAATCGTGAGGTTGAGAATTCGGTTCTTGGAACAGACGATGCGTTATGTCCTTGAGCAAGATACTTTATTTCACGTTGCTCCTTCTACCTAGATTTGCGACCGATAGAGAGTGTTGGCAATTCGAAAGTACAACGGAAACATTGTTTCCTCGGTCCGATTTGACGAAAGTCGATCGACTTATATATATATGTGTGTACGTATATGGCCTCAGCCGGATGGCTGGAACAGGTAAAAGAGTAAAAGAGTAATATATATATATATATTGCCAATATCGAATTTATCCACTCTGTTTACATACTGTCCGATGTCACTCATATATATATATAATTGAAAAAGTGGAGAATAACTTGGTCAACATTACAAAAAAGGGGATTTATTTAAAGTCTAACGATTGTTTCACTGATAAAGATGTCTAAACATTCCTTAACACTAGAAGCAGTGCCACTCAATTTTATATACGATGTTTGCTCGATCATATCTTCAGAAAATGTTATTGAATATATATGTAATCGGCAAATTTACAAATTCAAATTACATCATCAATAATAATATTAATAATAAAGATATAGAGAGAAAAGAAGGAAGAAAGGGAGATAGATACAATAAAGAAAGGAAAGGAAAAAAGAAAAAAGAAGAAGGAAAAAGAAAAAGAGAAAGAGAAAAAAGAAGAAAAAGGAGAAATTATTACAGAGAAAAAACATATAAAGAGAAAATATATAGAGAATGATGATAGACAGAGAAGAGACAAGCATAACTAAAAATAACACAGGATAGAAAGAAGAATAGAGGGAAAAATAAACGAATAAACGTTAATATATGTATCTATCTCCGTTTCTTCCTTCTTTTCTCTCTATTTCTTTATTATTAATATTATTATTGATGATATAATTTGAATTTGTAAATTTGCCGGTTACATATATTTTCAATAACAGTTTCTGAAGATCTAATCGAGCTAAAATCGTATTTAAAATTGAGTGGCACTGCTTCTACTGTTAAGGAAATTTTAGACATCTTTAACAGTGAAACAATTGTTAAACTGTAAATAAATCCTCTTTTTTGTACTGTTGACCATGTTTTTCTCCACTTTTTCAATTTCATTACTCCATGATAAACTTATATAGGAATACAAATGAAATCATAAAGTCGTCATCTACGTAAACCTCTTGTTGAGTCAAACAACGCCGTACGCTAAAACTATCCATAATAATAAGAATTCACAACCTCTAACTGGATTACCTATAACGATATTTTGTTATCCTTTATATATATATATAGTGGCTGCCCACTCGTTTTCGAGTACGGCCACTACTTTATATCCATGTAGGAGAACCCCTACCGATGCGCTGAACGAGTGTGAGTTTTTAGTCCAGCCAGCGATTTGAAAACTCTGGTACAAACACTACACTTGGGACAATTATTGACACATAGTGCTGGGCCCAGGGTACCATGTGACGACAAGTACAAAGAGATCTCCAGATATAAAGCAATGCCTGTGCCGTGAAGCTGTTATAGTGAGCAAAGGCCCTGCACAAAGCCAGTCCCAGTCTCTTAACCAAGATGATATTTACCAAAAAGAAGAAAATGTCAACATCATTGGATACCATCAGAGTTGCAGGTGTGATATCAGAGTTTTCCTTCTCCTAGAATTATGCCTTGACAAAGGCTAAGGGGTCATCTCTCCCGGTGATTTTGGATGGCCATTGACTCTTAAGAGCTCCTTTGCCCTTTTGCCCTTTGACATATATATATATATATTCTCTATACACAGACAAATATCTAGTTCTGCATATAACCTCACATCTATACAACATATTTTATTACTGAGGGTAACTAAACAGGTAGACGATGGTGTGACTTGTATATACATGTATATATATATATATATAAAGTTTAGAAATTGTAACACAAAGAAAATCGGCCAAATGCATGTGGCCATACTTATACCGCAACAAGGCTAGTTGAGAGCATTTATTTGAGGCTGTGAAAATGTGTCTTTTCACACCCTGAATTTACTCGCCAACAGTTCGTCCAACATGACTTTCCTCTAGGCTGAACCACGTTGGATGATACGGAACAAAGCCTGTCGATGAAGGAATCCTAGGTGCCATCGTGAAAATGCATATAAAACTTGCATATACATTATGCAAATCGTGTTTACATCTTCCTGGGGTTAAAACCTATCGAGGATTGTTATCGATGTCTATCGGTCGAGTTTAGTCAGCGACCTGTTAGAATTTATCGTTATTTTAGTGTAAGTATGGTCACATGCATTTGGTCGGTTTTCTTGGTGTCGCACTTTCTTAACTTTGTGTCTACTCTGGAGGAAAATGTATAAACTGTTCGAACCTTTCATTGCATTGTGACTACCTCAAACAATCAGATTGTTATACTACGGTTATAACTTCGATATGTGCCTATTATATTATATTATATATATATATATATATATATATATATATATATATATTATATTTGGAGATGGTCATTTTGCCAATGAAAGCAGACGCACTATTTCAGTTTCTTTCAGCCTTATTAATATTTGTTACTGGTAATTTTTCTGAGCCACCTCTTCTTCCTAAAAAAACAGATAAAGGAGAAGACACAGACAAGAAGAACAAATAGTCAATGAGTAGGACACATAATGTTTGCCGAAATACATTTTAAAAATAACCGACAACTAATAAGAGTAAAGCTAAAGAGAATGTCAATTTTGAGTAGATTTTTATTGGCGAAATTAGCAAAATGCCTATCCCCAATCATAACAAAATATTTCAACATACTATTTCACGTGAGGAAACTTACAAACCAAATACATATATATAACTTTGTACAAAACCACACACAAAATAGACATGCATACACACTCCCACACACATAGGCATGTCGCACGCGTACACACACACACACACACACACGCACGCACACACGCACACACATACACACATATATATATTTATTATTCCACTAACGCTCCTCTCACTGCCTCTCGGAGTTTCTCCTTCTCCTACTTCCCACCACTCTCCTGATGAAGGGCTTATGCTTGAAACGTCGCACCCGCACACCTCGCTCTCACTAAGCGTGAACCAAATACCTGTGGTGTTGATTTTTGTTTTTTTTACTTTCCTATATTTATATATATATATACATATATATATTGTTATACTTGGGGAGGATCATATTGTTGTAATAATATTGCCATAAATATTATGTAACAGAACACTTTCACTATTTGGTTGGTTTTCGCTTCTGCATCTTTTATATCTCCATATTCCATTTATTTGGCAATCGATGTTTATCACTGACTGACAAACGGTCAATAATACAGATATAAATACATATATATATAGTCTAACAAAGTTCTTTCGTTGCATATCTGCAACTGGTACTATCAGCATGTCCCCTCCTATTGTATTGAATTGTAATGTTCACGTTGGTCAGTCAATAATAAACATTGATTGCCAAATAAATTAAGTATGGAGATATAACATATATATACACACACACACACACACACACTATATATATATATATATATATATATATATATATATATATATATATATATATATATATATATATATATAGTGGAGAAAGGATTTTAGAATAAAAAGTAAGTGTTCCATATAGTGATACGTTCATATTACTATAAATCGATTTCAATATTTGCATCTAACTCACTTTTGATAAGGTCCGAAGCTTAAAATATTCGAATATTTCCTGATAGCTAAAGTCGGTGACTTCAATATATTAATACAATATTGTTTCATCCATATAAAAACAATTTTTTTTTTATTCAGGTGGCATCTTACTGCATTAAAATATATACTAAAACAAAAACTATACGAATTCAAGTTGAGAATATTAGCGGCTTCGGTTTGTGACCTCTAAATTCAGATTCAATTCCAATTTTACCGAAAATGCCACTCAGTATTAAACATATCATACGCATGCTGTAGCGCATACACAGGCGCACACATAGACGTAGGAATATATATATACATACATACAACAATATATATATATATATATATATATTAAAATAATAATAATAACAATAATAATAATAATAATAATAAAAATCCCTTCATAGTACCTTCTTTGAGAAAACTGAATTTAGAGATCCACAGACATGGAACTGGTTGAGAAGAGGATACCTCAAAAAGGCTACAGAAGGAATGGTAATGGCTGCGCAGGAGCAGGCCCTCAAAACGAAGTGGTTGAAGCACCATATTTACAAGGAGGAGGCTAGCCCACTGTGCAGGATCTGTGGAGAGAGAGAGGAGACTGTGGCTCACATTGTATCCTAGTGTAAACACCTAGCCCAGACCCACTATAAGGGCTGGAGACATGATGTGATGGGCAGGGTGATCCACTGGCACCTGTGCAAAGTAAACAATTTAGCACATTCTGAGAAATAGTATGAGCATAGGCCAGAGGCGGTGATGGAGAATGATCAGGTGAAGGTGCTGTGGGATTTTAGAATACAGACGGACAAGTAACTGGAACACAATAGACCTGACCTGGTGGTTGTGGACAAAGAAAAAAGATCGTGTCTGATTGTGGATGTGGCCTGCCCATTCGACACAAGAGTGCAAGAGAAGGAGAGGGAGAAAATTAACCGATACCAGGACCTAAAGTGGGAGGTGAAAAGGATTTGGAACTGCCATGAAGTCAAAGTGATCCCGATTGTCATAGGCGCACTGGGGACTATCTCCAAAAGTTTCCAGGGATGGTTAAAGAAAATCGGCCCCTTTACGCTTTTTGGAACGCTTCAAAAGGCATGCTTGCCTGGAACAGCAAGAACCCTCCGATACGTCCTGAATATCTGTGGCTGCAGGTAGTGGCTTGATATTCATTCCAACGGACTTTCCAGTTAACCAACATCAATGACTGAGATTCAAGGAATAACAACAAAAATAATAATAATAATTATCCATTTCACCGTTATTCGAACTGTTTAGGTTCGATATTTAAACACTCTTATCGAGGATTGGTGAATGTATGGTTACATAACCATCTGTGGATTCACCGTCTCCGGTGGTTGCGCCGCTCCACTTGGCTCTTGTGTGGCATTATCACCACGCTGTAGACGAACACAAATAAACAAACAAACAAACAGGCAGAAAAAAACCCAAAAATGAATAAGCATAAGTTTCATTGTAGTGTAGTGTTCGAATGTCTGACTTAGTTTTTCCCTTCTCTTCTCTGTCCGTCCGCTTGTTTCTCTCTTCATTCTTATTTGCTTTACGTTTTTTTATTGTTTTTGTTTTTCTCTGTTTGTTTTTCTCTTTTTTTGTTGTTGTTGCTGTGCTGCTTTGGTTTTGATGTTTGTTTTTTTTCTTTTGTGTCTATCTATATATTTTGATGCCTTCCTCTTTTTTAGTAGGAATTATATAATGTGGTGGCAGCAACTAGCAGGAAGCAATGGGAGAGAATAGAGGCGGTAGCGATACTGAGACAGTGGTGGTGGTGATGTCGATACTGAGGCAGTGGTGGTGGTGATGTGATCGTATTACTGTAGTGATGGTGTTGTAGCGGTGGTAGCAATGAAGGAGTGGTGGCGGCGGTGATGGGATAGTGGTAGTAATGATGGCAGTGGTGGTGGTGATGTGGTCGTATTACTGTAGTGATGGTGTTGTAGCGGTGGTAGCAATGAAGGAGTGGTGGCGGCGGTGATGGGATAGTGGTAGTAATGATGGATGGGCGGCGTTGTCGTTACTGATGTCCGTTCGGTGAATCTATGGGGTTAGTCGCGTATATGTTTTGACATAAATTCCCTTAATGTTGGAATTAAACATTTTGTTAAAATTGGGACAATAATAATAGTATTTATTATTATCATTATTATGTTGAGATTGGTTGTGGTGGTGGTGAAATTGCCGTTATCTGGGTGTTGTGTTTAGTGTACACAGAGAGGTGATGGGGTAGGTGGTGTATCTAGTTTCTGGTGTTGGTGAGATTGGTGTTGTTTGGCTGTTCTATATGGTGTAGACAGAGGAGGGGGGGGTTATTCTTCTTCCATTTATAGCCATTTTCTTTTTTGAATATACGATGTACAATACAAAGTTGAATATTTGAATATTTCAGCCTTATAACAATATATTTTGGGTCCGAATTTTTGGGGGGCTCAAGCTTTACGTAGCATTTGTACTAAGAGTTGCTAGAACGTCATGTGACAGACTCTCACCCAACAGGTGCTCCCTGGCAGAACAGCAGGAACCTGGCTGTCAACCAAATACTGCTGGTGTCGGAGGAAGAAGAAGAAGGAAAGGGGCCAGAACCAGCTGGACGAAAGAATTGAATAGAACTGTTATGCAATGTTACCTGAAAAGTAACCCCAAGGAGAGGGGCTATAGGAGACGGATGCATAACATCTGGAACGAGATTGGTCTATTTAAATTAGATGAACAAAAATTGGCCGGGCAGGCTCGGGTAATAAGAACTAATGGGTGGATAAGCGAGCTGGAACTGGAGGAACTGAGCAGAGAGATTAGCTTGGAGATGGAGGGTGGAGTATGCCAGGCAAACGAGCCAGTGGGAAATGAAGGTGAAGAGGTCGACAGAACGGAGGAACCACCCGAAGCAGACAATGATCTGAATACTGAGATAAATAATACCTGGAACAGAGATACGGCCACTGAGGAGATGAATGCTGACGGGCTAGGACAAGATTCGGTTGACATCCTAAATTTAGTGGTAGATGAATTGAACAATGATAGTGGGAGACCTATGAACCTAAGATTTGTAGAAAGGAAAAAGTTAAAAGAAACAACAGCTAAGGTAAGCAAAGTCATCCCATACCTTGAGGCGAGGAGCCTTCACCAGTGCAACAATATCCTCAAAGCAACAGCAAATACGGTGAGTAAACTACTTGGTATAAAAGCGAGAGGAAACAACAGACAAGAAAGAGCAGAGCCATGGTGGAAGAAACGACTGAGTGGTCAAATTAGGGAAATGAGAAATGACATTGGGAAGCTTGAGTCACTACTGAATGGGACACTAAAAAACATAGGCACTAAAAATAGACTGGAAATAAAGTACAAAACTAGGAGGAAAAAGCTAAATATTATTATAGAGGAACTGAAGCAACGCATTGTAGCAAAGAGTGCCAAAATCAGGCCATACGAGAACAGAGTCAGTCAGTATAACAGAACCGCATGTTCGACAACAACCAGAAGATGCTGTTTGGACAGCTTGAAGGGAAAGAAAGAGGCAACGACTTGATCCCTGAGGCGGAACAAACTAAAACATTCTGGAGAGGAATATGGGAGCAGGATGTTAGACATAATGACCAGGCAGGGTGGATTGAGACAGTAAAGAGGGAGATCGGTGAGCAGGCACACCAACAAACTGATTTGAGTATCACAGTTGACACTCTTAAAGGGAAGGCCAAAAAACTAACCAACTGGAAATCACCAGGTTTGATGGTGTGCAGGGGTATTGGATTAAAAATATAACATCCCTCCACCCGAAACTGACAACCATGTTCAATGACTGCTTGATGTCAGGTGAGGTACCAGAGTGGTTGACAAAAGGTACCACAGTTCTGATAATGAAAGACCGAATCAAGGGTAATGATGTTACCAACTATAGACCTATCACATGTCTGTCCGTAATGTGGAAACTGTTGACGAGCATTGTGTCTGAGGAAATTTACCATCACCTCCACACAAACAACTTGCTACCGGACGAACAGAAAGGATGCCGAAAGAAGTCACGTGGTACAAAGGACCAGTTACTTATTGATAAGATGGTAATGGGGATTTGCAGGAGGAGACACGCTGATCTTGCCATGGGAAGGATAGACTACAGAAAGGCATTTGACATGGTGCCTCATTCTTGGATCACCAAAAGCCTGGAGATCTTCAAGGTGCCAGATAACATCAGACAGTTGCTGGGCAAGAGTATGAGGTCCTGGGAAACAGAGTTGACATCAACTGGAGAATCCTTGGGAAGCGTGAAGATCAAGAGAGGTATCTTCCAGGGAGATAGCCTGTCCCCTCTGTTGTTTGTCCTGGCCCTGATGCCCCTGACCAGTGTACTGCGAAAAGTGAGAGCAGGATACGGGTTGGGAAAGGGAGGGCTTACCATCAATCACCTCCTCTTCATGGACGATCTTAAGCTCTTCGGGAAGAGTGAGAAGGAGTTGGATGTGCTTGTTGACACTGTCCGTATTTTCAGCAGTGATATATGTATGCAATTTGGTATTAGTAAGTGTGGAGTCATTGTGATGAGGAAGGGTAGGTTGAGCAGAAGTAACGGAATCCAGATACCAACAGGTGTGATGATAAAGGAAATTGACTCTGAGGAAGGATACAAGTATTTGGGCGTTCTGGAGGCTGATAGCATAAAGAACAAAAAAATGAAGGAATTGTTAAGAACTGAATACATTCGGAGAGTAAGGAGCGTATTGAAGTCACATCTGAACAGCAGAAATGCCATAAGCGAAGTAAATTCCCGAGCTGTGTCTATTATTAGGTACAGTGCGGGAATTCTGAGATGGAATGTTGCTGAACAAAAAGAAATGGATAGGAAGACTAGGAAGCTATTGACTATCTACAACATGTTCCACAAGAGGAGTGATGTCGATAGACTCTACCTAAGGAGAACTGAGGGTGGAAGAGGTCTTATCAGCATAGAGGACTGTGTTCAGATGGAGAAAAACAACCTACACAAATACGTGACTGATAGTAAGGAGCCAATGCTCAGAACTGTACTGAAGGAGGGGAGAATAGGCCAGGGGATGTCCAAGGAGGAAATAACATCAACGAGAAAGAGCAGCCTTCAGGAAAAATCCCTTCATAGTATCTTCTTTGAGAAAACTGAATTTAGAGATCCACAGACATGGAACTGGTTGAGAAGAGGAGACCTTAAACAGGCTACATAAGGAATGTTAATGGCTGCGCAGGAGCAGGCCCTCAAAACGAAGTGGTTGAAACACCATATTTACAAGGAGGAGGCTAGCCCGCTGTGCAGGATCTGTGGAGAGAGAGAGGAGACTGTGGCTCACATTGTATCCGAGTGTAAACACCTAGCCCAGACCCACTATAAGGGCTGGCGACATGATGTGATGGGCAGGGTGATCCACTGGCACATGTGCAAAGTAAACAATTTACCACATTCTGAGAAATAGTATGAGCATAAGCCAGAGGCGGTGATGGAGAACGATCAGGTGAAGGTGCTGTGGGATTTTAGGATACAGACGGACAAGAAACTGGAACACAATAGACCTGACCTGGTGGTTGTGGACAAAGAAAAAAGATCGTGTCTGATTGTGTATGTGGCCTGCCCATTCGACACGAGAGTGCAAGAGAAGGAGAGGGAGAAAATTAACCGATACCAGGACTTAAAGTGGGAGGTAAAAAGGATTTGGAACTGCCATGAAGTCAAAGTGATCCCGATTGTCATAGGCGCACTGGGGACTATCTCCAAAAGTTTCCAGGGATGGTTAAAGAAAATCGGCCCCTTCACGCTTTTTGGAACGCTTCAAAAGGCATGCTTGCTGGGAACAGCAAGAACCCCCCGATACGTCCTGAATATCTGAGGCTGCAGGTAGTGGATTGATATTCATTCCAACGGACTTTCCAGTTAACTGACATCAATGACTGAGATTCAAGGAATAATAATAATAATAATAATAATAATAATAATAATTATAATTATACAATCTAAACATACATTCATATACAGACACACACACACACACATATATATATATATATATATATATATATATATATATATATATATATATATATATATATATATATATATATATATATATATATATATGTGTGTGTGTGTGTGTGTGTGTGTGTGTACTTCCATATAGATATGTATGTCTGTATATTTAGTATGTCTACACAAACATACCTCTTTATATTTTTAATGATATTTCAATTACTTTTTCTGTTTGTATCTCCAATATCCCATCTTATTCTATCACAGAATTAATGTCGTTTACATTCGTTTTGAAATTCACTTAGTTTTATAATCTAATGTTAAATTGAATACATCGCTTGTTTTATTTGTATATGATCACCCACAGCTAGATACATACATTATTTATTCGTTGGTTTTGATAATACTAACTGTAGATAGCGCTACTATTTTTATTTTTGTAGTTGTCGAAAATTTGATCAGTAATAATGTTTGTTATTAATGATGTTTTGTTGACGCACATTTATTTACGTTGTGGTTCTATTGCTTTTATGTGTTATTGTTGGTGTCTCTGTAGGTGGTAATCATTACTATCATTTGACTAATAGCGATCGCCATGAGGAGGAGGAGGATTAAGACGATTTTCATCATTGTCATCCTCATTATGTTTATTTCCATCGTCATCCATACTACTACTACTACTACTACTACTACTACTACTACTACGACTACTACTACTACGACTACTACTACTACTACTACTACTGCTGCTGCTGCTGCTGCTTCTGCTGCTACTAATAGTACTACTACTACTACTACTACTATTCGGACGACGGAGACAGCAAGTAGAATAGTAGAGTACTAATAAAAAGGAAATGAAGACAACGATTTATTATTATTGTTGGTTTTGGTGGTGGTGGTGGTCGTCGTCGTTAGGCAGGTGGTGGCCGTCAAGTTACTGGTGATACTGCAGGCGTTGGTTTTATTGTTATTATTTCCATTGCTTGTGTTATTGTTGTTGTTGTTGCTGGTCTCGTAATCATCATTATTTCTATGAGAGAGGGATATCTGATGTAGTTCAAGAAAATATCTCACCTACACATTTTCCCTGGTTACTGAGGAGCAAAAGTCTAAAGAAATAAATGTCATTTAAAATTGATTGGATTGGAGAATTGATTCCCGCTATTGGTAACGATGGACACGGATTATTGCTGGTTTTGGAAATTAATTTAAGGCATGAAGTGAAAAGAACTGGAGATAGCATAGCAGGAAGGAAAGAAGCAAATGTGGTAGAAAATAAAATGAACATTAAATGAAAAGAAGACCGGAAAAAATAGAATTAAAGAAAATAGTATGTAAAGGAATAAAATAAATAAAAATAAATAAATGAAAGAAAACGAAAGCAATGTATAGAAAGGAAAACGCGGGAAAATATTATGGAGAAATAGAGCAAAAATATTCAAAGAAAACCTGTGAAGTGAAGGAATGCATGAACTAGGCGAGAGAGATTATAAAGGGAGGCGGTACACTATAAAATAGTGAAAGAGAGATAAAATGAATAGAAGTGAAACAATTGAAAGAAAAAATAAGATAAAATATTCTAAGAAAATATAATTCACGATAAATTAAAATAAAAAATATCGTTGTAGGAAAAAGTTGACTGGCGTGGAAATTAGAAGGATGAAGGAGAGAGGACGAATCAAAATAAAAAAAAATTAAACGACAAATAAAAATATTTCAGTCAAAGAAAGAAGAGAAATATGAAATATAAAATAAACAACAGATGGAAATATATTGCATGCTTGGATTCAGTTTATGTTATGTGTGCAAAGATTTATTTTGATTGGGGAAAAGAAGTCATCAGGATATTTTAAATGAAACAGAAAATAAGGTTACAGAAATTTTCGATGGAAAAAATATGGAAAGTTAAATGTTGGTTGCGGCTCTGGGGATATATTTATTTTTAAATTTATGGGTTTCGTCATTTCACGCTTTCATATTAAAAAAAAAAAATCGATATTAATATCAGTCAGGTAATCTTGGCGTTCTCCCATTATATTGATATATTGATATATGGCACAACTATCAACCATACACCCAGCATGCATTTTAATATTTCGTTAAGGTTAATTTTCACCCAGTATATCAGGTTTTCTATCTACAAAAATGTAGGATAATTTTAGTATAACAATGATAGATATTTCATTCATTAAACAATTCTAGTTTTGTGTACCAATACATCAAATAGGTATTATCATTTCATAGTGATTCATTTTTCCATTAGATCATTAATTACGGTGAATGTAATCCTTCGCAAATGAAGTTAGAATAGATTTAACATTTTGTTGAGCTATTTCCATTACAGAATTGTTGCAATGCCAATTTTATTAGCCCTATGCCCTCATCGCTTTTTCATTCTTGCAAACAGGACACGTTAGATAAATTGACAAACAAAAATGTTATAGCTTCTGAATTAACCCGTTTGATCATTGGTTTGTTTAGAACTGACTAAACTGCCGCAAAACAGCAACAATTAAGCACCAAACCAACGCTAAATTATGAAACAGTAACTAATTATCCAGCAACTTAAGCCTGGTATCGAATGTTTCAAATGACGAGAAACAACTAACATTCCAAAAATGTACAAACGCATTGTTTCCTACATCAACATTTGTATACAATGACTTAAAGTGGTGTATGTTTTGTAGGAATAGACTTGCTCATTTATATATATGATATGAAAACTAAGTTTGTTATCAAAATCACGTCTTTCATTTCTATATATGGCTCTATGGATTATTCCACTCGTATTTTAACTCGTAGTCTCTCTCTCAATCTCTCTCTCTCCCTTATTTTTCCCCGTCTCTCTCTCTCTCTCTCTCTCTCTCTCTCTCTCTCTATATATATATATATATATATATATATATATATATATATACATAAATATATATATATATATATACATACATATATATATATATGTATATATATATATATATATATATATACATATTGTTATAACTTGGGGGGGGGGGTAAAGTTGCCAATAAGAAACACACGCACCAGTTGCTTTCACTCCATTTTATTATAAATTAAACATTTTTATTTTTTTTATTTTTTCGAAAAATGTATAAATTTCCGGTTGGTTGGTTCCACAACTGGACGGTTGTTCTTATATTGTCAAAGTTCTTTGAGGAAAGAACTTTGACAATATAAGAACAACCGTCCGGTTGTGGAACCAACCAACCAACCGGAAATTTATAAGAAAAAAAAAAAATGCTTTTAATTTATAATAAATTGGAGTGAACACTATGGTGCGTGTGTTTCTTATTGGCAACATGACCCTCCCAAAGTATAACAATATCGGTTTCAACACACGTTTTCAGATAAATAATCTTGGTAAACAAATTCAGAAACAAAAAAAAAATATATATATATAGTAATAATAATAAATTTGAAGACTAAAATCCAAAGAGGGCTCGATAAGGATAAATTTATATCAAATATATAAGAACAAAAGATGGTTAAAAGAGTTCCATGTATTTTATTTTGCGCATTTCAAAAACAAATATCATCATGCAATAATATTTGTGTTTTCATCAGATAAAACATGAAGACATGATATGAAGGTTAAAAAACACTTGTGGATAGTTCAGTTTTGAATCAACATATGAGAAGTAGTTTTAGATTGATGTGTGATATTGGGAAAAATATTTTATTTAGAGGGGGGGGGGAGGATGAAAAAGAGGAGGAGATGAGAGTAAAAAGTGGAGAAGGAGGAGTATAATGAGGAAGGATGAGATAGGAGGAGAGATGGGTGATAGAGAGAGAGAGATAGCTTTTATAACTGAAAAAGATATATTGTTTTACATAGAGAGGTTGAAAACCGTTGGAAGATAATGAATAAATTGAAAGAATTTGAAAATTAACGAAGAGAAAAATAATGTAAAGTTAGGGTTTGTATATTGAGGGGTTTGATAATATGTGCGATGAAAAAAGAAAATGTTAATATGTATTGAGAATAATGTTTAAGGGTTTAATAATATGTGCGATGTTAAGAAGATGTTGATATGTATTATTAAAAGGGACAGGTTATTTAAGTAAGGAAATATTGTGAGATGAATGAGTTAGATGAAAGGGAGAAAAGAATAATGAATTGAGGATGAATAATCTAACGTCAAAAAATGTATATGTTTACGAAGGATTTTTACAAGGTGATATAGAGTAAGAGTGTATTGTATTATGTAATAATTGATTCTATGTTAGGCAAGAGTGAGAAAAGGTACAGATTAGGGGTTAGACATTAAAAGAAGAAGAGAAGAATTAGTAACAAGTATTATAGAATGTATAATAACCTTTGAAATAAGGTAGAAAGATGGGTATATTTTTAAAAGAAGTGTATATATATATATGTGTGCCTTTGAGAAAAAGATTCTAAATTCATAAAGAATTGAATATTAGCTGTATACTTTGTGAAATGTTTTATGGAATTTATGCAAGCAGATAGAAAACAAGTCAGTGCGTCTATTTATTATAGAATCTAAATTAAAGTATACAGCTAATATTCAATTCTTTATGAATTTAGAATCTTTTTCTCAAAGGCCCATATATATATATACACACTTCTTTTAAAAATATACCCATCTTTCTACCTTATTTCAAAGGTTATTATAGATTCTATAATACTTGTTACTAATTCTTCTCTTCTTCTTTTAATGTCACCAACATTCAAGACGGGACACCGGAGATCAGCCGCAGATGTGGCCTGTCCACCAATGACATGTGCCTCTTATGGAAGCACGTTTAGCGCCAATTCTCTATATTTTGGAAGACGAAGCTCCGTATAAACTACAACACATCGGTCATCTCTATTGGGGATACAACTGGCCCCTCAGAATGACCCTGGCAAAGATGATCAGCGACTGTGAAAGCCGAGCCATGAGGCCCATTGAGGATATCAGATGTTACAACCAGTAAAGAGTTGCGTGCGTGTATCAACACGGAGCCACAAGCCTCATGGTCACGCGCCACATATGCATGTCCTCCACCTCTCACTAGATCATTCTACCACTGCCTTACTTTCATTCGTCGCAGCAGCTATAGCCTGGAAAAGCAACCAACACCCACCCACTCACTAGATGGCTGGATGTGATTAAAAAAGATCTCCAGAGAATAACCGTCACCTTGGAGGATGCAGTATAGATGGCACAGGACCGCCAATGATGCGAAATGTGCATTACTGGTCCTGGTTGGCTCTGCCCAGGATGCCCGCCCTGGGATGGCTAACCCGATGACCCATATATATATATATGTCCCAAAGCTCTGATACCATCAACACTATAAACACAGAGCTGGCATATCTAAGAACTGACTAACTGCCTGATGAGGTCATAGTCATTCAATGGCTATCATCGAAATATATATAGCAGTAAATAAAGGATTATGAGTTCATGCAATTGACTTATGTTTCGTCACTATATATACATATATATATATATATATATATATATATATATATATATATATATATATATATATATATATATATATATATATATATATATATATATATTCAGTAGTTAAGCAAATCAAGATCACAAACTCACATAGAAAACATTAGTCAAAGAGTATTTTTGACCGCCGGTCAGTCAATGGCAACATTGAGGACCGAGTATATTAGATTACCGATATAAAAGACACAGAAGCGAGAAGCGAAAACCAACCAAACAGTGAGTGTGTTCTGTTATTAATTCTGGCAATATTACACAAATATGACCCTCCCCAAGTATAACAATATTTGTTTCGACACACGATTTCATATAAAAAGCCTCGCAAAACTATATATATATATATATATATAAGAATACTATAGTTTGGATTAATTAAATTAAAGTAAATCTTTTAATTGGTTTACAAGCGTTTCAATTATCATAGCAGGAATATTCATTCCTGCTATGATAATCTCTACAGAATCTATTAAATAACAATCATATTTACCAACACATATCCATGAAATCACAACAAACACATTCACAATACAGTTAAGAGGAAGAGATTGGAATTATGCCGATTGGATTAAACTCTGAAATGTCTCTTACCCATCTTGCTGTGAATTATAAAATCATTTTTTGGACATTCAAATATTATTTGTCTTTATGTGGTTCTATTATCAAGTCATCAAGTAATCAAGTCATACAAACTCTTTATGTGTGGTATGCATGCGAATGTATACACATCTTTGTGTTTGTGTCCCGTAATATACTGGTTTGAAAAGAAGAGTTCAAGGACTTATTAACCAAACTTGAAGAAAAAATGAATACGAGGGTAGATACTAAGAAATAGAGCTTTGATGGCTGTGCCCCACCATGCATTTAATCTGATTGAGCCTAGAATTAAATACATTAAGTAAATCTCATCAGTCTATTATTCATCATAATATGTTTAGCTCCTGGGACAGTTCATTTTAAAATAAATTTTGGGTTAGAATTCTTTGACGCCTTAATTGTACAATGTATCCTTCGAGTCATTAAGTCTGTATTTTATAATAACTTCTAATTGATGCAATTTAACCCAGGGAATTCTGAGGTGATGGGCAAAGTTGATTAAATCTACCCAATCAGTACTTGACTACTATTTTACACTATCGACTCCGGATGAATGAAATGCAAAGTTTTCTCGACGTGGTTTGAATTTAAGATGAACCTCAAGAGCTATCAGAAATATTACAAATTATTTGCTCCTAAGCTCGAGCAAGTCTTCTAATCTACATAATATGGTACACTTTTGGTTTCTGTTTTGCAGTTTTATAGACCTTATGGATGATCCAATGTTAGGAAATGTGTAAAATGCCCTCTTTATAATGTCGAATTATTTTTATTCACTTAATTTCATGATATCCATGTGGATAATTAAACGTTTAGTTTCAGGATTCTCAAACGTTCTATGACGGAGGCGTTTGTTTTGTATTCATATAACCTCAGATTATCACCTATATAATACTATTGTATCTGTTATTCACACTTTCTTGCTTACGTCAGTTAATACACTTATTTCCCAATCGATTAAATGTGTACCAACCCTTCCTCATAATTAGGCTTCCTGACACACCATTCATATATTATAATCGTAGGAAATGGGATAGGAAGCGAGATCAATTAGAATTAAACGTGAAAATTAATTTAACGCCTAAAATTAATAGTTTCTGTAAACAAATGGGGATACACATATTTCTCTGTGAAACAAGTTAATACTTCTTATATTATCTAACAGTTATACTTTTCTCACATTTTGTTTTGTTTGTTTTCTCTTTCATTTTTTACTGCATATCCTCCCTCTATATATATGTGTCAATTTCTCTCTCTCTCTCTCTCTCCTTCCGTACCTCCCTCTCTTTTTCGTTCTCTTTCTCGTGCTTTTCTCTGTCATTTGATTTACATGTTTACCCCGCTATTTTCTCTCTCATTCTAATTCTCTATTTCGATGTTAACACTAACTTTTCTTTACATTTCCACATTTATAATATATGTCATTTCAAATTGTATTGCATATGATGTCACAAAATCAAGCTACAAGATGAGTAACGTAACAGTAAATGTTTTTAGAAACGACAAACAAAGGGAAAAACTCTCACAATAAACAAATTGAAAAACTCTCACGAAACAAAATTCATATTCAGGGATGTTTAGGAACGAGAAAATTGTTCATTCATACGAAATTATACAAAACGGAATGTGAAAAAAAAAAACGACTTAATTCATTTATCTTCATTTCCCAAGAAAACCCATGGTATATTTTACAATTCTTTTTTTAACTAGGGCATTTCTATTTAATCAATTATGCATGAAAATATTATGTCAACTATATTTTACAAAAAGACGTTGTAAAATGTCAGAGATCAGAACAAAAGGATAAAAATAAAATTAAGTAAGGAAAAGAGGGGAGAGGTGTAGAGAACGGCAGATCTAGGTGTATCGTAAAGTAGAGGAAAGAACTATAAACGCCATACATGAGGGTAACAGCAAGGGTTATTATGGAAGAAAGGAAGGGGAAGGTTGTTAAGCTATATGCCTAGGGTGGAGCGGTGTTTCGGCTGAGCCACACGGATAAAACTGCTAAGATATTTCCGTGGACAATGGCCAGCGACTCCTACTGCAACAGCCACACAACTTTACGGGGCTTGCTCCTCAAGAAACGTACAGATTTTACGGAAGTGGTCGGCCGTACGGGGTGCGAAGACGCATGAGGTCTCGACGGTGAACCATGCAAAGAGAAAGCGGCCGGACAAGCCCGTTATTTTCGTATTTCATCGAAGTAGCTATTTGATAACTTTCATATTAAACCTCACAAATATGATGCTATGTCATTTGTAGAATCTACGAAATATAATGTTAAATTGTATTAAGGGCAATTTGAAAATAACAGAAAAATTCATCAAATCTTAATTTTGATATTTTATAGCATTTATTACAAAAAAGTGGGTTGTAAAAAATCTTTAAAAGTTGCAATATACAATTTAGCGGGATTTTTAATATGTTTACATTGTGAGGTAGAAAGCAGTTCAGTCATCAATGGAAGTTCTTCTTCGCCTGCGTATTCCTGGGATGGAACCTATTAAAAACAAACATCTCCACTTATATCCCCAAACGAGGGCAACCGATCTCATAACATTTATCAAACGACGTAGCTCGTGATCTGAGCCTGAATCTAAGTGTTAGTTTACTTGGTTCATAACATGTCCAGCGATTTTTCCATCTTCATTCTAACCACGTGTCCAAGGTTCGATGAAATAATTACAAGTTAAGTACTGTATACAAGTTTTAGCCTATTCAACAGAGACATGATTCTTCGCTACTGAGATATTGCGATCTAGAACATATGTGAGTAAACATGGTTTTTGGGATGAGTGAAAGAAACAGAAATTCACTCTTATCAGCCAAAAGATTTGTAAAATTACTGTTTTCGTATATATGGAATAAGGTATTTTTCTATCATATGAAGTTTGTCAAATAGTTTTTCATGCTCCCATAAGGTTAAACGATAAGTGGTGAGCAATGTATCCGATCTTTCTTTGGTTATGCATCTATGTATATATATATATACATATATGTGTGTGTATGTGTGTGTGTGTATCGTGTACGTGTGTGTGTGGTAAGAATCGTTTTTATAACAGCTTTACTCTCAGAAATTCATCTTTCCTTGCGCCTATATAATTGTACAAAGACGCATTTTATATGTATACATTTTCCAAACAACAATTACGTACGCTGGATTTAATGTGTATATATATATATATATATATATATAAGTATGTATATATTTACACGAAGACAAATATATATACATGCATATATATATATATATATATATATACATGCATATATATATATATATATATATATATATATATATATATATATATATATATATATATATATATATGATGGAATTACATATACAATCTGCGGCAAACAGATTTAGATATTCAAGAAATAATACCTCTAAAAGGTATAGCACAGGACACGTCGTTGCAAATCTATCTCCTTATCCACACAAAGATGCCAAAGAATGAAAGGACGTGTATATTTATAGAAACAGTACATATGAAATAGATCAAGGAATATAAATTAAACACTTAATATAGTAGTGTTGTTTAAAGGTTTTATCCTTATAATCATCCAGATTTCCTGTCACTTCCTGTTGGAAGTATTTATTCCCATGTGACTCAGCCCATCCCAGCAGCAGCAATCAATTAAGTGAAATTAAGCAGTCTGTATCAATTCAGATCCTAACATGAGTAATCAGTTATTGACAACAGTGTCCGGTTCAAACAATGAAGTATTGAGAAAAACTTATAACTCTAGGTTATTCGATTAGACGCAACTGTACAAGTACAGGCGCAGCGTATACATAAGGCGGAGGCCGAGAGAATAATAGAGAGTGGGTGGACTTTGAGGGTAGAGTAAATAATCAAGGACATTCAAAACAGTAGAAAAAACGTTAATATATGGTGGGCTAAAATACACTTCTTATTAAACCAAAATCATAACGTTATAAAATTATTTTTTTTTTTTCTTTCAGATTAAAGTTGAATAAAAACAAGAGAAACACACACTCTTCAAGAAAAATTAGTTTTGAATTAATCTGTAATGTTTTATTAACGAAAATAGGCTAGAAGTGACTTTTGGCCCACCCTGTATATACACATGCATACACACCCACACATACGTATATATGTATATTCATATTCTCAATTGTAATTGGATAGTATTTAATATTACCCACATTGTAGATAAATGTATGTATATATATATATATATATATATATATTTTTTTTTTTAGTATATGTTGGTTGTATACCAACACCTCAGTGTGCAGATTGGAGCACTCGACGAGTTGCGCAGGTTGGTTTGGTTACTCCAGAGTAATGTAAAATAAAGTAAAATAAATAAGTCAAATGTTTAAAATTTAGCTTCGTTTATTACTGCTGTATATATTTCAGTGACAGCCATCTTTGGCTGTGACCTCTTCAGGCAGTTCGAATTAGTGTGGTATAGACAAGTACGTATGTTGTTGAGGTGTATAATTTTGTCAATACTCAGATATGCCCAGTTCCTGGTGGGTTGTTATTTCATTGAGGAACTGGAATCATATGAATTCAAACAAACGAATTTCTGTGACAAAGGGCCTCTTCTCCTCTCATTGGTCAGTTGTTAGAACATTCCTCATTCAAAAGTTTATAGAAATTCGTTCTGAGGCAAGCCAATCTGTAGTTGTTGTTCTTGTTATTGTTAGGTGCATCTGACCTCAATTCTTGTGTTGGTAGTGTTGTTATTGTTGGAGTTAGCTCAAAAAAATTGATAAAGTGGTAGAAGGAATAAGATGGTAAAGGAACAAAATAATGTCAAACTTCCCATTGGTCAGTTTTGAGAGCATTCCTCAGTCTGAAGTCTATAGAAATTATTTCTGGGGTGAGGCTCCCTGTAGTGTTTGTGTTTGCTATTGTTAAGTACATCTGACCTCTACCCTTATTTTGGTAGTGTTGTTGGTGTTGTGGTCAGCTTATATCTTGTTGCTGTTGACAATTTAGAAGTATCTGTCTGTGTGTTTTTTCATCCCTCCTGCCAGGAGCGTGTTGTGCAAGTACTCCTTACTCACTTTTGCTCTCTTCTTTAACCTACAGGTTTATAAACAGAGAAGGCACAATCACTCGGGCCATTTTCGCTTCATTCACCCACCTTTCAGTAAATTTACTGGGGTGCAGTGCCTATTTCTCAACTCTGATTCTACCTAAAGAATGATTTTTTTGTTGTTGTCCGGAGAGAAAGGCATCTGTCCCCAGTCCTCTCAATCTCGTCCACCATATAACCTCTTTCACTATAGCCACTGTACAGAGGAAAACCGCATCTCTTTCCTTTTTGAAAGAAGTTGCCGGTCTGATCCTTACTATGGACTCGACAGATAAATGGATTTGTCCTGTATGCGAGAGCTGTTGTTCGGCATAGTTCCACAGGTCGGTACGCCCGGGCTGTATACAATTGCGTGCAGGACGGTTTCAATGTCCTGCGCGCATCTTGGACACGTCCTCTGGGAAGGATCCCTGCCGGAGCGTCCGTGCCTGTAGATATTGTCAGGAACTGGTAGAACCCCTCGGTAGCACTGCCAGGCCAGGGACCTCTGGAAGTTGTCCATAGGTCCCGGGCGGAATGTCCTACCAAACAGATTGGTGAGCTCATCGTCTTCTACGCCCAGAGTCTCTCCGAGCACGTCGTTGCTCTTGTAACGTACTATCCCTCTATAGAATGTCGAAGTGGATCTCCACAGATTGCTATGCCCGCTTGCCAGAGGACTGAGCGCCTGAGCTAATTCAATGTGCCAGGCGCCAATCGTTTTCGGTCTTTTCTTGACCCAGAGCTGCAGCTCTGTCAGAGCTGCGGGAAAGCCTGTCTCACAAACGGTGTCCACACGGTTGGAGGTCGGTGAGGAATTATTTGAGATGCCGCAGCCTCAGCGCATGTTTGCGCATTATCAGCTATGGCATTCCCAGCGCTCTGTTGGAAGAGTGCTGACAGCAGACGGATCTCCTCACCAGTGGAGCCTACTTCTTCAACAGAAACTGGAAGTGCATGCGTTCCCTTTTGGCGAGATGTTCACGGGGACAAGGCACGACAGTCAAGCGGTAGTAGATGACGGACGCAATGAAAGTGTTCTCCACCTCCGCTCGAACTTTCAAGGAGAGTTTGCACTCTGCCTACTTCTGGGTGAGCGAAACACCTTGGCCATGACCTCGTTCCTGTTTTTCTCCACCTTGAGATCTGGACCGAACCAGATCCCAAGCAATTTCACCGGTCCATCCGTTAGGCGTCCAACGACGCTGTCGGACGTCATCGGTTTGCCTCTCCACGTACCGAGTTGCAAACAGACAGACATGCCCGGGTTTAGTTTTGCTCCCGTCAGCTTTTCGTATTCTTTCAGTAAGTTGCCGTTCATCCCGTTTTCCGAGGTGCTCGACACCATAACCGTAATAGCCGCTTTCCGCAGTCCGCGTTCTAGAGGGATGCCCTGCAACAGCTCCAATTTCCGCAGTAGTGGCTGTGGAGTCAATACATACAGAATGGAGGAGAGAAGGGATCACTGTCGAATGGAATGCATGATTGCGAACGGCTCCGATAGGTAGCCGTTCACCCTGACCCTCGAGCAGATGCTGGTGTGCATCGCCTCGATCCAGCCTCTGAAAACGGGACCGAAACCGGCCATCTTGAGAACCGCTTCCAAGTGTCGGTGGTCGACCCCATCGAATGCCTTAGACTGATCCAAATTGATAAGAGCCCCACCGAAGCCGGGTTTACTACCCACCCTCTCTTCGCAGAACTGGGAATTCTCCCGTTCTGCTGCCAATTGCAGTAGACGGCTTCGAGGGCGCCATAGAACAAGTCCGGCATGCCTATATAAAACTCATAGGGTAGACCATCTAGACCGGGTGACTTGCGTTTCCCGCAGCGGCCCGGAGAATCCCGTATTTCAGTGTCCGTCATCGGTCTTTCGCAGAACTCGGCGTCCGTGTTCGAGAGACGAGGCAGGCCGTCGAGGTATGAACTAAAGTCGATTGCCCCGTTCGACTCACCGTCGTTCTGCTCAAACAGTCGCGTAATTGCTGCTGAAAGGTCGCCCACATTTGCTTGTGGTCAAGTAGCACGCGTCCGTTTTGGTCTTTCAAAGACCGAATCGTGGACTTGTTGCCACTTTTTGCCTCCGCTACTTGGACCTAGCTGACAGCTTTCGCTCTTTCGTTTCCTAGAGCACGTGTTTTGCTTCTTACCACGCAGCCTTCGTGTTTCGCATCGAAGAACAGGTCCAGTGCCGTTCTCGACGCTAACACTATAGCCGCGTTCCCACTTCTAAGTGCCTCCTCTACCTTGGCTGCTAATTCGCTTTCTATTTTGTTTTTCTCTAAGGCTTACACTCTGCTAAACCCTATCGATTCTACTCTAATTGCTTTCTTGAGAGAGTACACCATCTATTGTTGACGATGGCTTCATATAACTGTTGCTTGACTAGACTACTTATCCGTTCACTGTAAGCTTTACCTGCCGGCAACGACACGTTCAGCTTCCAGTAACCGGGTCCCTCTTTATGTGTTATATCACGGTTGACTATACAAACGACTAATTTGTGATCTGAATAGGCAACCATGTCCATTTTTGGACAGCTTAACATCTCCTTGTCCCTTTATCTAATGAAGAACCTATCTAAATACGATCTAGATGTCCCGCTGCGGTTTGCCCACGTCCACTGTGGTGCAGTTGGGAAATCCAGTCGATACCTATCGGCCAGTTGGAATTGGCCGATTAAAGTTTTGAGGCTGTTGCCCCTCCCTCCCTCCTCTATTGGGACATACTCCCGCATAGGGTACCATTCTAGTCCCCCACTAAAAGTAAGGAGCGAGACGTTCCCAGAAAAGACTCTAGACGCTTAAAGAGTCTGGCCGTGATTGCGATTGCCTGTCGGGGCATAAACGGCCACCAGTCTTAAGTCTCTACCTCCAATACTGTTCACGCACCAGTCTACCCTCCGGGTCCAAGTGTACTTGCTGTACTTCGACGACCAGGTTCTTCCGAAACATGACAGCCATTCCCCCTCCACCCCTGGCTGACAGAAAGATGCGTAGATCTTAAAATCGTCGAAGATAGGGGTTAGTTGCTGCCTGTTGTGGATCCTGGACTCAGTGAAGGCTATCACCTCCATACCGTGTGACCTAAGGTCATTTAAAAGTTGGCCCTGTATCCAGAGCATCCCTAGGCCAGGCACATTCACGCTTCCAACTCGTAAACTAGCCATGTTGGTGGAGAAGTGTTGGTGAAAATCACGAAAAGGTGCACTTACCTTTTCGTTTCCTGGAGATCGGGTTGTTCAATCTCCATTTCAGTTCTGGTGGGGTGTTGGGTGGGGTGGGAAACATTGTAATAAGACGCGGTTAATAGGTTTTTGACAGGAGTTGCCAACATCCTGCGAAAACTGTTCTTTCAATTTCTGATAGGTTTCTATCGAAACCCTTATTAGTTTTAGGTATGGAGACGATTCTGCTTTGACGAAAGTTTTGCCCTCCGTCTCCACCTTGGGGATTTGGGAGATGACCTCCAGCAAACCCTTCTTGTTTGTGTTGATGTATACGTATTGTTGTTTGTTTTTATGTTGTGTTGTTTTAGTTTGTTGTTCGTCCGGGAGTTTTCTTTTTATGGTGGGTGCTTTGTTTTTTGTGTCTGTGGTTGTGTGTTGGTGTTGGTGATTGGTGTTTTGGGGGTTTGTGGTGTCTCTTTTTTTGTTTTTTAGATTTCCGAAGCTCTCCTTCACTTAAAGAAGGAGAAGCAGCCTCATCTGTCGGTGAATAATCATCGTCATAAGTGTGGGGTAGGTGTATGTTGTGTGGTGATGGTGTTTCGGTGTGTGTGTGTGTGTGTGGTAGTGTTTAATGGAGTGGGATGTGTGGGGCTGTGTTCATCAGGGGTATTGTCTGTGTTTTTTTCTGTTGTTGTTGGTTGAGTGGCTGTTTGTTTTGGTGTGTTTGCTCGTTTCGTCTGTTGTTATACTTATCGTGGTGGTTGTTTTGGTGTTGGTGTTGGTAATAGCGTTTTTTTAATGATGATGTTGTGGTGTGTTTGTGAAGGACAGGAGGCCTTTAGGTATGTTGTGTTACCACAGCGAAAGCAATGAGGTTGACGACCCTCCACCGAAAAGTTTATTTTGTAGTTGTCGTCGATGACGACTTTTTCGGGTATTTTGGAGATTCTCTCCGGCCTCATCTGCATAAGAATCTCCAAATCAGTACCCGCCCACCATTGTCTAATAGACTTTCGTATTGAAAGAATAGCATCAGACTCTGGTTCCACGAAGCCAGACAAGATCCACCAGTAGTTAATGTTTGGTGGTATATTTTTTATTTTTATTTTGTGTGTCCTTTTTCCCATGTACGTTGGGAAAAATGTGAATACTTTTGATACCATTGGTGTCACAGAGTTTTTGTGCGAGTGCCTCGTTTTTAAACAGTACGGGAATATTTCCGTACTGTTTTCCTCGTTGAAGAATGTCAATATTTTCTAGAGTCTCCTTCAAGGTGGCTTCTATGTCTCCTTGACTCATAAATATTGGCTTTCTCGTTGTGTTTGAGACAGTAATGAAGGTCACTGTCCTTCGAACTGTCTCTTCTTTTATTTCGAGGGGTGAGTTTATTCTAAACCCACCCTTGTCTTCAAAAGTTACAAATGTTTTCCCTTGCTGGAACATATCTCTTGCATTGGAGATGTCAAGATTTATAAAATCTTGTTTTTTATTCACTGCTTCAACGAAAGACATTTTTCTTGTGTGGTGTTGCTGTTGTTGTTGTTGTTGTTGTTGTTATCCTTGTTAGCCTCGGTGTTGGAAATCACAATTTCTTGACGAGGTGAAATTTTATCTGTAGATGTATCTATGGAGTTGTTGTTGTTGGATTTTTCATGTGAATGTATATTAGTAGGTCTAATTCCTGTGTTTTACTGTGTATGTTGTGTGTTAATTTTCTCCGCTTCGACGGTAGGAATTTTAAAATGTTCAAGAGGCACTTTATTTTTTCTTTGTTGACAGTCGTATCCATGACGACGTCCATAGTGGAAGAAGCAGATATAACGTTACTATCTGCCTTTCTACCTCTCTTCTCTCTGTTAACGTTCTCCGGCGTTCTTTCCGACTTATGCATGTTTTATAGTCGGCGAAATTTGATTTTTTAAAACAATTTTTAAATTAAATTCTCGCCCCTTAAGGGGCGAAAAATGGGATTTCCACCCAGCTGGCAATTCGACTTGGGGGTTAATCTAGAAAATGATCTGTTTTTTCAAACAATTAGTTAAGTTTTTCTGTGTAGAAATTTACCAGTGTGCTTCCACGCGTCAGGCAGATAGATAGATAGATAAATTTCTATTTATTTGCCACGAGGGCACAAAAGAAGGGGACATTTACACAGTGGGGGAGTTTACATAAATCGAGTAAAGAAAAAAGGAATAACAATAATAATATAACAATAAAAAGTCCTCAAAAGGGAGGGGGCGTGTTGGGGATTGCACATACCCCCGAAAAGTGTGCAACTCTTTTCGCGGGGGAAGCCCAGAGAGGAGGCGCTCCCCCTTTCCTCTTCACTTCTTCACCTACAGAACAATGTAGAGAGAAGGCCCATTTACACGGGCCATTCTCGCTTCTTTCACCCACCTTTCATAAAACTGTCTGGGACCAAGCACTTCTCTCTCCATCCTGATTCTTCTTCCGAAGTGGTATCGGAAGAAGTAAACCAGGTGATGGCCGGAGAGAAAGTCACCCGACCTCAGACCTTTCAGGCGCGTCCACCACACAACCTCTTTCATCATGGCTATTACGCACAGAAAGACCGCCTCTGCTTCATTTCTGAAGGGAGGAGGCGGCTTGATGTTCACCACAGACTCGGCGGTTAATCGAATCGGCGCCACACGCGACAGCAGTCGTTCGACGTAGCCCCACAGATCGGCAACGCCCGGGCAGTGTACCAGTGCATGCGCAACGGTTTCCTCGTCGCGCACGCATCTGGGACAGATCTTTTTCGCGGGATCCCTGCCCGGGCGCCCGTGTCTGTAGAGCTTTTCTCGAACGGGCAGAGCCCCCCGGTAACACTGCCAGGCTAGGGACCTCTGGAAGTTGTCCATGGGTCCCGGGCCGAAAGTTCTACCGAACAGGCTGGCCAGTTCGTCCTCCTCCATGCCTAGCGACTCTCCAAGGGTGTCGTCGCCCCTGCTAGCCACCAACCCTCTATAGAATGTCGAGGTGGATTCTCCACTGACAGTCGGGTCCGCTTGCCAGATAGCCGTGAGCGCCTGGGCACACTCAGTGTGCCAGTTGCCCAGTTTTCTCGGTCTTTGCTTCACCCAGGATTGCAGTTCGGTGAGCGAGACGAGCTGTGGGAAGGCTCGCCTCACAAACGGGGCCCACACCGGCTGACCGTTGAGGAATACCTGTAGATGCCGTAGCCTCAATGCGTGCCTACGCATCAACAGCCACGGCATACCCAGCCCTCCTTTCGAAGGGTGCTGGCAGCAGATGGATCTCCTCACCATGGGAGGCCGCTTCTTCCAGAGGAACTGGAAGAGCATGCGTTCCATGATGGTGAGCTTTTCCTTGGGGCAAGGCACGACGGTCAGGCGGTAGTAGATGACGGACGCTATGTAAGCGTTCGTCACCTCCGCCCGACCTTTCAGTGATAGTTTGCACTTGGCCCACTTCTGGGTCAGCGCAAACACCCTGCTCGTCACCTCGCCCCAATTCTTCTCCACCTGGAGGTCCGGTCCGAACCAGACCCCGAGCAGCTTCACCGGGCCCTCCGTCCACCGCCCGACGACACCGTCTAACGGCATCGGTTTGCCCCTCCACGTTCCGAGTTGCAAACCGACTGACTTGTCCTGGTTCAGCTTAGCCCCCGTCAGCCTTTCGTATTCCTCCAGTAGGGTGGCGATCGCCCCGATTTCCGAGGCGTCCGCCACCATTACTGTTACGTCGTCGGCATAGGCCGAGACCGCTTTGTGCAATCCCGGTTCCAGGGGTATGCCCCGCAGCAACTCCAACTTCCGCAGCAGTGGCTCGAGAGTCAATACGTACAGAAGGGAGGAGAGGGGGCACCCCTGTCTGATGAATCGGGTGATTTGAAACGGCTCCGAGAGGTAGCCGTTTACTTTAATCCTAGAGTAGATGTTGCCACTGTGCATGGCAGAAATCCAGCCCCTGAAAACGGGTCCGAAGCCCGCCGCCGCTAGCACCGCATCCAGGTAACCATGGTCGACCCTATCGAACGCCTTAGATTGATCCAAGTTGATCAGGGCCCCACCAAAGCCGGGTTCGTAGCCAACCCTCTCTATGATGTATCGCATGAGGTGGAGGTTGTCGTGAATGGACCTGGACGGGATAGCGCATGTCTGCGCGTCTCCCACCAAACCACCCACCACAAGCGCCAACCTCTTCGCCAACACCTTGGCCAAAATCTGTAACTCTGCATTCAGCAGAGTTATGGGCCTAAAGTTACTTAAGTCGTCCCCCTTGCTCTCGTCCTTCCTCACTAGCGTGACCACGCCCTTGGTCACAGAACAGGGAATTCTCCCGTTCTGTTGCCAGTTGCAATAGACAGCCTCGAGGAGTTCGGAGAACAAGACCGGCATAGCTAAATAAAGTTCGTATGGTAGACCATCGAGACCCGGGGATTTGCGTCTGCTGCATTGGCTGAGCGCTTCCCCGATTTCAGTGGCTGTGATTGGCCCTTCGCAGCACTCCGCTTCGCCGCTCGAAAGACGCGGTAGACCGTCGAGGTATGGACCGAAGTCCACATCCCCGTCCGGCCCCCCGCCACCTCCGAACAGTCGAGCAAAGTGCCTTTGAAAGGTCTCGCACATTCGCTCAGGTTCAAGGATCACCCGTCCATCCTGGTCTCGCAAAGACCGAATGGTGGATTTAATCCCACTCTTGGCTTCTGTCACGCGGGCCCAGCTAACAGCTTTGGTCCCCTCGTTTCCTAAAGCACGTATTTTACTTCGGACAACGCAGCCTTCGTGCTTCGCGTCAAAGAACTGGCTCAACGCCGTTCTCGCCGCTAACACTCTGGCTACGTCTCCGCTCCTAATCGCCTCTTCTAGTTTATCTGTTAACTCCCTTTCCCTCCTATTTCTATTCGCCGCTAGTTCCTTACTGTAACCTATCGAACTTACTCTAATCTCTCTCTTTAGAGATATCCACCACCTACTGTTGACGATCGCTCCCGTCAACCGCATCTTAACTAAGCTACTAATCCGGTTTCTGTAATCTTTCTTTGTCGGTAAGGACAAGTTTATCTTCCAGTAACCGGGACCCTGTCTATGCGTTCTATCAAGGTTGACCACGCAGGTCACTAATTTGTGATCTGAATAGCCAACCATGATCAGTTCTGGACAACTAAATACGTCCCTATCCTTACTCCTAACCAAAAACCTATCTAGGTACGATCTAGATTGTCCACTGCGGTTTGCCCAGGTCCAGGTTGGCGCAGTTGGACAATCTAGTCGAAATCTATCGACCAGGTCGAATCGATCGAGTAACCCCTTGAGGCTGCTACACCCCCCTCTATCGGGACATGCCCCTGCATAGTCCCAACGCGCATCTAGGATTCCATTCCAGTCCCCCACTAAAAGCAGGGAACGCGACGTTCCTAGAAAAGTCTCCAGACGTTGGAAGAAGTCGGCTCTCTCCGCCCCGAAGGGAGCATAAAGACCGACCAGTCTGAAAGCCCCGCCTTCACCACCTCCGACGTCCAGCACCAGTAATCGACCCCCCGGGTCCGAGTGAACAATCTGTACGTCGAGAGTCAGACGTTTATCCAGCAGTACGGCAACTCCCCCCCCGCCTCCGGGTTGACAGAGAGATGCGTGCATCTCAAAGTCATCGAAGGCGGGCGCCAGCTGTCTCACGCTGCTGATCCGACTCTCGCAAACAACCATCACATCTATACTTTGTGACCTGAGGTCACTTAGAAGCTTTGCTTGCTTCCAAGCTGAGCTCAGGCCACGCGCGTTCAAACAGCCAACTCTCAATTGATCTATTTTGGTGTTGAAAGTGAAGAAAGAAAAGCACTTACCTCTCCGGGTTGCGTAATTTCCATGGCATCAGGTGTGTTGGGTGGAGGGATGTTTTGTGGTGGTGTGGGGGTACACGTGTGTGGTGGGGTTGGGGTATTTGGAGTTGTGTCAGGGAGAGGGGCGGTTATGGGGAAATCTTTCAAGAGGACGCGATTCAACGGTTTTAAACAGGGGGGGCTCACGTCCCGTCTAAATTGTTCTTTTAAGGAACGATAAAGGTCCAGAGGGACCTTTATCATTTTTAAATGGGTGAAGTTCTCTGTTGAGATAAAGTTTGGCCCTTCGGTCTGCACCATAGGGTTATTGTTTATTAATTTAACCAGTTTTTTGTTTTCTTTATTTATATATGTGTATTGCAACGTCTTTTTTTGTGATGCTGTCAATGTTTCGGAGAGGGGAGGCGCAGATTTATTTTTGTTTGTTGAGGGTGGGGTGTTTTTGATTGGAGTTGGTGTTTGTGTGTGGGTTATTTGTGGTGTGCTGGGTGTGTGTTTTCTTTTTTTTCTTTTAACTTGTCTGAAGGCTTCTCCTCCTTCTTCTTCAGAAGTTGGGGGAAACTCTTCAGCGCTAGGTGGGAGGGACGTGTTGTGTGGTTGTTTTTTTTTTGCGGGAGGGGTAGATTTGTTACTGTTTTTTTTATTATTTGTTTGGAATGGGTTTTGTGGTGGTGGTGGTGGTAATGTTTGTGTCGTGCTTGTGGTTGGTAATGGTGGTGGTGATGTTTGTGTTGTGGTTGGTGGTGGTGATTTTTGTGTCGTGCTTGTGTTTGGTGCTGGTGGTGGTGATGTTTGTGTTGTGTTTGTGGTTGGTGGTGTCTGTATTTTGTTTGCTGTGTGTGGTATTAGTGTATTTTTGGAGGTGGGTGGTGCTGGTGTACTGTTTGTGGTGGGTGTGGGCAATAGTCCTTTTTGGGGGATACGTTTCGGGCAGTTAGCCTTAACGTGTCCCCTTTCCATGCATAAATAGCATGCTGGTCTTCTCCCCTCTACAATTATGTCTATTGGGGTAAGGTCATCCAGCCAGATGCGATCCGGGATTTGTGCTATTCTTTCGGGCCTCATTTGGACTAGTATGTCGAGGCCCATTCCCAGGAACGCATCTCCAGTTGCCTTCCCCATTGACAGCATAGTGTCTTCGCCCATATCAATGAAGCCAGCAATAGCCCACCAGAAGTCCATTGTGGGCAGCATTGTTTTTACTTTTACCCTCTGTGTTCTTCTACCCATGTAGGAGGGATAGAAGCTATATGTTGTCGACGAGAGTGGGCTTAGGGAAAGCTGAACCGCCGTTTCTTTGTCTCTTGTTAGGACCGAAATGCTGCCATAGAGTCGGTCCTTTCGTATGAAGAGAATATTCTTCATATAGTCTTTTAGGACTAACTCTATTTCCATTTGGCTGGGCTGTGCTGGCTTTCTTGACTGGTTTAGTATAGTTCTGTATATAACTGTGTTTTCTGCTCTGGCTTTCTTGAATTCTGGGGGGGAGTTAATGGAAAACATTCCGTTTTCCCCCAAAACAATATGTTTCTTTGCTTCGGCCAGTTTTTCTCTGGCGGCAGTTAGGTCAATTGGTGTGTATGTAATGGATTGCTTTGTTTTCTGGGCGAAAGTTGCCCTGTCGTTATTTGTATTATTTTCTGTTTGTTTGTTTTCTGTTTGCTCATTTTCCTTAACATTTGTTTTTTCATTTTGTTTGTTTGTTTCAATGTCTAATTTTGTTGTAATTATTTTTTGTTCTTCAGACTTGGGGGGCGTGGCAGAGCTAATGGCAGACATGTCTGCCATCTTTTCCGCCATGCTGCCAAGAAAGAAATTTTTCGGCAAAAATAGATATTTATTTTACCCCCTAAAAAGGGGGTAAATGCAAAAATGTTTCCCTAAATAACAGGGGTTAGTGTTCCAAATGTGTTGCACTAAAAAATTTATCCGGTACTTACAATAGTAAGGGTAAATCCCGATGGAATAGCGGAGCCGATGCGAAGCGTGTCTTACTCTATCAAGATAGATAGATAGATAGATAGATACATATATAATATACATTTTTTGAAATGCATGGTATTGCTGGCCATAGGCAAATCCCTAGCAAGACTAAAAAGCCACGTCCGTGATGCTCATGGTTAAGTATCAAGCGATGAGGTTACTCGAAATCAAGTTGCAGCCATCATATATATATATATATATATATATATATATATATATATATATATATATATATGTGTGTGTGTGTGTGTGTATGTGTGTGTATGTGTGTGTGTGTGTGTGTGTGTGTGTGTGTGTGTGTGTGTGTGTGTGTGTGTGTGTGTGTGTGTGTGCGTGTGTGTATGCGTGTCTGTCTGTGCCTGTGTTATGGGAATGGAATGCCATCTGCAAAGACAAAATATGTTAAATATTGGAAACATTTGAACAATGTTTACTTTACAATACCTGAAATAGTGAGTGTGTACTTACTCTCTATGCGGATATTGATAGATACAAATCTGTAAAATATATAACCACGCAATTGCATATTGTAAAACTGGAAAGTGGTACTAAATTCATTTCATTAATCAGAACAGACACCTCAAACATATTTATAACATTTCTCATTGCATATACCAAACATTTTTTAATATGAACCTCCATAGCCCACTAAATTTCAGCGACTTCTGATAATTTCCTCCCTTCAAAGAATCTTGTCCCCATCGGTGTTACTCTTTGAGTAATATTTTGAAATGTTACATACAATATGTTAATTTTATTATTGGAATATACACATCTGCCCGGTTTTAGTGTCGATAAATCGTTTGTATCTTTAAACCAGAGCGTTCCTATCTACGTGGTCCATTCTCTTGATAAAAGCCGTGTCAAATAATCCAGGAATTTTTATGACTATCGATCTGAAAGTCTATGTGGACAAATATTTGCTCACATCAAAAGGTACGCTTATTCAGAGAAATAGGATTCCAAATGGTGAACGATGCATGATACTAAATAAAATACAGACATATACATTGGCATCTGCCATATTTCTCTCGTAAACTGAGATGATATTTATAGAAAATAAAATATGGACGAAGTATGTGAAGATATAACTATATTAGTGGTGTCCAATAGAATAAAACTAATATTAGAGGCTTTAAGCAAGCGTAAGCATCTAAGTGTATATATTTTACTCTATCTGTCTGCCTTTCTCTACCCTTTAACGTATACGCAAGCTACCACACACGCACACACACTCAAACACAAACTCAGGCACACACACATACACACAAACATACACACACACACACACACACACACACACAAACTTACAATTAGTGATAGATAGATAGATTGATTAATAGATAGATAGATAACACCGTGTAACATATTTTTTGTTCCCCGGTTCTAAGTGTCATTTCATGGTTTGTTATAAACCATTATTATAAAAAGAAAAACACTATTATTTAATCAGAAGTTTGGGTTTGGGGTCGGATGTTTGATATTTCGAAATTTATCAGTTCATATAATTAAATCAACAGAGTATATATGTATTTTATTAGACAAGCTTATCAAAAGCAAACAAGTAAAAAACAAAAATACTTTTAAAGCAACTCATACACGTCAGAAATGACTGGATTTCCTGGATTTGCGGTGGTAGTCCAGGTCGCATTCCCGCACTAGCCCCAGATATAGTCCCCCATTATGTTTTCATTGTACTGGCCCTGGTACATCCGCTCTATCTCTTTCACATCTTGCTGGAAGCGTTCGCCTTGTTCTTCTGAGTAGGCGCCCATATTGTCCTTGAATGTTTCCAGGTGAGCGTCCAGCATACGGAGTTTAAGCGACATCCTCGATCCCATGGCGCCAAAAGCCTTTAACAGATCATGCACCAGTTGCTGGTAGTTTTCAGCTATGTAGTTGACCAGGAAGCCCTTAACAACTGCCTTGAAGCAGTTCCATGCTGTTCTCTTAATCCTATTGAGCTTATTGTAGAACTCGGTAGACTCAAACACCTTCTTTATCTGAGGTCCAACAACAATTCCACCTTTGATTTTGGCCACAGATAACTTGGGGAAGAACTCAAAAAGGTACTTAAAAGCGGCAGATTCTTGGTTGAGAGCCTTCAAATACTGCTTCATCAACCCCCACTTCATGTGTAGCGGCGGCATGAGCACAATCCTGGCATCAAGCAGTGGCTCCCACATGACGTTCCGGGTCCCAACTACAAATTCCGTTCGCTGATCCCAGTTCTTTCTTTTGTAGTGATCAGAGGTGGTTCTGCTGTCCCAAAGACAGAGGAAGCATTGGAATTTGATAAAGCTTCCTTGGGGTCCAAGCAGGATTCCACCATCTTGAAGTCTCCAATGATTTCCCAATTGTACTGGTTGTATTGCAGAGCTTTCAAGAGGACTTTCACACTGTAGTAATCTTCCTTCAAGCAGACTGAATGAGCTAGGGGCAGTGTCGGGAACTTGTTTCCATTGTGGAAGAGGACAGCCTTCAAACTTGTGGTGGAGCTGTCTATAAATAGCCGCCACTCCTTGGGCACAAACGGCACCCCAATAACCTCAAACAGTCCAGGCACGTCATGGCAGAAGCAGAGGCCATCCCTAAGAGTGTAAAAGCCTGAGAAAGGTTCGTGTCGACTTCTGTGACTTGTCACCTACACTTCCTCCTTGACCAAGTTCCACTGCTTCATCCTGGAGACGAATAACTCTGCATTGGACTTGGTCAGACCCATATCCCTGACCAAGTCATTGACTTCTTTTTGGTTTGGGAAGTGAGGAACTTTTTTCTGGTACCTCAGGCAGGTAATCCAAGCCCTCAGCATCCATCTCCCCCTCTTCATCAGAATACTTGTCTTGGAAAATAAATTTGATATGCAATACAAAATAAATATTGGAAAGGGAAATACATATTTAAACAATATGAAAGAACACTAATCATACTAATGAAAATTCGTGCTTAAAACACAACTTACCTTTTATTCAGAGTGCTAAAATCCAGTATCAATAAATCTCTTTAATCCACTTTTTAACAATTTTATACTTTACTAGCAGTAAAGCCCGGCGTTGCTCGGGGTCGCTCAGTAGCTGTGTTAAAGTTACAATGTTAAGTTTCTTTCTTGGCTTAAAAACTGTAGTGTCTACTGTGCAGACTTGCATGTGATGTTTTTGATTAATATTCCGTCAACCAACAATATGCCTTATGAAGTTAAGAAAACATAACGATAACCCGAATGTTATAACAAAAGAGGATGCTGGGGATAGAAACTGCACTGGTTATTTATTAACAAAGATCGAAAATGTAAACACTGCAACGCAGAGAAAAACATTAGCGTAACCAAATTATCAGTTATGTCTGTCTGCACGCCTATATCACCTCTCTGCACGACTGTCTGTCTGCACGCCTATATCACCTCTCTGCACGACTGTCTGTCTGCACGCCTATATCACCTCTCTGCACGACTGTCTGTCTGCACGCGTATATCACCTCTCTGCACGACTGTCTGTCTGCACGCCTAACGACGAAATATTTGCTTGTTTTACGTAGTCTTTAAATAGACTTGTTTTCAAGCAAAAATATTGTTTTAAAATGCTTTTAAATGGAAATGAAGCAAAACGGAAGCTTAGTGTTCGAACTGATGAATGTGTTAATGTCATTTTAAACGCTGAGAAAGCCAGCGTAATTTTTTACGTAAGACGCTCAATGTAAACAGAACAAAAGGAAATAACTGATAACATACGCTCAAAAATCGATACATTATATTCGATTTCGTCACATAGGGTGGGTCAATTTGAAATTTTTTTTTCCGATGTCTTCGCTAGGGCTCAATGTACAAGTATAGCTATTTCGGTGCAATTCCGTGAGAGATTCTAAGAGGAGATGTGTGCCAAAAATCGATAGACAGACAGACAACCACAGTTGTATATATATAGATTGCACTTTTATAATTATCTTTAGGTATTACTCTTTATTTTATAATTTTAATTTAACTTGAAACACATAAAAAAATCATTTAACATAAGCAAATTAAACTTACATACAACGTAAAATCTAGCATACAAATAATTCTAGTGAATAGCTTAGAATGTTTACAAACCCAAACTTTTAACTGTTAAATTGCACTTTTTTTATTTATTTGGGACCTAAGCAACACAAACAAGTGATTACAAGCGAGGAACAGAGAAAAAAAATGTCTTTGTTACACGGTGTAATAGACATATTTCTTTATTTGCCACAAGGGCGCACAAGAAAAGGGAACAATACAAAGACACATGCCGGGGATTTTATGTACAGTCGTGTAAAAATATTATTAAAACAAATTTAACGATCTAAATCCACAATAGGGGGAGGCGTTAAAATATGGGTTGTTTAATACCCCGTCGATAGAACAACCCTCAACTTCAGGAGCGTGTTGTGCAAGTGATCCTTTCTTCCTTTTGCTCTCTTCTTCAACCTATAGGTTTATATATAGAGAAGGCCCAATCACTCGGGCCATTTATGCTACATTCACCCACCTTTCTCTAAATTTACTGGAGTGCAGTGCTTCTCTCTCCACTCTGATTCTCCTTCTAAAGTGGTACCTAAAGAAGGGAATGAGTTGTTGTCCGGAAAGAAAGGCATCTGTCCTCAGTCCTCTCAATCTCGTCCACCATATAACCTCTTTTACCATAGCCACTATACAGAGTAAAACCGCCTATCTTTAGTTTTTGAAAGAAGTTGGCGGTTTGATCCTTACTATGGACTTAGCACTCAACTGGATTTGTCCCATACGTGACAGCACTTGTTCTGCGTAATTCCACAGGTCGTTTACGCCCGGGCAGTGTACAATTGCGGACAGGGCGGTTTCAATGTCCTGCTCGCATCTAGGAAACGTCCTCTTCGAAGGATCTGTGCTTGTAGGTCATGTCTTGAAATGGTAGAGCTGGTCGGTAGCACTGCCAGTCCTTTGGAAGTTGTCCATAGGTCCCGGGCGGAAAGTTCTACCGAATAAACTGGTCAGCGCGTCGTCTTCGACGCCCAGAATCTCTCCGAGCAGGTCGGCGCACTTGTGTCGTACTAACCCTCTATAGAATGTCGAAATGGTGTCTCCACTGATTGCTATGCCCGCTTGACAGAGGACTGGGAGCGCCTGAGCGGATTCAATGTGTCAGGCACCCATTTTCTTCGGTCTCCGCTTGACCCAGGACTGGAGCTCCGTCAACGAGACAAGTTGCGGGAAGGCCTGTCTCACAAACGGTGCCCACACCGGTTGATCGGCGAGGAATACTTGGAGATGCCGTAACCTCAGCGCATGTTGGCGCATCATCAGCCATGGCTTCCCTCCGTTGGAAGGGTGCTAACAGCAGACGGATCCCCTCACCAATGGAGCCTGCTTCTTCCTAAGGAACTGCATGAGCATGCGTTCCATGTTTGTGCGGTATTCACGGGAACAAGGCACGACGGTCAAGCGGTAGGAGATAACGGGCGCTATGAAAGTATTCGCCACCTACGCTCCACCTTTCAAGGATAGTTTGCACTCTGCCCACTTCTGGGTGAGCGCAAATACCTTGGCCATGACCTCGTTCCAGTTTTTCTCCACATGGATGTCAGGACCGAACCAAACCCCGAGCAATTTCGCCGGTCCTTCCGTCCAGCATCCGACTCGCTGTCTGACGGCATCGGTTTGCCTCTACACGTTCCGAGTTGAAAACCGACAGACTTATCAGGGTTCAGTATTGCTCCTATGAGTCTTTGGTATTCCTGCAGTAAGTTGCTGATCGTCCCAATTCCGAGGTTTTCGACACCATTACTGTCACGTCGTCGGCACAAGCCGACGTGGCTTTCCGCAGTCCCGGTTCCAACGCGATGCCCTGTAGAAGCTCCAACTTCCGCAGTAGTGGCTCTTGAGTCAATACGTACATACGGAGGAGAGAGGGCATCCCTATCGGATGGAACGCGTGATTGCGAACAGCTCCGATAGGTAGACGTTAACCTTGACCGTCAAGCAGATGTTGGTGTGCATTGTGTTGATCCATCCTCTGAAGACGGGTCCAAAACTGGTCGCCTTGAGAACCGCTTCAAAGATTCGATGTTCGACCCTATCGAACGCCTTAGATTGATCTAAATTGAAGTCCGGTTTACACCCCCACACTCTCTATGATGTATCGCATGAGGTGGAGGTTCACGGGTATGAACCTGGTTGGAACTGCACACCTTTGAGCTTTTCCCACCAGGTTCTCGATGACAAGCGCCAGGATCATTGCTAACACCTTGGCCACATTTTTTAACTCTGTGTTTAGGAGAGTTATGGGCCTAAATATGCTTAGTTCATCCTCCGTGTTTTCGTCTTTCCTGATCAGCGTTACTACGCCCCTACCTGCAGAACTGGGAATTCTCCCGTTCTGCTGCCAGTTGCAACATACGGTTTCGAGGACGCCAGAGAACAAGTCCGGCATGCCTATGTAAACCTCATAAGGTAGACCATCTAGACCGGGTAATTTGCTTTTCCCGCAGCGGACCAGAGCGTCCCGTATCTCAGCGGCTGCGATCGGTCTTTCGCAGAACTCGGCGTCCGTGCTCGATAGACGCGGCAGGCTGTCGAGCTATGAACCGAAGTCTATTGCCTCGTTCGGCGCACCGCCGGTCTGCTCGACCAGTTGCGCAAAATGCCGCTGAAAGGCCGTGCGCATCCGCATGGAATCAAGTATCACGCGTCTGTTTTGGTCTTTCAAAGATCGAATCGTGGAGTTGTTGCCACTTTTTGCCTCTGCTACTCGGGCCCAGCTAACAGCTTTTGCTCCCTCGTTTCCTAGAGCACGTGTTCTACTCCTAACTACGCAGCCTTCGTGTTTCGCATCAAAGAACTGGTCTAGTGCCGTTCTTATTGCTAGCACTATAGCTGTGTTGCTACTCCTAAGCGCCTCATCTACCTTGGCTACTAGTTCTCTTTCTGTCTTCTTTTTCTCTAAGGCTAGTTATTTGCTAAAAGCTATCGACTCTACTCTAATTGCTCTCTTGAGAGAGTACCACCATCTATTGTTGACGATGGCTCCCGTCAAGTGTTACTTAACTAATCTAATTATCCGTCTACTGCATGTTTACGCGTCGGTAACATGTTCAGCTTCCAGGATCTGGGTCCTTGTCTATGTATTCTATTATGGTTGACTATGCAGGTGCCTAGTTTGTGGTCTGCATAGGCAAACATGTACATTTGTGGCAGCTTAACACACTCTCTCTCTCTCTCTCTCTCTCTCTCTCTCATAAAGAACCTATCTAAATACAATCTAGATGTCCCGCTGCGATTTGTTCACGTCCACTGTAGTGCAGTCGGGAAATCTAGTTGATACCTATCGGCCAGTTGGAATTGGCTGAATAAATGTTTGAGGCTGTTGCACCCCCTCTACTGGGACATGTTCCTACATTGTCCCAATGTGTGTCTAGGATACCATTCCAGTCCCCCTCTAAAAGCAAGGAGCGAGACGTACCTAGAAAAGACTCTAGATGCTTAAAGAAATCTGGCCGCGATTGCCCAGTCGGGGCTAAAACGGCCGCCAGTCTGAAGGCTCCACCACCAATACTGCTCACGTCTAGGACTACCTGTCTACCCTCCGGGTCCAGCTGTATTTCCTGTATTTCGAGGTCCAGTTTTTTCAAAAACATAACAACCACTCCCGCTCCACCCCCTGGCTGACAGAGAGATGCGTAGACCTCAAAGTCATTAAAGATGGGGGTTAGTTGCTGGTTGTTGTGAATCCTGGACTCGATGATGGCTATCACATCCATACCGTGTGACCTAAGCTCGTTTAAAGGTTGGTCTTGTTTCCAGGGCACCCTAGGCCACGCACATTCACACTTCCAACTCGTAAATTAGCCATGTTGGTGGAGAAGAGTTGTTGAAAACGACGAACATATGCATTTACCTTTTCGTTTGCTGAAGATTGGGTTGTTCAATCTCCATTTGGGTGTTGCTGGGTGTGTTGGGTCGGGTGGGGAAACGTTTCAATAAGACGTGGTTTATGGATTTTTGGCAAGGGTTTCCGACGTCCTGCGAGAATTGTTCCTTTAGTTTCTGGTAGGTTTCCATCGAAATCTTTATCAGTTTTAGGTGTGGTGCAGAGTCTGACCTGACAAAGGTTTCCCCCTTAATTATACTTTGGAGTCTTGGGAGATGACATCCATCAGGTTTTTATTGTTTGTGTTAATGTATGTGTATTGTTGTTTTTATTTTTGGTGTGTTGTTTTAGTTTGTTCATTTTGTAGTTTTCTTTTTAAGGTGGGCATTTGTGTTTGGGTTGGTGTTGGTGTTTGTTTTGCTTGTTGGGGGTGGTTTGAGTGTGGTGGTGTTTGTGTTGTTGTTTGTGCTGGTGTTTGTGCTGCTGGTGATTGGTGTTGTTGTAGCTTTGCACTGTCTCTTTTTTTGTTTTTTTTTTTATTTCCGAGGCTCTCTTTCATCTTCACTTGGAGATGGAGAAGAAGCCTCGTCTGACGATGAATCGTAATCAGGGGTGTGTGGGAGGGGTATGTTGTGTGGTGATGGTGTGTTTGTCTGTGTGATTGTGGTAGTGTTGGATGGAGTGGGATGGGGTGGGACTGTGTTTTTCAGGGGAATTACTTGTTTTTTTCTGTTGTTTGTGGTTGAGCAGTTGTTTATTTTTTGTGTTTGCTTGTTTTGTGTGTTGTTGTTGTGGTTCTGGTGTTGGTGTTGGTGTTGGTAAAAGTACTTGGGGGTGCGTGTTCGTAAGAGGGGACAGGAGGCCTTTAAATGCGATGTGCTTGCGCATTTAAAACAAGGTGGCCTCCCTGCTTCTGTCGAAATGTGGATACTGGCACTCTTTCTGGTATCTTGGAAATGTTTTCCGGTTTCATTTGGACCAACATTTCCAGCTTGTGCCGTTCCATGTGTTTCTTGTGGAATTTTGAATCGACAGTATTTTGCCTTCATCCTCCTCCAAGAACCCTGCCAGAATCCACCAGATGTTAATGTTGGGTGGTATGTTGGAAATGTTTATTTTTGTGTCCTTCTTCCCATGTATGTAGGGGTCACTGAGTACTTTTTCGCCAGGGTCTCACTTTTAAAGAGTACCGAAATGCTTCCATATAATTTAGCCCTTTGTATGAAGTGTATGTGTGGTATTGCCTCTTTCAAGACGATTTCAATTTCGCCTTGAATAACGAAAGCCGGTTTTGTTTTGTGTGTTCGAAATCGTGCGAAAAATCCCAGTCTTTAGCATTGTGTCGGCTTTGATTTATGGCGGAGAGGTGATTTAAATCCCCCTTTTTCCTCAAAGGTAACATATTTTTGTCCTTCATTGACCATTTTCTTCGCATTGAAAATATCAATATTTTTAAAATTCCTTTGCTCGTTGTGGGAAAAGATTTTTTTATGGTTGCTGTTGTTGTTGTTGTTCTCAATTGCGTGATTTGTGGTTGTGGAGTTCATTTGTGAAGTTGTGTTTTTTTCTTGTTCAATATTTTTTGTGTCGTTTGTGTTTCCATACTTTTTTATGTGAATTTTCTCGGTCACTATTCCTTATTGTCATAGTGTTATTCATTTCAACGCTCCCATTTCCACTTACGGCGGGAAACGCTTCAATTCTATCATTCATAGTTATAAAACAATTTCTTATAAATTTTTTTAAATTAAATTTTCAATGACCCACTCACTGACAATTCAGTCGGGAGGATCAATCTATAAAATGGTATATTTTCTTAAACGAAAATTTATGTTTTTATGAGCAAAAACCAAAAACTTACCAGCGAGACTGGCACACAACTTCCTCTTAGATATATATATACATATATATATATATATATATATATATATATATATATATATATATATATATATATATATATATATATATATATATAGATAGATAGATAGATAGATAGATAGATAGATAGATAGATAGATAGATAGATATATAGATATGTTTCTTTATTAGCCACAGGGGCACAAAAGAAGGGGACAAATACAAAGGGGAAAGTTTACATACAATAAAAACGTGTAAAATGTTATTATAAATGCAATTTAAAAAGTTAGTCGATTTTCCCCAATAGGGGAGACAGTTTATATGGGTAACACATACCCCCGAAAAAAATGTGCAACCCTCATCTCCAGGAGTACGAAGAGTTTGTACTCCTTTCCTCTCCTCCTCCTTTTCCTCAACCTACAGGCTGATATAGAGAGAAGGCCCATTCACTCGGGCCATTCTCGCCACTTTCACCCACCTTTCATAAAACATGCTGGAGTTCAGCACCTCTCTCTCCATCCTGATTCTTCTTCCAAAGTGGTATTTGAAAAAAAAGTTGGTAATTGAAAAAGTTGTTGGCCGTAGAGAAAGGTGTCTGACCTCAGCCCTTTCAACCTTATCCACCATACAACCTCTTTCGCCATAGCTATCACACAAAAGAATACCGCCTCTCCTTCGTTTTTGGAGAATGGTGGCGGTTTGATCATGACAATGGACTCGGTGGTCAACCGGATTGGTCCAACCCACGACAATAGTCGTTCTACATAGCCCCACAGGTCAGTGACGCCCGGGCAGTGTATGAATGCGTGCGCGACGGTTTCTTCGTCTCGCACGCACCTCGGACAAATCTTTTTTGCAGGGTCCCTGCCCAGGCGCCCATGTCTGTAGAGCTTGTCTCGAACTGGTAGAGCTCCTCGGTAGCACTGCCAGGCCAGGGACTTTTGGAAGTTGACCATCGGTCTCGGGCGGAAGGTCCTACCGAGCAGACTGGCCAGTTCATCTTCCTCTACGCCTAGAGTTTCACCGAGCGCGTCGTCGCACTTGCTGCGGATCAACCCTCTATAGAGTGACGAAGTGGAGTCTCCACTGATCGCCGGGTCCGCCTGCCAGAGGGCTGTGAGTGTCTGAGCACATTCGATGTGCCAGTCGCCCATTTTCTTCGGTCTTTGCTTGACCCAGGACTGCAGCTCGGTCAGCGAGACGAGTCGTGGGAAGGCTCGGCTCACGAACGGGGCCCACACCGGTTGTCCGGTGAGGAATACGTAGAGATTCCACAGCCTGAGCGTGTGTTTGCGCATCGTCAACCACGGCATCCCCAGCCCTCCGTTAGAAGGGTGTTGGCAGCAGATGGATCTTCTTACCAAAGGAGCCCACCTCTTCCAAAGGAATTGGAAGAGCGCGCGTTCCATTTTGGCGAGCGTTCTGGCTGGACAAGGCACGACGGTCAAGCGGTTGTAGATGGCGGACGCTATAAAAGTGTTCGCCACCTCCGCTCGACCTTTCATGGATAGTTTGCACTCGGCCCACTACTGGGTGAGTGCAAACATCTAGGCCGTCACTTCGTTCCAGTTCTTCTCCATCTGGAGGTCCGGACCAAACCAGATCCCGAGCAGCTTTACCGGTCCTTCCTTCCAGCGTCCGACGACGCCATCGGAAGGCATCGGTTTGCCTCTCCACGATCCGAGTTGCAAACCGATGGACTTGTCCGGGTTCAGCTTCGCTCCTGTGAAACATTCGTATTCCTTCAGTAAGGTGCCGACTTTCTCGATTTGCGAGGCGCTTGACACCATTACTGTGACGTCGTCGGCGTAGGCCGACGCCGCTTTCCGCAGTCCCGGTTCCAGAGGGATGCCCTGCAATAGCTGCAACTTCCGCAGTAGTGGCTCGAGAGTCAATACGTACAGAAGGGAGGAGAGAGGGCATCCCTCTCGAATGGATCGCGTAATATGGAACGGCTCCGAGAGGTAGCCGTTCACCTTGACCCTTGAGCAGATGTTGCTGTTATGCATTGCAGCAATCCAGCCCCTGAACACGGGTTCGAAGCCTGCCGCCTCGAGCACAGAATCCAGGTAACGATGGTCAACCCTATCGAAAGCCTTAGACTGATCCAAGTTGATCAGGGCCTCACCGAAGCCGGGTTTACACCTTACCCTCTCTATGATGTATCGCATGAGGTGGAGGTTGTCGTGTATGGACCTGGTCGGGATTGCGCATGTCTGCGCTTCTCCCACCAGGTTCTCGACGACAAACGCCAGCCTCTTTGCCAACACCTTGGCCAAAATCTGTAACTCTGTGTTTAGCAGAGTTATGGGCCGGAAGTTCCCTATGTCATCCCCTTTATTCTCGTCCTTCCTGATTAGTGTCACCACGCCCCCGGTTACAGAACTGGGAATTCTCCCGTTCTGTTGCCAGTTGCAGTAGACCACTTCCAGGAGACCGGAGAATAAGTCCGGCATTGCTACGTAAAATTTGTAGGGTAGACCGTCGAGACCTGGAGATTTGCGTTTGCCGCATTGGCTCAGCGCATCCCCTATCTCAGCGGCTGAAATCGGCTTTTCGCACAACTTTGCCTCGCTGTCTGAGAGTCGCGGTAGGCCGTCGAGGTATGGACCGAAATCCATAGCCCCTCCCGGCGCACCGCCCCGCCCGAACAGTTGTGCAAGAGCCGCTGAAAGGCTGCACACATCTGCTTCGGCTCACGTTTCACGCGTCCGTTTTGGTCCTTCAAAGATCGAATCGTGGAATTGTTGCCACTTTTTGCCTCCACCACTCGGGCCCAGCTAACAGCTTTGGCTCCCTCGTTTCCCAGAGCACGTATTTTGCTTTTGACGACGCAGCCCTCGTGCTTTGCGTCGAAGAACTGGTCCAAGGCCGTTCTCGTTGCTAGCACGCTGGCTACCTTGCCACTTCTAATTGCCTCTTCTACTTTACCTATCAGTTCCTTCTCGGTTCTATTTCCATCTAACGCTAATTCTTTACTAAAAACTAACGAGTCTAATCTAACTGCCCTCTTGAGAGATTACCACCATCTGTTGTTGACTATGGCCCCTGTCAAGTGCTGTTTAACTAAAGTGCTAATCCGTCTACTGTAGGCTTTGCTTCCAGTACAGCTTCCAGTAGCCGGGTCCTTGTCTATGGGTTCTATCAAGGTTGGCCATGCAGGTCACTAGTTTGTGATCTGAATAGGCAATCATGAACATTTGTGGACAGCTTAACATGTCCCTATCCTTATTTCTAACTAGAACCCTATCTAGGTACGATCTAGATGTTCCGCTACGATTACTCCACGTCCACAGTGGCGCAGTCGGAAAATCTAGTCGATATCTATCGGCCAGGTCAAATCGGTCGATTAACTGCTTGAGGCTGTTACACCCCCCTTTATCGGAACATGCTCCCACATAGTCCCAACGTTCATCTAGGATTCTATTCCAGTCCCCCACTAAAAGCAAGGAGCGGGACGTTCCCAGAAAAGTCTCTAGACGTTTGAAGAAGTCTGGCCGCGGTGTCCCGGGTGGGGCATATGCGGCCACCAGCCTGAAGGCTCCACCTTCACTACCGTCAACGTCTAGGACCACCAGTCGACCCTCCGGGTCCAGATGTACCGTCTGTGTTACGAGGCCCAGGTGTTTCCGCAGCAAAACGGCAACTCCGTGCCCACCCCTCGGTTGACAGAGAGATGCGTAGATCTCAAAGTCATCGAAGATGGGGGCCAGCTGTCGCTCGCCGTGGATCCTGGACTCGCAAATGGCTACCACATCCATACTGTGCGACCTGAGGTCGTTTAAGAGTTTGCTCTGTTTCCAGGGCATCCCCAGGCCGCGTACATTCACACATCCAACTCTTATATTGGCCATGTTGGTGCTGAAAAGTTAAAAGAGGAAAAGAGATCACTCACCCTTCGCCTCCTGGGGACCAGGCCGCACGATTTGCATGGGGGTGTTGGAGGGGTTGTCTGGATGGGTGGTGGTTTCCGGCGGGGTGGGGACGCACATGTTTGCTGGGTTGGGGTCTGGTGGGATGGGGGTGTCTGGGGTGGGGAGGCATTTGAGAAGGACGCGGTTGAGTGGTTTCACGCAGGAATTCCCCACATCCTTCTCAAATGTTTCTTTTAGGGACCTATAAGTTTGTATAGGGACTCTAATCAGTTTTAGGTTCAGTTTTTTGCTATATTTAATAGAGCGGGCGAAAGTTCGTGATGGTCTCCATTAGTGTTTTGTTTTCAGTGTTTATGTAAGTGTAAGTGTAATTTTCTTGTGTTGTGTTTGTTTTTGTATGTAGTTCTTGTGTGTGCTTTCGTTTTGTTGTAGGTATTTTGTTTTCAGGAGGTGGGAGTTTGGTTTGTGATGTTTTTGTTGTTTGTGTTGGTGGTTGTATGTTTGTGGTAGTGTTTGCTGGTTTTTAGCTTTTGTGATGTCTTTTATTTCTTTTCGAGCGATGGGGTTCTCCCTCGTCTTCACTAGGTGATGGCGAGATAGCCTCATCTGTTGTATCGTATGTGTGATTGGGGAGGGGTATGTCTTGGGGAGCTGTTGTGTCTGTATGTGATTTTGCAGTGGTTTTAGGTGGAGTGGGGTTGGGTGGGACTGTGTTTGTTGTGGTTAGTTTTGTGTGTTGGTGTTGTTTGTTGTTGTGGTGGTGTTGGTGGTTGTGTTGTTTTGATGGGTGTCGGCAGAAGAGCCTTTTTTTGGTTTATTAATTTAGGACAGGAAGCCCTCAGGTGACCCCTGCTAAAGCAATGGTAACATGAAGGCCGCCTACCCTCAACCGAAAAGTTTATGTAGGTGAGTCCGTCCAGGAGTACACACTGTGGGATCATAGCTATTCGCTCTGGGCTCATTTGCACCAGAACTTCAATGCTAGTCCCATTGAATACATCTCTGGGGGACTTGCCTACTGACAGTATTCTGTCTTCATCAAAATTGATGAAGCCGCACAGTATCCACCATATGTTCATCTTTGGTGTGACACTCGTGATTCTGATCTTTTGTGTCCTTTTTCACATGTATGTAGGGAAAAAGATGTACAGGTTGGGTACAATTGGCGACACAGAGTAATTTTGGGCCGTCAATTGATCCTTCATGAGTACCGAAATACTCCCAAAAAGTTTGCTTCTTTGAATGAATGCAATATCATTCATTGAATTTTTGAAAACCAGTTCAATTTCTTTCTGTGACAATTGGGCTGGTTTTCGGGTAGAATTGGAAACTGTCCTAAAAACTATCGTTTTGAGAGCAGTTTCCTTGCGAATTTCTACCGGAGAATTGATGCTGAAAGCACCATTTTTTTCGAAAGTGACATATCTCTTAGCGTCCTTTAAAAGTCGTTCAGCATTTGTTATGTCGAGATATATCAATTCTTCCTTCTTTTGAACTTTCTCTGCAAAGGAGATTTTTGGTTTCTTTGTGGAATCCGTATTGGTGGTGTTGTCATTATTGTTGTTATTGTTGTTGTTATTCTTGTTGTCACCGATGTTGATAGTATTCGTCTTTTCCTTGGTGTTGTTGTTGTCTTTGATGCTGTGTTATTGGTGTTGTCTTTATTTTTTTCTTTGTTGTTGTTATCATTGTTGCTTTTATCATCATTATTGGTTTTGCTGTTATTTTTGTTGTCATTGAACTGTTTGGTGTCATTTCTGTTGTTTGGACATGAATTCGTTTTTACATTTTCATTTTGTGTTTCCATCTCTATAGTATCTAGTGAAGAAGACGTTGTTGACTGCGAGCTTTGTAGTCTTACCGCCTCTCGACCACCATCATAACGTAATCAAAATTTTACAATATTTTTTCCAAGATTCGATGGAGAAAACATTTTAAAATGGATATTCCGCCCCTGTAGGGGCGAAAATGAGTTGACCCACCACCTGAAGGTCCAGACGGGTGGTCAAGTTACACAATGATATAAAATTTAACTAAAAACTCACGTTTTTTTTCTTACATAAATTAACGGAAACTTCTCCGCGAAGTTACACACGTCTGATAGAGAGATAGATAGATAGATAGATAGATAGATAGATAGATAGATAGATAGATAGATAGATAGATAGATAGATAGATAGATAGATAGATAGATAGATAGATAGATAGACTTTTATTATATTTAAGGTATGGTTCGCGTTACTATTGTTTCGCTTGTGTACACGGAATCATTAGAGACATGACTGAACATTAACAAATATCGATGTTATTCTCAAGTTGAAGAAAAAATGAATTTAAGGGAAAACGTTTATTTTGTTGCATAAGAGAAATACAACACTTTTGTAAAAGGAACAAAATAATTTGTATTTAATGTGAATCCAGTATCTTACTGATAATGATCTACTAGAGCATTACATCACTTTTGTATTCAATGTCATGTAATTAGCAAATTAGAATAAACTGTTGCTCGATTTTCTATCGTATTGCATGTATTTGCATGACGCTAATGTTGTACTGATCTAAGGTTTTGTCTTACTAGGCCATACAATTACATGATTTAAATAAAAATTTTGAAATAGATTATTAAATGAACGATGATTGTAACAGAAAAGTTTAATGATATATTTGTTCATCAGGGACTACATCTCACTCAACAAACATTGATTGAACATTATTTTAATTTGTTTCTGGCATAAAATTATTCAAGGAACAGACAGAATACAATTCATAATGTTATTGATATAGCACTTGAAATCAATTTAAATATCGATGATAGAATTCATTTTAATATGCTATTAAACTATTATTAGATATATTTCATTGACCGTTTATCAACTATCATTCTATTAGCCATATTTGTTGAAAGGGAGAAGTGGATTCGAAGGCGGAAACTGTGAGACAGACAGACCGACTGACTAAAATATGTAACTGGTTTAGCGTGAGTCAGTAAAGATGGATATAGGAAAAAAACTTCCTAAAGTAACAAAATAACATACATAATAAATAATATATATATACATACATACATACATACATGCACACATAAACACACACACACACACACACACACACACATATATATATATATATATATATATATATATATATATATATATATATATATATATATATATATATATATGTATATATATATATATATATATATAATATATATATGTATGTGTGTGTGTGTGTATCTATATATATAAACCTAGTCATTGTTGAAGAAAAACTGAAACTCCCAGAGAGAAACAGTGATATAGAATAACTAGAATGTATAGAAACGAAATGAGAGAGACAGAGAAGAAAGAGTAAAAATATATATAAAAAAAAACACGATAACAAAATATAACCCCACGCTCATTCACATGTTTGTGTAAATGAGTCAGATATAACTCATTATTGCTAGACATTACTGTTACATCGATATTGAACGGAAATGGACAAAGAGATAACCCTGAAAATAAAAGAATAAAACACACATGAAACACAGATGCAATAAATTAAAGAAAGGAACAAGAAAAATCGAAATGAAAATAAACTATTAAAATACAACAGCAAGAATTTAAACAGTAAATAAAAAAGAAATAAATGCAACGAATAGAGATTAGTTTTAATGATTATATCAGAGAAGTTGGAAAACATGTTAGTTCAACCGAAGCAATTGCGAACGATATGTAATTCTGGTTGAGATATTGGGCGCCACTCCGTTGCTAAGTGGCTAGAATTGGGTCTGGGATATTCGATGTTCAAACAGGTGTTTCGATGATTTATTGAAGCAATTATTTATGTTTAAACAGTTCTGAATCATTGTTTACATGTAATTATTTCCCGATACACATATTTTTTTATATTAGTCTCTGTTCACTGAGAGCAATGGAGACAATCAACATGTTATCTTGCCGTACTTTATGGTAACCATGTAAAGATCCTTCCATATTCCCCTATCACGTGTTCAAATGTCCATGGTGATTATTTTATACATAATTGATTTTTGGATGTACCTCATTTCATCGAAAATATTTTAATTTATTCATAATAAAAGAAATTATAAGTTTCTCCTTACTGCATAATGCATCGTATGCCAAGGGAGTTGATATATTGATAGTAAAATCATATAAATGGTTTGTGAGTGGGAAGGATCTAGTTGCTCCAATATGTGTATTCCAATACGTTCAGCATTATATAGTTTCAGGTGGTTTTAATAAATGCTGGAACGGAATAACCCCATGGGGCAAAGGTTTCGTGGATTTTGTCATTATTTTCTACAAACTATTAAAAATTATGTCCTTAAGCTTTATACAATGGTGGGAAGTTATGTCAGCAATATTAGCTGTACTTCACAACCAATTCCCTTAACCCTCTCGACAGTCAGTTGAATATAGTTAAAACTTATATTTTCATGTATGAATAACTCTTGGGAATTGCGGTGGTTGACACCTTGCATAAAACACAGAGCGTAAACTAGGCAATACCATAGCGTCAGTTGTAATGAAATTTACACAAATTATGAGTGCATTAATTTACTGGATAATTATTTTCGATAACATTTAATTGTGAATGAACATGCTCATTGTATTATAATGAGACACGAGGACATTTTCTGTATTTTCACAAATAATTGGCATAATATAAAATCATATGTCATAAAATTTGGTGGTAAATATAATATATCACTAATCATTTTATCATTTGGCATCAAATTTAGACTATTTTTGGTTGCTAAGATTATATACACCAACCAAAACATCTTCGGACATTTGCTCAATATATTTTTAATTAAATCTCATTTATTATTAATAATTTCAAAATAATCAACGTTGCAGTTCTCGTTCTTGAACAGAATAAGTCATCAGTTTAATAATCGTGCCCACGTAAATTATAGAGTATTGTTATTTAAGTAAATTGTCTTGGGTCATTACATTCAGTATGTTAGTGAACACTTCGATCTATCTTGCGGCAGTTTGATTACTTTGCATATACTGAAGTTGCGTAGCAGAAGGGTTAGAGAGTTGGTTTGTGTCCCAATGGAAAATTTTGATTTCGATTTCGTGATGCGTAATATCCCTGACACTTTATTTCACGGTAGATATTAATAGCAATATGAATTCTAATAGAAACTTCGTTTCCTAGATCCGAACTAATGAGTTCCAATCCCTCGATAAGAGAGGTTTGGGATCCTGTTTAGATTCGTTAAAAGTATTTAGCAGTGATAGGGTAATACCCGTCTTAAGTATGTTGAAT
>OZ024742.1:47961504-47989004 GCA_964016885.1 Eledone cirrhosa | reverse complement strand
TGTGTGTGTGTGTGTGTGTGTGTGTGTGTGTGTGTGTGTGTGTGTGTGTGTGTGTGTGTGTGTGTGTGTGTGTGTGTGTTTGTGTCTGTCTGTGTGTGTGAGCGCGACTAAATGTGTAAAACATATTAGATTAGTAATATACGTGTCAGGAGGTGTAATGCAATATGCACAGCTACTATTTATACGCATATATTTCATAGTCTTTAAGAATAAGCAATGTCGAATCGCTCTAGGTTGGGCCACTTTCAACAAGGACAAGAACATCAAACCAAGTTTTCTATCATTTGAAGGATAAGATCTTTGATACTTACATCCTACCAGTTGTGTTATATGGTCTTGAGTGTGTTAATTGGACGAGAAAGTCACTTCAGAATATCTCTACATTTCAGATCATGAAACTTATGACTGGCAAGTGGCTCAGGGACCGTATCTGTCGTATCAGTGAGCTGCTCAACATTACCGACCTTAGACCAATTACATCAACTGTCAAGTTAAGAGTACTCAAACTATACGGTCATATAAAAACGATCAACTCATGGCATGAGTAGGTTCTGCCTGAAAGGAAGTTTAGCTGGTAAGAGAATGAGAAGCCGCCAGCCAAAAGATGGCTTGGCAATGTCAACTTATGGACTGGACATGATCTTTGCTCTTTGAACAACTGCTGCTGGTGATCGAACTTTGTGGAGAGAGATCTCACATGACAATGCGCAGTCTGCAACTGACGGTGTTTAGCGTCAAAAGATGAATAAGCAACTTTATATTCTACTCAGTCTAACCTCAACGAAAGGGCCACAGATAAGCTGACGAGATATTGATCTGGTCGTAATTGTCAACATAGGTACATTACTGACGCTCTTCAAAATATATCAGAATTATATATATTCTATAAGCAGACATTCGTTATTATATGGCATTATACTGGACAGTCCGTTTATTTCTCAGGCACATGCAATAAAACACAAAAATAAATTCACACATTTCAGTTGTGTGATAACAAATTAAACACCAGCTTTACTCCCCATAAATGTTGAGTATACCCAAAACCATATGGGTCTTACAATCAATTATTCACTAATAACTCCAACACCGTATCTGTCTCGCAAATAATTGTTCTCTAGTACTCATGACATCACACCTCATTAGTATTCATACCAACTGTTCTCTAGTAGCCATCACATCATATATATGTCTTATTACCAATAATTCTCCAATAGTTACAATAACATAACACACCAGACTTACTACCAATAGTATTCACAACTCTAGTAGTTACCACACACACCACATCAGTCTTACGACCAATAGTGATCCAGTAGTCACAGCACCATTAAAAAATATGCGGCTTATATTTTGCAAATAAAATATTATAAACATAACTCAGATTTTAGATGCTATCCTTATTTATCTTGTTCTTGAATGTTTTAACGTTTGTGAGATAAAGTAGTTTTACTCTTGTAAATATATGGAAAATAAACGTGTAGTCTGTTTTACAATTCAGTGACCAACTAACTTCTAAAAGACCTAGTTTATTTAAACGCCATGGAATCATCTATTCAACAATCACCATCTGTAGTATTAGACGCTGTACTAGAAATACTAGCCATACAATATATATATGAAACTAAACAAAAAATACCGCGTCACAGATGGGATTCTCTCTAGGCGGTCATTTGGAGCTAAATATACAGAACATCAACATCAATATAAACATGTTAATAGGAAATCAGTTATAGCCGTGTTTTTGATTTTATGAAGGCTGGGGATATTTCGTGGTATTTTCGAAGAATTTCTAGTTGTTTCCACGAGTTTCCAAAGATTCAGCACTGAAACGATAACTCCTAAATTGATAATGAAAAATAGTTTCATAATTTCTATATGTCTATGTCTATGTAGAAATAGATTCTTAACATGTTTTTCTTGTAAGTAAACTACATTACTAGCTATGATTAATTTCAATCAAAATCAGTGATGCTGTATCTAGGACGATCTAAATATCTCATATTCTTATGCGAAGGGCGTAATTAAGAAACTTAACCAGGGAAATGACAGCTACTCAAATCATCGCAGGTGTATGATAAACATAAATGTCAATCTTATTGTATATTTTGCATATGTTAAAATGATACATAGTGTAAGTAGTCCAGTTCTATACTAATTCGACTAACCCACATGTTATATGTAACTGCAAATATGGAAACCCCATGATTTGAATTATTTTTCGGCCTCCATTATTTAATTTCTTTTTGCTCTAGCCTTAATGAGGTACTGACTACACCCCATTTCGTTGACGCTCACACAAAAAAAATGATTAAAATCTATTTCTGTATAAACATAGAAACATAGAAATTGTGAAACTAGTTTATGGTTATCAATTTAGAAATTATCATTTCAGTGCTGAATATTTAGAAACTCTTGGAAACACTTAGAAACTCTTGGAAAACGTCAGAAAACATCCCCAATTTCAGCCATGTCACCTAGAGTAAAGTAAATGATGTGTCTCTCAGAATATACAAGTAATATTCGAGTAAAGATGTGACAACTGTCAAAAAATCAATCAATCCAAATATGTGTGCCAAATGTATGTTATCGACAGAACAGGAATAAATTAAACGTAGACACATATATTACAATTCTCTGCTCTCCTGGCAGAAAATTCTATAAATCATTTTAGTGCTAATAGAAAATTCTGAATTTTAGTAAAGTTGCTTATTATTCTTTAAATATTCTTTAAAAGTGACAGATTGCTACTGTCAGACTGGTACGATACTTATAGGGGGAAATTGAATTTGACCAAAACATAACACAAATGTCAAAGTAGAAGTCTCCTTGTTTCTTTCAATAGACTTTATGAAGTAATTCTTCAATGACTTTTCCTACGCATCGCTAATCTTTTATTTTTTATTTTTATTAACATTCAAATTATTGACTGATAAGATCAAGCAATCTATCTATATGCATATATATATATATATATATATATATATATATATATATATATATATATATATATAAAGAAAAAAAGATGAAATCGAAAATGCAACTGGAGTCTTATTTTTAAAAAAATATATATATTTATTTGGTTCCTTTACCGGTTTCGCAGTTCTTCTGCTTTTCAAAAGTAGAGTTGAGATGGAGGGTCTGTGGTGTTTCTCACATGCGAAACCGGTAAAGGAACCAAATAAATATATATATATTTTTTTTAAATAAGACTGCATTTGCATTTTCGATTTCATCTTTTTTTCGTTATACTTTCATTCGTGTAGGACACCTCGGTTATTTTTCATTTTGTAAAAAAAACCTCACTTTCTAATATATATATATTTATATTAGAAAGTTTCTAATTGCATATATATATATATATATATATGGAATTAGAAACGTGTATGTATATATTTAATTTTTATTTATTTACTATTTATTGATTTAAATAAAACCCCTGGCATTTTCGTTCTACTAGTTTATTTACATTATTTTTAACTTTGTAACCGATAATCATTCGGTTTCCTAAATAGAATATTATTCTACGACTTCATTTATACCATACACGTGGTTGTCTCTTTGCGTGTAATTGTTCTCAACATTCCACATAACGACGTTTTATATTCGCCTTTTTCCGTTCATTGCCAGGGAACGTCTTCACGAACCAAAGTATCGTCTACCTGTTTTCCTTCGGTGGCAATGTTTTTAGAAATATTTACTTCTGCGTTCACAGATTGATTTTTTTAGTTTCAGAAGATCCCGTTAAGGGTGAAAGCAGAGATTCTTTGCTTAAACTTTAATCTGTTGTTTTAATAAATATTTGCTCAGGGGTTCTCATATATTTCATGTATATGATATATATTTATCCTTATCGAGCCCTCTTTAGATTTGATTCTTCAAATATTTTATTAGTATTACTATATATATATATATATATATATATATACATATATATATATATATATATATATGTATATATATGTGTGTGTGTGTGTGTGTGTGTATATATATGTGTGAATGAAGTAAATCCGTCGGAAAGGTCCAGGAAAAAGAGTGCTCTATATAGGTAAATGAAATAATTGCCTTATGTTTTTTATTACATAACTATGTATATATATATATATATATATATATATGTTGTATATATATATATATATATACATATACACACACACATATATACACTTACACACATATATATATATATATATATATATATATATATATATATATATATATGAGTACGTCAATACTCATCTTTTTCCATTTATCTGAGGGTTCTAAACGCCATTATCAGGCTAAAATTTCTTTAGTCAAAAATACGGTGAAAGCTTCTATTTCTAATTTCAAACTTGCACACTGTTTCGAAACAGACATACTTATATATATATATATATATATATATATATACATATATATATATATGTAGGAGGTGAGTTTTATTGTAGTACAATAAAGCAATGCAGATATCGAATAAGAAGCACTCCACAGTTTGGAGAACTGGAGTATAAATAATATATAAGATCAAAAGATGGTTAAAAGAGTTCCATGTATTTTATTATGCGCATTTCAAAAACAAATATCATCATGCAATAACATTTGCGTTTTCGTCAGATAAAATAGGGAGACATGATATGAGGGTTAAAACACACTTGTGAATAGTGCAGTTTTAAATCAACATATGAAAAGTAGTTTTAGATTGATGTGTGATATTGGGAAAAAAAAATGTTTTCTTTAATCCTTTTCTCAAATATATGTACATATATATTTCTTTAAAAATATACCCATCTTTCTACCTTATTTCAAAGTTATTTATTATACATTATATAATACTAGTTACTCATTCTATATCACTCATATTTATCACTTCCCTTTCTTTCCTTTTTCCTTTTCTTTTCTTTTTTTCTTTTCTTTTTTTTTTAATTTCTAACCCCTAATCTGTACCTTTCTTCCTAGATACTTCTCAATTATCATTGTGCCTAACGTAGAAACAATTATTACACAGCACAATATATTCTTACTTTATATCAACTCGAAAAAAATCCTTCGTAAACATAAACATTTTTTGACGTTAGATTATTCATCCTCAATTCATTATTCTTTTCTCCCTTTCATGCTCATCTAACTTATTCATCCAATCTTCTACTTCCTTGACAATATATCCTTACTTACATTACTATTGCTATATTTTTATATTTTTTTAATAATACATATCAACAATTTCTTTCCATCGCACATATTATTAAACCCTTAAATATTATTCTTAATACATATTAACAATTTCTTTTCCTCGCACATATTATTAAACCCTTCAATATACAAACCTTAACTTAACATTATTTTTCTCTTCTTTAATTTTCAAATTCTTTTAATTTATATATTATCTTCCAACGGTTTTTCACCCTCTCTATGTAAAACAATATATTTTTTCTCAGTTATAAAAGCTATCTCTCTCTCTCTCTCTATCACCCATCTCTCCTCCTATCTCATCCTTCCTCATTATACCCCTCCCCCTCCACTTTTTACTCTCATCTCCTCCTCTTTTTCATACTCCACCCCCCCAAAAAAATGTTCCCAATATCACACATCAATCTAAAACTACTTCTCATATGTTGATTTAAAACTGCACTATTCACAAGTGTGTTTTAACCCTCATATCATGCCTCCCTATTTTATCTGACGAAAACGCAAATGGTATTGCATGAAGATATTTGTTTTTGAAATGCGCATAATAAAATACATGGAACGCTTTTAACCATCATTTGATCTCATATATTATATATATATATATATATATATATATATATATATATATATATATATATATATATTATATATATATATATATATATTCTTTAGTTAAGCAATACAAGACCACAAATTTCACAAGGAAGATATTATTAAAATATTGTCAACATATTTTAGTTTAATGTAAGGAATGTGGATAATAATAATAATAATATTAATAATAATAATTGTTTCTACTTTTATATATCATTATTCATTTGGTTCAGTTGAAAATAACTAACATATTTAATAACAGAGCGGCTCATCGGAACTTCAAAAAATATAAATTAAAATAAAGAGAGAATGTTACATAATGTAATGTTCCATATATTGGTATTTCACTATGGTGTTCTGGTTGTATCAATTCTCAGTCATAATCAAGTAGTATTCATCTCTCGAGGCTGCATTCTGTGAGATCTGCCTATGGGTAACCAGCTCTGCGCGCCTAACTTCTGCATGAACCCAGCCACCTAGCTGCTTTCTACTGCATATTGCACATTGAGCACATTCCTTTACGCTTTGGCTTCTAACTGATTCACCAATCTCTCTTCTCCTATCTCTATTTCTCTCTTTAAGATTAGTTACTCTTGAACTGTGTGTGTGTATATATATATATATATATATATATATATATATATATATATATATATACATATATGTATATATATATATATATATACATATATGTATATATATATATATATATATATATATATATACATATATATATATCGTCCAGAATTAGCCGTCGAAACGGCTTGAGCTCAGCTGTCGGGGTCTTACTGGTTCCTATTACATATATATATATATATATATATATATATATATATATATATATATATATATATATACATATATATATATATATATATATATATATATATATATATATATATATATATATATATATATATATATACATATATATATATATATATATATATATATATATATATATACATATATATGTATATATATTTACATATATATATATATATATATATATATTTACATATATATATATATATATATTTACATATATATATATATATATATATATATATATATATATTAAAATAACAGATTAAAGTTTAGGCAAAGAATCGCTGCTTTTACCATTAATGGGATCTTCTGAAACTAACAAAGTCAATCTGTAAACACAGAAGTGGATATTTCAAAAGATGTTGCAACCGAAGGAAGACAGGGAGACGATATTTTGGTTCATGGAAACGTTCCCTGGCAAAGAACGGGAAAAAACGAATATAATACGTCATAAATAGGAGGGGTAAAAACAATTACGGGCAAAGACAGAACCACGTTTATGGTATAAAAGAGTACGTAGACTAATGTTCTCTTAGGTGGTTCATAGAGACGTTCTCTGGCAATGAACGAAAAAAACGAAGATAGTACGTCATATGTGGAGCGCGGAGAACAATTGCACGCGAAGACAAAACCAGGTAAATGGTATAGCAGAAGTCGTAGACTAAAATTCTAACTAGGAGACCGAATGAATTTCCGCTTCAGAGTTAAGAACAAAGTAAATAAATACAATACAGAGGTAATAGAAATTTAATAAATACATACACGCATACAAATACGTACATACACAAGCATACGCGAAAACACTTACAATAGGTATGCAAAACCACGCACATATAAATATGTGTATGTGCGTATGAGTGTATACAAATAAATAAATAATTAAATAAACGTACATAAATAAATACGTATATAACAAGCGCACACACATACCTGCATGTAAATTCACAAATGTTCGGAGACGTAAGTCAACCAAAACATGAAGTACACATATACACACACCCTACATACGTACGAACCTACATACTCACACAGACGCAAAACTCCCGTATACACATAACCAAACCATATGTACCAAAATATATAAAATTATACGCCATAACATATACAATCAAATATACGTACGAGAAGGTATACGTACCTTCACAAAACATACAGGTAATATATACTTACCTATGCAAATAAGTAATGGTATAAACAAAACATATACTTAGCTACCACATCAAGACGTAAAATATCCACGTATAGATCGTACTATCCGTTAGGGTATAACGTGCGGCTGTAATACAGGAAGGTTTTGTGGAATTTATATTTACAAGCCGAAATTGCCTCAAATTTTTTGTTTAAGATGTCGTCTGTGGCGTAGAGTATTTCCAGGGCCTCGGCGGCGCAGAGGTAACATGGTATTTTATTTCCGTTATACGATCTAGCCCCAGCTAGGATCGACCAGTGCAAATTATATTGGGTGTGGTTGTCTTTTAGACTCCAGATATAAGCTGAAAGTGACGTCATATTCCTTCTTAGAGGGTAACGAAAAGAATGGGTATGCATGTAAAGACGCTGCTTGAATCTCTTAGCGGTTAACCTTATGTAGGCCCTACGGGACGTGGGTGTTTCAACCTTACATTTGTAGACAATGTTACTAGAGAGTCATTTCCCGGATAGGGGTCAATCAACCCGATTCCTACGATTAAAGTTAGTACTAACTACAGGGTTGCACGTGTTCCTACGGCTAGGTAGTTCAGCTAAATTTGAAGCTGTGATGTTATGTGCAAGGTTAGAAGTTGTAGAGTAAGAAATTTTAATAGTTTTTCTATTAAAAATGTTACTATATTTATGTGTAGGGGGAAAATGCTTCGTAAAATGGGAAAGAAAGATCTTAGCTAATGGTGTGGCCACCTCCATATTATATGGTCGGTTATACCAACAAATGCGACGGGCTCTATTTCTTCTAGGTCTATTTTCGTACTCTGTATATGCTACCTTATCGACAAATCCACTCCGAGCAAGAGCTTCATTGTAATAAGTGGAATGGTCGTTGAAAATATGCTCGTTAGTAGATAGACGGGAAAGCCTCAACGAAACGTTTCTTACCAGGTTCTTGGTTATGCTGGCAGGATGGTTGGAATGCTTACTTATGTAATTAAGCGTATCATTCGGCTTTCTAACGGGTAATACAACCCATTCTATAAATTGAGGGTAACGTCGAGGTAATTAACGACCGAGAGATTGGCCTCAACCTGTATAGAGAGGTTGAAGACTTTAAAAATGCTGTGAGTTCTTTTATGAACCTGTCGCAAGCACGAGGTCCGCACTTAGTCATGGTCAAAAGGCCATCATCACGGTACAAACCACCGCCCGCGTTGGGGAATTCGTCTTTGATAGAGAAAAGAAGTGAAAGGCCGATAAGATAAGTAACCTCCGCAGAATCGATGGCGCGCATACTCACGTCGAATGGGGTACTATTGGATTTTTTTATCCAAATAGAGTCGTCGAAATGAATCACCGACTTACGGGCATTGAGGATGACATCAATTTCGAAATCCTTAACCACTATGAGTGTTTTAGCGAAATTGATAGCTTTAAGGAGAAGTGGTAAAGTGATGGAGGAGTAGTAATTATTGATGTCGAATTGGATAAAACGGAAATGTTCCTTGTTACATATGCCGTTGACCCAATCAATCACCGCGAAAGAATTGTTCCACAGTGCAAAAGGGACCAAACTTCTAATTTCAGGTATAATTCTATCAAGAATCGTTTTACTAAGTCTACCTAAATCGGACTTCGTAGGGCTTATAAGCCGAATAGAGGGGTTGTTCGGAAAATTGGATTTGTGATCCTTCAGGGTAAAGTGGGTAGAAATAGGGTCCAGAGGTTCGGTCCGGTCCAGGATTTTGAGATCAGATGTGATCTTAAACCCAGCATCGTTGATTTCATTAATGACGCACCGATTAGTTTTACGGTAATCCTTAGTTACAGCATTATGTAGCAGTTAATGGTAAGTACTGTGCTCCACTTGATATAGAGTGCCAGTTTTGTCGGAATGGACGTGCACAGCATTAGAATCCTTAATAGAACGAATTCTATTCTGCACGTCCCCCTGGAAGGAATTGCTCCTATTCCGAAATTTGATACTCCGTATTAGTTCCAAGACATCATTTTCGAAGGGTAGCAATGCTGGGTTACACGGGGGGTTATTATAGGGTTTAAACCCAAATTTATCCTGTTTGTTGTCTACTTTTCGCAGATTAATCGAAATAAAAGACACGCCAAAGCAACCTTTTAATGAACGCGTCTGTTTCCTGTATCAGGAGTTTTAGGTATGATTTCCTTCTTGGTACGGCTATGTTTTTGTAGAAATATTCAGATGTTGTTTCTGCAGGATGAATATAAGTCAATAGAGTGCTGAAACGAGGGAGCCTTATAGTAATAATAATAAATTTGAAGACTAAAATCCAAAGAGGGGTCGATAAGGATAAATATATATCAAATATATAAGAACCGTAGAGCAAATATTTATTAAAATACTTTGTTCTTAACTATGATGCGGAGATTCATTCGGTCTCCTAGTTAGAATTTTAGTCTACGACTTCTGCTATACCATTTACCTGGTTTTGTCATTGCGTGCAATTGTTCTCCACGCTCCACATATGACGTACTATCTTCATTTTTTTCGTTAATTGCCAGAGAACGTCTCTATGAACCACCTAAGAGAACATTAGTCTACGTACTCTTTTATACCATAAACGTGGTTCTGTCTTTGCGCGTAATTGTTTTTTCACCGCTCCTATTTATGACGTATTATATTCGTCTTTTCCCGTTCTTTGCCAGGGAACGTTTCCACAAACCAAAGTATCGTCTTCCTGTCTTTCTCCGGTTGCAACGTTTTTTGAAATATCCACTTCTGCGTTTACAGATTGACTTTGTTAGTTTCAGAAGATACCGTTAAGGGTGAAATTAGTGATTATTTGCTTAAACTTTAATCTGTTATTTTAATAAATATTTGCTGTATGGTTCTTATATATTTGATATATATTTATCCTTATCGAGCCCTCTTTGGATTTTAGTCTTCAAATGTATTATTATTATTATTATTATTACTATATATATATAAGGCGGGTAAAATTACCGAGATCCATGGACGAGTTCTCTCCAGCGGTCTCTGTCCCTCATTATCGCTGCCATCTCCTGCGTCTCCAATAGACCAGTCTCTGTCCTTAGGGCATCAACATACGTTAACCTTGATCTTCCTCTTCTAGTGTGCCCATGTAGGGGCTCCCAAAGGAGCACTGAGTGCAATGTCAACTCTGGATGTCGGTGAGCATGTCCAGCTAACCTCAGTCTCCTCTATGTCACTTTTGAGCTGACGATATGTACATATATATATGTACATATATATATATATATATATATATATATGTAGATAAATCTACCAAGAGTTTACGGTAGTGTCCAATCCGTATGAAGAACTCAATGTATTCCGGATATCATGGAAAGAAGAGATGTAATGAAAAACCACTTTCGACGCACCAAAGTACTCAATACTTGAGGTAGTAGAGTGGGTAATAGGAACCAGTTGGACCCCGACAGCTGAGCTCAAGCCGTTTCGACGGCTAATTCTGGACTAAAAAAAAAAAAAATTTTTTTTCTTTTTAGTCCAGAATTAGCCGTCGAAACGGCTTGAGCTCAGCTGTCGGGGTCTTACTGGTTCCTATATATATATATATATATATACTTTTATATAAGGAATTTATATCTAGTAACATTTATATCTAGTAACTTATATATATATATATAAGATAAGAAAAAGTCGAAAATACCAATGCGATTTTCTCATAGAACAACAGCAAAAATTTATTTACAAACAAGGAATTTATCGTACAGTTTCAGCGAAATGTTGTAGGCTTCTTCATGCTACAGAAATGTATGATCAAACTTATAATGGATTTATGGTGTATAATAATAAAAAATATGCTATAAGAGCACATGGTCTACATACTTATTTATATATCTATATGTACGTAGACCATGTTCTCTTACAACATATACTTATTACTATACACCTTCATTCCATTATAAATTTCATTATACATTTCTGTTAAATAAAGAAGCCTACAGCATTTGACTGAAACCGGTACGATACAATCCACGTTTGTAAAGAAATCTTGTGTTGTTATTCTATGAGAAAATGTATTTGGCATTTTCGATAGTTTAGCTTATTTTGCTAATATATATCAATTCATGTGTCACTTCTCAGCATTCGATATATATATAGAAATATTAAAAGAATGAAATTAAACAAATAACGGTTAATTCATAGTAAACCACATTATTTTACGATCGTTTCTGGGGGGGGGGGGGTATTTCCTCGTATGTCCATTCTATTATTGATCTATGTAAAATATATTACAAAATATCACAGTAAGAAAATATTCATAGGTCTTCACTACCCGCCGTCTTCAAAAATAATGAGTTTTGTTTATTGAAGAATACAAAAAAAACATATATTTGAATAATTCACGTTTTATAAACCAGGTTGAGGTTGACCAATAGCAAGGATAGGACGGGCAGTATAGATCCTTAAGTTGGTAGTAGTAGATGAATAAATATGCCGTCAGGGGATGAGGTATCAAATGACTTCTAAGAAAAGAATGAAAGTTGCTAGTGTAAATGAATTTAGACATATTGTATATCAAAGTGTTGATGGTCAAAGAAGATTACAGTTGGAGGAAAAGGGTACTGAGATTAGTGTGTTACATCTAGTAGAATGGTATAGAATAATCTTTAAATGTTTGTTATTTCTTTGTTGAGAGGAATAATTTGTTCTAAAAATATATAATAATAATTAGAGGAATATAAATGGAACAAATGGAAGTAATATTTAGATAAAATGTAGATAAAATATTATACAGGTAAGAAAATACTAAAGTTTGTGTAAGTATTGTATTGTGTTAGAGTGGTTAGAAGGAAGTTTTCCCTATAGGGAATTATATTTTCGAATGAGAATCCACATTAATAATCTGTTTTTTTGTTTGTTAAAAGGAGGTTTAAATGGATATCAATTAAACATTGTCGTTAGATTATTGAAAATAATGTAATATATAGTGCTAAATTATAGTTAATTACTTAAAACAGTTATAGGGATGAGATATAGGATTTAATCCATGGATTAATTCTAATAGCAGAATATATATATATATATATATATATATATATATACATACGCATATATATATACACACACGTATATACATACACATACATACACATATATATACACGCACACACACACATATAGATGTAACGCACACACATGTATATATAGAGGCATACACTTATGCATACACATGCATATACACACACATATACATATTCACACACACAAATACTCACACATTTTTTTCTCGTATATCATTTTCTATATTTGTTTAGTTGTATTTACAATATTTGAATGTCCTTCTAATTTTATGGCTACATACTATAATTAATTCTTGTATTTTATTTAATAGAGTCTCCTTCGATTTAGTAATTTCAAACATTTCTTGGGAACACAGTCCACACTCCCTTCTATTGCCCTCATAAGAAATAGCTCTCTTAAGTTAGGTTATATTTAATATTCCTCTTTTTACAATTATTAACTGCTTCTGCTAAAGTGGTATTAGCTAATTTTGTGTTTCGGAAACTGTGGGTGTGTGTATAAAATGTCGATTTAAACGGATTAGAAGTGGATCCAATATAGGATTGATTAGAGTCCTTAGTGGTGATTACACATTTATACACTATATTATTAATTAAGCAATTTCCATTTAAGAGGCAATTATCTTTTATTCTACAATTACAACCGTTTGCATACAGGGTTTCAAATGTGCTATCGTTATTCTCAATAATAGTGCTAGTATTTGTGTTTACCTTTTTATATGGGAGAGAAGGGTTTACGGCTGGGTGGTCATGGCCCGAAAGGTTGTTAGTTGTTGAAATTTTACTGGATATAGCGTTTATAGAATCATGGTTGTTTTGGAAGCTATTGGTTAGATTGGGTATGTAATTCTTGTCCCTATTATGAGGAAGATGGTAGTTGGTTGTAGGCTGCTGTATTGTGTTGGTAAGGTGAGTGAGTGGGTGTAGCAGGTGGGTATGTAGTAATATTCTGGTTACGCGTTGTAGTATTACCATAGATGTCTTGTGTGTGGTGTGCTATTGTGTGTGGCATACATGGAGCTTTTTTACATTTATAGATGTTATATGCACTTACTTTTTGTTGTATATTGCTTGATAAGAAAAATTTACTGTATTTCTGTTTAAGATTTGATGGTATTTGTGGTTAGGTGGGAAATGCTTATCGAGAATTGTAAAAAATGTTTTAGGCATTTGGCACAGTTTGCAAGTTGAATGGAGCGTTACCACCATGTTATACCGGGTTGTGATGACGGGTGTATATTTTCTTACTATTTTGTAATATATTTTACATAAATCAATAATAGAATGGACATACGGGGAACTAGCCCGCCCCCTCCCCCCAAAAAAACGATCGTAAAATAATGTGTTTTACTATGAATTAACCGTTTATTTGTTTAATTTCATTGTTTTAATATTTCTATTTTTGACTCTGTATCCAATGAATTATATCGTTGAAAATTTTTTATTTTAAACTTTGCTTCACGACATCTTCTACATACGGATTATATTGGGTTCTTCGTACGGTTTAGACCCTACCATTAATTGGTGGATTTATCTATATATCTCTCTCTCTCTCTCTCTCTCTCTCTCTCTCTCTCTCTATATATATATATATATATATATATATATATATATATATATATATATATATATATATAGTTCATGCTAAAATATTCATAAGAGGGTACAAGACGAACTAACTAATACAAGATGGTTTCGCTCACATCTTACGCTGAACTCCAGTGACTGGAAGTAAGAACCAATATTAATTATCTTAATAAATTAAGATAACCAATATTGGAACACAATGCCTTCAGCACAGGGCTTTGCTAGTGAAAAAAATAATTTCTTTTTCTCTATATTATTTAATACTCCTTTCTCTTTGATTTGATATGGACAGGTTTTATGGCTGTCATTTCAAACATCGTAATGAATATATCATTTTGTCATTGATATACCGATATTCATGTAGTGGTCGAAATATAAACGCGTGGAACTGGGCGAAGCATGCTATTTTGATAAAGATGAATCCGTTCACTATCTCATGAATATTGTTTTCTGCGAGGTTAACATTGACTTCCATCCTTACGGGATCGATAAATTCAAGCACAAATAATGCGCTGAGTTAATTGCTGCCCTTGTGCCAAAACAAGAAACAATTATTTTCTATTTCCGAAGAACGCTTCTGATGACGAAACTTTCTTTCAATGTTGATTTCCTTAAGATGATTAATATTGAATCTTAATTCCAGAAACTGCTGTTAGGTGTAAAAGGTGAACGAAATTATCTTGTATTAGTTTAGCGCCTAATATGGAGATTCTGGCATGAGTTAAACTATATTTATATGCGTTTCTGGTTTAGATACGTTAGCTAATTTTCCTAGCGATGTTCTGTATATTAGTGACGAAATAAATGTCTTTCTCTGTCATATATATATATATATGCACGTGTGTGTGCGTGTGCATGTGTGTGTGTGCGTGTGTTAGTATGTGTATATACGTATGTATGTATATATCTAAACTATAATAAAGTAGGATCTGCGGGACAGCGTACGGTTTATTTCTTTTAATTCAGTTAGTATACGTTGGATTACTTTGAATAAATAATGAATGAATATTACATAATTGTTTTACTAAATTTAGTGGCTGTTCATTAAATATATTTTATTTCTTATTTAAAGATTCATTTCTTTAAAATGTTCAAACGTCAACACTTCCGGTTAGCGATCGTTTAAATAAATATTCATATATTTCTGACACTAATTTTCTCCTAATGCAGTTGATATATAATATCGTCTTATTTTAATGTATCATGGATTACGTTACTGATTACATAAGACAGCCCTCGTTCAATTTATGTGTATATTGTCCATTACGATTTTATTTAATCATATATACATGCATATATACTTGCGTATAATATCAATATACACACTACACATGCTAGCAGATATATAATATCGTCTTTTTTTAATGTATCATGGATTACGTTACTGATTACATAAGAGAGTGTTACACCGTCTTCGTTCAATTTCTGTGTATATTGTCAATTACGATTTTATTTTATGTATCATATCTACATGCATATATAGTTGCGTATAATATCAATTCCCACACATACATTTACACAAACACATACATACAGACATGATAGCGTTCGGTGAATTGGAAACGGGAGGGTAAAACAAGTATAACGTTTCATTTATTGATTAACTCTTTTTTTTAAAAACTCATTTAATATAATGGTTACAGAACCAAAACACTAATAAATATAATTGTTTCTATTTTTGCCACAAGGCCAGCCATTATCCCAGTTCATTGCTGCTACTTTATTTTATCGACCCCGTAAGGATGAAAGGCAAAGTTTACCTCGATGTGATTTGAACTCAGGCCGTAAAGAGACGTAACTATTCTGGAAAGCTTTGTTTCCGATCCTCAACCGATTCCGCCAATTCAATATAATATATACAAAGGAAAGGGACAGGAAAAAAAGAAAAAGAAAAAATACACAAGAACGTAATACACACATCTTAGACGACATAGAAAAACATACAGACGAAAGAGTGGTAAAAACTAGCCGCTACCAGAGTAAAAGATAGCAATATAGCGAGGAGCACTTGGAAACCTCTCTAATAATTGTTGATGCAGGCCAGCACTCTCGCTGCGTTTCCAGGGGTGATGGCGACGCTGAGGTGCTGGAACAACCAAGTGCCTGCGTGAGCATTTATATTTACCTCTGTTTGGCGAGCCGGCATTGAAGATAAGAATCTCGCTGTCAGTAGCCTGACTCCCCCAAACGTCTCGAACTCCACATGCTGGATAAGGTAGTTAGCTGACAGAACATGGTATTTTAAGATGCTGTAGCTCTCGCTCTTACCGCTGCATCCAGAATGTGGGAAGAAGCAAAAGAGTCACTAATTGTGACGTCCCAGATAAGGCACTTGTCACTTGACCAGGAGCACATAGTAAGACCGTCAAGTCTTTTCCCATCAATTCAGGACAACCCAGATGGTTCCAAAATTGAGGGAATATTTGCCCGGGCCAAAACTCTTCAGTGGTAATAGGACAGTGTGTGTATGTGCGTGCGTGTGAGTTTGTCAGCGTTCTTAAATTAGAGACACGTGTGTGTGTCACTGTTTTTAAGTTAGACATATATATGTGTATATCCCTTTCAAACACACATACACATTGCTTGATGGACGGGTGGACAGAAGTCCCTCAAATTTATACCCATGTGAATGGAGTTCTACTGAAGCAGTTAGAGAAGTTCAAATATCTTGGAGCCGTGTTCGTGAGTGATGGAATGCAGGAGGCTGAATTAAGTGCAAGAATTGCAAAAGCTGATGCAGTAATGCGCCAGCCTCACCATTCAGCAATCAGATGAAGGGGTAGGTGTAAAAGCCAAACTCGCTGTCTTCCTGGTATTCCTGCCAACTCTTACCGAGGATCATGAATCTTGAGTAATGACCAAAAGAATAAATACAATTGCAAATAAAAGGGGCAGAAATGGGATCCTCTGAATGGTGTTTCGTGTAGCGTTACTCGAGAAATTGTATAGCTCAGAGACCAGAGAGTCACTCCTGGTAGAGCAGCTACTTCTCCGAATTGAGAGATCTCAACTTTAATATTATGAGCATGTGGTTAGAATGTCTCAGTAATGAATCGCTGGACACATTTTACAGTCAAAACCAACCGGAAAGAGACCCAGAGGTAGACCCTGAGCAAGATAGTTCGATAACATCTACGAGATTGGCAGGTAACACTTTGGGATCAAACTGGATCAGTTAATCAGTTAGAGATGTTTTGCTACTGACAGACTCGCTGGAAGGAGTGTTTGAGAAGGACTCTGGCCCCACGACCCTCTCAGAAATAAGGGGGTGAAGAAGAAGATATTATCAAATTAATTTTCAATTTACATATATCTATATGCATATATGGAAAAAAATGAAACTAAATTTCATTTCTCACTCTTAGTACGGCTGGTACTTAAATGTAAGTATGTATGTATGCGTACATACATATATGTGTACAGACGTACAGTAGTATGTATATATATACATACATGCATATATATATGTACGTATGGGTTTACCGAACATTTATTATAAAGCTCGGTTTGTTTATAAACAAACAAAGAGCCCGAATTACGCCGTACAGTGTTCAGGCAACCATCGTCACCTTTTTGTTCAACACTGACACAGGAACGATGTACTAGTTTAAAGCTTATTAGCTATCGTCAGCATCGTATACCTTTCTGTCAGGTGGTTGAATGTCTGAAAGTATATACTTTCCTTATGCATATTAACGGCTGAGCAGCCTAATTTGCATATCGAGTGAGTTAGTCGGCCGGGCGGACCGAAAACGATAAATGGAAAAGAATGAAACAAAATTTCATTTCTCACTCTTAGTACGGCTGGTACTTAAATGTAAGTATGTATGTATACGTACATACATGTGTGTACAGACGTACAGTAGTATGTATATATATACATACATACACACATATATATATATATGTACGTATGGGTTTACCGAACTTTTATTATAATGCTCGCTTTGTTTATAAACAAACAAAAAGCCTGAATTTCGCCGTAAAGTGTTCAGGAAACCATCGTCACCTTTTTGTTCAACACTGACACAGGAACAATGTACTAGTGTCAAGCTTATTAGCTATCGTCAGCATCGTATACCTTTCAGTCAGATGGTTGAACGTCTGAACGGCGTAATTCGAGCAGTTTGTTTGTTTACAAACAAACCGAGCATTATAATAAATGTTCGGTAAACCCATACGTACATATATATATATATATGTGCATGTATGTATATATATATATACATACTAGTGTACGTCTGTACACATATATGTATGTACGTATACATACATACTTACATATATGCATATATTTGCGTATAATACCAATATGTACACTACATATGTTAGCAGAAAAACCGCACCAGGAGCGGATTTTCGGCTATTATATAAAGTAATAATAATGAAATGTTTGTGTTCAGTGTTCAGGTGCACTACAACTCATCAAAGTGCATGTATAGTACATAGAATAATATACAAATGTCAGGGAAATGAATAGTGTATGAGTCATGATATATATGTGTGCGTGTCGATGGAGGGGGAATATTAGGTGTAGTCTTGGCGAATCTCAAGAAGCATGGAGGTTTTAAAGGATGCAGTGTTTCGACAGCTAATAACTGATCCAGGTAGTTTTTTTCCATACTTCAGCAACTCTGAGCGTGAAAAAAGGTTTCCGAAAGTCGTGGGATCTGTGCTCTTTTCTGACCTTGTTGGCATGCCCACGTGTTTTAGACATATGGAAACTAAAAATGTACCCAGGCTTGTTGTTGGCAAGATGGTTAATCATTTTGTGGGTGTTTACCAAGTTAGTTGCCAGATGTCGGAGCTTCAATGTATACATGCCCAGGGAAGCAAGGCGTTCAGAGTATGGTAGATGCCTGATGGAGGGTATTCGCTTGGTTGCACGTCTCTGAACAGTTTCCAGGCGATCAATGTTCTGAACAAGATCGGGGTTCCAAACTGGTGATGCAAATTCTAAGTATGGCCGCACCATAGCTATATACAGCTTTAAATAGATAGTTGGGCCTTCTATATATATATATATATACGATGTGAAGATATCATGACATATATAATATATGTGATAATTATGTTCCTCAGCAGAACACGTCAATGATCGTTTGTCCAGTGATATTAATAATTCTTTAAAGAGTATATGTATATACAATAGTGAGAGAGAGAGAAATAACTATACATCTTTGGAGAAACGTATCGTGTTTTGTACATTTTTATAAAGTATATACTATTTAGAAAGAAGTACATACTTTAAGGTGGAAATTTTCTTATTTTCCTTACAGTTTTCATATTTCGTAAACCGAAGCAAAAATCGATCTAACTAATCGATTATCGATTACCATGCATATAATTTGATCAAGTTACGGAAGACTTAAAGCTAATTATCAGCAGAATCCTCTTTGGTTAAATTTCAGTAAATTATAAATCACATTTATATCCGTCGGGATCAGAGGGTCAACCATAACTATAGACCACATAACGTGAAGAATGTTTTAACTGTGGCATCAGATACAAATGGGACTCAACGTCGTATCCTCTAAAAAGAGTTGGACCAGAAATTGGACCAGAAATATAAAGATCTTGATGAACACAGAAACCGAAAACACTTCGTGCCGCGGTCGGGATTTTATAGGCTGAAGAGCAGATCGAGAATGAAGTCGGGTGCATAACTTCTATGGGTGAACCTGAGCCAACCCTCTGCAAAACGCACGTAACTACACAATAAAAATTAAAATACATGTAAATGAAACTTCATCGTTCTTATTAATATATATATACTCTGCCTGTGCATAGAGTGCTTGTTGTGTTACCACCACCAGTAATTAACTGAACTACTTACATTAAATTTATATATATGTGTGTCTGTCTCTGTGTGTATGTGTGTGTGTGTGTGAATGTGTATGTGTGTCTATGTCTGTGTGTCTGTATGTCTGAGTGTATCTGTGTGTCTGTCTGTGTCTATGTCAGTGTATGAGTGTTTATGAATATATACATGTTTATATGTGCGTATGTATGTATAAAACACATTAAAGTAAAATTCGTAAGAACAACCAGCCAAATAAATAAAAACTATGAACACGAAGAAAACTGAAATTCTATGGGCATTATGAAACATGCATAACTTTCGGTTGTTGAGTTTGTGAAATGAATTTCTCTGGAATGGATATAACCTAAGGTAACAGCTTCTTTCTCTTATCCAACTTGTTGTCGGCCAGCTTTCTCGAAATGTTTAGCATTCTTTTTCAATGAAAACAAAAATAATACAGAATACCGAGAATAAATCTGAAAGAAAGCAAAAGAATAATCCAAACAAATTCGGGTGACGGAATATTAGGATAGCGAAATGACGAGGTTGATGTTGATGATGATGATGAAAATAATTGTTTCCACTTTTGGAACAAGGCCAGGATTTATCTCAGTGTATTACTGGTACTTTATTTTATCGACCCCGTAAGGATGAAAGGCAAAGTTAACCTCGGCGGGATTTGAACTCAGTCCGTAAAGGGACGTAACTGTGCTGCAAAGCACGGCGTCCGACCCTCTACCGATACTGCCAATCTACCGCCCTTGATGATGAAAATAATGTTGATAATTTCCTTATCAATAAAGGTGATGATGATAGTGATAATGGTTTTGATTTTACGGTTTGGGTTGTGATATGTGGTGATTTTGGTGGTGGTTGCAGTAGTATATATGATAGTTTTGGTAGTATTCATGTAGATGACGGTGACATTGATAATTATGAGGATGGTGTTATAAAAGGTTGTGGCGTGATTGTAATTCAGAACATGAAGATTGTTGGCAAGACGAAAAAGAGAAAAAAAGAACGAAAAGAAGAATGAGAGCAACTTATAATATACATAATGTGACAGATATATATTATGTATGCATCTGCACAATAAATAGAAATAGATAAAGAATGGTGACCATGTATATCTCTTTATACATATGCGTATGTGAGCATACGTACATACATGCACACGCATATATGTATATAATTGTTATGTGAAACGACACGACTACTACTATTATATGTATATAAACTACTTTTTCTAAGTGAACTAGTCTTCCTTCCAACACAAAATATAAACAGACCTTCTTCAACATTTAATTATTAATACGTTTTAAAATTTTAATTGTGATATTTAATATTTGATAATATGGATATCGAAACCGGTAATGTTTTATACATTATATAAACCTTCTTTCTTTAACAGAAAAGGAGGTTCTTCTCTTTTTTTCAATAATGTAAATTTAATGGATCAAAGGAGAAAAAAGAAATAAAGTTTCTTTAAAATGTTTCCGTGTAGTTTCCATTCTTACTTTTTGTATAACCTCTGTATGGTATAGAACCTTACCCACTTTTTATATATATATATATATATATATATATATATATATATATATATATATATATATATATATATATATATATATATGCACGCAATCCTATATCTATCTATCTATCTAACTATATATAGATATGTTTCTTTTATTTGCCACCAGGGCATCAAAAGTGGGACAAGTACAAAGGTGGGAGTTTACACAAAAAGGCGTCCTCAATAAGGAGGGGGCAATAACAATATATAAAAATAAAATAAAATATAACAAAAAATAAAATTTATAACAAAATCCTCAATAGAGAGGAGGCGCCTTGGGGGGTCGCACACACCCCCGAAAAAAGTGTGCAACCCTTCTCCTCAGGAGCACAGAGAGGGGTGCTCCCTCGTTCCTTCCTCTTTTCCACCTACAGGCTTATGTAAAGAGAAGGCCCATTCACACTGGCCATTCTCGCCACTTTCACCCACCTTTCATAAAAACGACTGGGGTGGAGCACCTCTCTCTCCATCCTGATCCTTCTTCCGAAATGATATCGGAAGTAACGGACCAGTTGTTGGCCAGAGAGAAAGGTGCCTGAGTGGACGCGAAAGACGCGTCCACCATACAACTTCTTTCACCATGGCTATTACGCACAGAAATACCGCCTCTCCTTCATATTTGAAGGGGGAGGCGGTTTGATCATTACAATATACTCGGTGGTCAACCGGATCGGTCCCACCCTTGACAGCAGTTGTTCGACATAGCCCCACAGATCGGCTACGCCCGATCAGTGTACCAATGCGTGTGCAACGGTTTCCTCGTCGCCAACGCATCTAGGACAAATCTTTTTGGCGGGGTCCCTACCCGGGCGCCCGTGTCTGTAGAGCTTTTCTCGAACGGGTAGAGCCCCTCGGTAGCATTGCCAGGCCAGGGACTTCTGGAAGTTGTCCATAGGTCCCGGGCTGAATGTCCTACCGAACAGGCTGGCCAGTTCGTCCTCCTCCATGTCTAGGGCTTCTCCGAGGGCGTCATCGCACCTGCTGCGTACCAGCCCTCTATAGAATGTTGCGGTGGAGTCACCACTGATAACCGGATCCGCCTTCCAGAGGGCGGTGAGCGCCTGGGCACACTCAGTGTGCCACGCGCCCAGTTTTCTCGGTCTTTGCTTGACCCAGGATTGCAGCTCGGTGAGTGAGACGAGTCTGGGAAAGGTTCGTCTCACAAACGAGGCCCACACCGGTTGACCGGTGAGGAATACGTGGAGGTGCCGTAGCCTTAATGCGTGTTTACGCATCATTAGCCACGGCATCCCCAGCCCTCCTTTCGAGGGGTGTTGACAGCAGATGGATCTCCTCACCAAGTTAGCCCACCTCTTCCAAAGGAATTGGAAGAGCGCGCGCTCCATCTTGGCGAGGGTTTCCCTTGGGCAGGGCACTACGGTCAGGCAGTAGTAGATGACGGACGCTATATAGGTGTTCGCCACCTCCGCCCGACCTTTCAGGGATAGTTTGCAACTGGCCCACTGCTGGGTCAGTGCAAACACCCTGTTCGTAACCTCCGCCCAGTTATTCTCCACCTGGAGGTCCGGTCCGATCCAGACCCCGAGCAACTTCAACGGGCCCACCGTCCAGCGTCCGACGACACCATCGGAGGGCATCGGTCTGCCCCTCCACGTGCCGAGTTGCAAACCGATCGACTTGTCCCGGTTCAGCTTAGCCCCTGTGGACCTTTCGTACTCCTCCAGTAAGGTGCCGACGGCCCCGATTTCGGAGGCCGTCGACACCATTACTGTCACGTCATCGGTGTAGGCCGACACCGCTTTCCGCAATACCGGTTCCAAAGGGATGCCCTGCAACAACTCCAACTTCCGCAGTAGTGGCTCGAGAGTCAACACATACAGAAGGGAGGAGAGAGGGCACCCTTGTCGGATGAACCGCGCGATTTTGAACGGCTCCGAGAGGTAGCCGTTCACCTTGACCCTAGAGCAGATGCGGCTGCTGTGCATAGTAGTGATCCAGCCCCTGAAAACGGGTCCGAAGCCTGCCGCCGCTAGCACCGCATCCAGGTAACCATGGTCGACCCTATCGAACGCCTTAGATTGATGTAAGTTGATCATTGCCCCACCAAAGCCGGGTTCGTCCCAACCCTCTCTATGATGTATCGCATGAGGTGGAGGTTGTCATGGATGGACCTGGACGGGATAGCACATGTCTGCGCATCTCCCACCAGGTTGCCCACGACAAGCGCCAACCTCTTTGCTAGCACCTTGGCCAAAATCTGTAACTCTGTATTTAGCAGAGTTATGGGCCTGAAGTTACTTATTTCGTCCCCCTTGTTCTCGTCCTTCCTCACTAGCGTGACTACGCCCTTGGTCACAGTACAGGGAATTCTCCCGTTCTGTTGTCAGTTGCAGTAGACCGCCTCGAGGAGATCGAGGAACAAGTCCGGGCATAGCTAGATATAATTCGTATGGAAGACCATCGAGACCCGGGGATTTGCGTTTGCCGCATTGGCTCAGCACGTCCTCTATCTCAGCGGCCGAAATCGGCTCCTCGCAGGACTTCGCCTCCCTGTCCGAGAGACGCGGCAGGCCGTCGAGGTATGGACCGAAGTCCACATCCCCAACCGGCTCCCCCCCCCCTCCGAACAGTCGGGCAAAGTGCCTTTGAAAGGCCTCACACATCTGCTTAGGCTCAAGAATCGCCCGTCCATCCTGGTTTCGCAAAGACCGGATGGTGGATTTAGTTCCACTGTTGGCCTCTGTCACGCGGGCCCAGCTAACAGCTTTGGTCCCCTCGTTCCCTAGAACACGTATTTTACTTCGGACAACGCAGCCCTCGTGCTTCGCGTCGAAAAACTGGCTCAAAGCCGTTCTCGACGCTAGCACTCTGGCCACGTCGCCGCTTCTAATTGCCTCTTCTACTCTATCTATTAGCTCCCTTTCCTTCCTGTTCCTATCCGCAGCTAGAACCTTACTAAATTCTATCGAGACTACTCTAATCTCTCTTTAGAGATACCCACCACCTACTGTTGACGATCGCTCCAGTCAACCGTTCCTTAACTAACGTACTAATCCGATCCCTGTAAGCTCTACTTGCCGGCAAGGACAAGTTGAGCTTCCAGTAACCGGGTCCCTGTCTATGCGTTCTATCAAGGTTGACCATGCAGATCACCAACTTGTGGTCTGAATAGCCAACCATGAGCATTTCTGGACAACTTAAAAAGTCCCTGTCCTTATTTCTAACTAAAAACCTATCTAGGTACGACCTAGATGATCCGCTGCGATTTGACCAAGACAAGGTTGGCACCGTCGGAAAATCTAGTCAAAATCTATCGGCCAGGTCAAATCGGCCGAGTAACCCCTTGAGGCTGTTGCACCCCTCTCTATCGGGACATGCCCCTGCATAGTCCCAACGTGCATCCAGGATACCATTCCAGTCCCCCACTAAAAGCAGGGAACGGGACGTCGCTAGAAAAGACTCCAGACGCTGGAAAAAGTCGGGCCGCTCTGTCCCAAAAGGGGCATATGTGGCTACCAGCCTAAAGGCTCTACCTTCACCACTGCCAAGGTCCAGCACCACCAGTCGACCCCCTGGGTCCAAGTGAACTATCTGTGTTGCAAGGCCCAGATGTTTTTGCAGCAGACCGACAACCCCACCCCCACTTCCGGGCTGACAGAGAGATGCGTGCATCTCAAAGTCGTCAAAGGTGGGGGCTAGCTGCCGCATGTTGCTGATCCGGGCCTCGCAGATAACCATCACATTTATAGATTGTGACCTGAGGTCATTTAGAAGCATTGCTTGCTTCCAAGATGAGCCCAGGCCACGCGCATTTAGACACCCTACTCTTAGCACAGCCATGTTGGTGGTAAGGAGAAAAGGCACTTACCTCTCTGCGTCCCGGGAAACGGGCCGCTCAATTTCCATGCTGGTTGGGGATGGGTTGTTGGGTGGGGGGGTTGTGGAAGTGAAGGGGCATCAGTGTGTTGTGGGGTTAGGGTGTTTTTGGTTGAGTGGGTGTCTGGGTGGGGTGGGGGGTGACATTTTTTAGGAGGGCGCGGTTGATTGGTTTGACGCAGGGTGGGCCCACGTGCTCCGTGAAATTTATTTTCAGTGTTTTGTAAAATTCATTGGGACTTTAATCATTTTTAAATGAGGTAGTCCCACAGCAGTTATAAAGTTAGGCCCTTCAGTTTGGACCGAAGGGTTTGCTGAAATTGTTTTCAGTAATTCTTTGTTGTCTGTGTTCATGTATGTATATTGTAAGGTCTTTTTTTGTGTAGCAGTTAGTGTTGTGTGACAGGGAGGGGTGGTTTGTGTGTAGTTTGTGTTCTCTTGGGGAGGGTTAAAGTTAACATGTGTGTCTGTGGTGCGTCTCCTCTTCTTTCTTTTTACTTGTTGGAAGGGATCTTTTTCGTCTTGCGACGAAAGGGGTTCATCTTCCTTGTTAGGTGGGAGGGGTATGTTTTCTGGTAGTGTTTGCGGTGTGTGTGTTTTTGTATTTGTTTTGGGTGGGGAGGGATTGGGAGGGACAGTATTCTGTGTTATTTTTTCACGTGTTTGTTGTTGTTGTTGTTGTTGTGGTGGTGGTGGTGTTGTTGGTTTTTGTTGTTGATATAGATAGTTACATAGATAGATAGATATAGGATTGTGTGCATATGTGCGTACACATACACACAACTAAACACGCACACATATATGTGTGTATATATATCCATACACACACATATGTGTGGCTGTTCCTATCAGATTTAAATGTTATTTAATCACCCCAAGTAAGGAAATACAACCACATAAATACAAAGGGATACTAAGAACGGAATAGGAGAAGGCAGTGAACACAACACAAGGAGCAAAATGGAGAAAACAAAGAACACTACCCAAGAGGAGAATAGGAGATATCCGAGTGAAACTCTACAAGAGAGATGTGTGAAGCAAGACACCACTAAACCACCTGTTTTCGCTATCAATATGGAAGCACCTTACGTTTCTCGTTTCGAGTAATATAATTGTTTCTACTGTTGGCACAAGGCCAGCAATTATCACAGTACATTACTGATACTTTATTTTATCGACCCCGTGAGGATGAAAGGTAAAGTTTACATTGGTGGGATTTGAAATCAGACCGCAAAATGGCATAGCTCTATTCTGCAAAGCATGACGTCCGACACTCTGCCGATACTGCCAATCCACCACCCCCTTTTCGAGTAATATAATCGCAATCTACTGGGTTCTTTGGTCCAATCCGTGTCAAATAGACAATAGGTGATCGGTTTAAAGAACGTCAATATTTAGCCTCTACTGGATGGTCCTGACATTGCCGTACTCATACATCATATGTGCCCTATATTACATGTCCCAACACGTTGTTTCTTTCTGAAATCATTGGTTACTTAACACTCAAATCGTCGCATTATTATGTTAATTTGTTTCGGTATTACCTGCGGTTTCCTCAAACCTGAAAGAAACTTCCATCAGTAGCACAATGGAAATGTTTGAAAACTAAGTTTCCTCTATTTAGCGATGACATTATTTGTGGAAGACAACTTCGTAAGACCCTGTGTTGATTTTCTAGCATTGCTTATTTAATACATTTGCGAAAACATTCAAGAGCCGGCTATTTCATGGCTACAACTACTACAACAGTCACCATCGGTACAAATGGACTTAAAATGCATGAGATACACATATAATATCCATATGTATATCGTGAAATGTTATTATTTATCATTCTCTTCAATGATAATTTCCTGCAAATGCCACTTACAATTCAGTGAGTGACATACAAGTCACTGATTCGTTTGACATTAATTC
>OZ024742.1:47956504-47959004 GCA_964016885.1 Eledone cirrhosa | reverse complement strand
TTGTCTGTCTTATTCTTAGAAAAAATGTCTTGAATAATTTAAAACAGGAATACAGAATAATTCACCTCTTTGATTTAGAAGAAAATCTCATGTTTATGAACAAGCATTTTGTTTGGAGAAAAATCCTTATCTCAGAATATATTGCGTTAATAATACCACTAGCATTCCATCTGGATGGTAGCTATTATTTTGTGATTTGTTTTCTATGTATAATGATGTATAATTACTATAATAATACATTAAAGGATCTATCCTAACTTAAGACAAAGAATATCAGTTTCAGCAACAGTCCACCCAAGGACAAATGCCTAGCCTTTAAACTAGAGCATTTATCCTGTAACATATAAGATATTATTGTAAGATATATCCACTAGCATCATGCAATTTTCGTAAGAGCAATGTATTCCATATAATCCTAACAAATGATCTCATGAATATGAGAAAATACACGAGAAGTTCAACTACTTTAAATGCTACATCGACACATCTACTTAGGCCAACAAAACACAATAGCCTAGGAATGACCGCCCTGTCGATAACTAAGTCTCAATCGCCACTTTATTTATTATGATGTTACGTAATCCTTGGCGTTTTCTTATTGAGTAAGACACCTAAAAAATCAAAGATATTTTCTCCGAGATTAATCCAATTTTATGTCCAGCATAGTCAATAAAATCATCTTATTCATTCGGACTGCTGGTATGTTTAGCCTGTGATAAGGGTGTTATACGTAGAGAGGGAATGATTGCAATATAATTATTTGTATTATATCTATAAAGATTATTTTGTGTACTGAGTCATACCTGCGCAGAATTAACGTAAGGAGCTAATTATGGAGTTACTAATTATACGACGCACATAAACATATAGACATAGAAACATGTAAACATATATTCAAACGTTACACACACACACTTGTAAACGCTTATAAACAGACCTACCCTCGTTCTCACACTCATATATATATATATATACCGATAAAAATCCGTTATAAATCATACCATCATAACGAATTTTTAGTATAACGGAATTTCTTTCAATCCCTGGCCACACGTTCGATGTGTTAGGTTCATCTCGTTCTAAACAATTTTTCGTTACAACGAATTTTTTATACTCCGTGAATTTCGATATAATGGAATTTCCATGTATATATATATATATATATATATATATATATATAAATATATACATATATATATATATATAGTATAAAAGAGAAAACACAGGTAAGCATTAAGAGAAGGATTTTATCCAGGTATTTACGACCGTTTCATTGGTAAGTGCAACCTTATATTGCTATACTGCAAATAGCAGCCACTCAATTAGAATTGTTGTTCACCTCCAAATTTTCAAAATAGTAATTAAGTTACTCTTGAAATAATTCTTAATATATAGAGAAAAACATTTTTTTGGAATTGTATTTACTAGTATAGAGAGAGAGGAAGAGGAATTAGAAAGTGAGGGGACAAACGGAATAGTATAGAGAGAGAGGAAGGGGGTGAAGTGTTAGGAAGTAGAGTGACAAACTGAGATGGAGGGAGGGGTAGAGGTGGAATGATTCCTTGATCAGTTTTGATACGTAGACTTCATGTCGTCGATTGTATTGAGTTAAAGAGAATTAACTTGATCATATTGTGAGGGGTGGAGAGATAGAGAGAGGGAGGGGGAGATATAAAGAGATAAATATATATATAAAAAATAAAGATAAAAATAATAGTGATAAAAATAAAAGTAAAGAAGGGGGAGAAAGAAGAAAAGAAAAGATAGTCAAAAGGGGAGGGAAGAAAGGAAGAAAACGAAGAAATAGAAGAGGAATGAAGGCGAAGGGATATAGGTATTGGATTTTGTGGGTAATTAAAGGGGTTAGATACAATAACAGGGTATAAAGTCTAAGTATATGCAGTTTGTCAGTTGGTAGTAAGAAGTTAAGGGTTCGATTTGCACTTGTAGTGCGAAAACTTTTCTTTGAGTCTATGGTTACAATAAATTGAATTTTTCATTTTATTTTTCAGTAATTTATTCTTCGAACTCAAAATGTGGAACAGCTCAAGGTCACATAATCGACAGCTTCTCATACCACTCCGATATGGGGGCGCGTACGATAATTCTTTCCACTTCAGGGTTTATTGGTTGTTATGTTCCCTCAGTTGCCAGGTCTTATTTGCAAGGGTAGTTACATAACGATGCTGGGAATGTTTCATTGCGTAACGGTGTGTACACCAACGGGCTATACTAATGGACTTATTGTCAAAGCGGACAACACCTCAAATGTGTATACGATGGATGTTAATACATACAATAACTTCATACGGAAATAATTACGGCACTGATAAACATCAAGAACGAGGTACACAATATAGTCAAACACCTAAGAATAGACGACAGAACGGAGCCACTTAGGCCATGTACCCCCACATTTAATCTCAAGGTCCACAAAGTAAATGTTGATTATAACCCCACAATAAGACTTATATGCCCGTCCAAATCGGACATCAGGAAA
>OZ024742.1:47946504-47951504 GCA_964016885.1 Eledone cirrhosa | reverse complement strand
GGCTGAGTGGTTAGAGAATTGGATTCGCAATCGTAAGGTTGTGAGTTCGATTCCTGGACCAGGTAATGCGTTATGTCCTTGAGCAAGACACTTTATTTCACGTTGCTCCTTCTACCTGGAGTTGCGACCGATAGATAGTATTAGCAATTGGAAAGACCAACGGAAACATTGTTCCCACGGTCCGATTTGACAAAAGTCGATCGTTCCTATATATATATATGTGTGTGTGTGTGTGTGTGTATATATATGTGTGTGTATATATTTGTACGTAAGTATATATGCATGTGTGTGTGTAAATATATGTATGTGTATGTATGTGTAGGTATGTGTATATATATATATGTGTGTGTGTGTATGTGTATGTATATATGTGTGTGTATGTATATATGTGTATATATACATATATATATATATATGTATGTGTGTGTATATATATATAGGTGTGTGGTTGTATGTGTGTGTGGGTATATATATATATATATATATATGTATGTGCTTGTGCCTATAGTTCAAGGTCAAGGAGAGAACACAATCACGGAGTAGATTGTGCGCACACACACAAACAATCACACACGTATGTGTGTATGAGCATGAGTAGATATAGAGATAGAAATACAGATAATATTCTATAGATTACATAGGTAGATAGATACATCAACGAAGGTTCATCTGGGAATGAGAGACTGACAGTATGACTTGCACAAAAAATGATGATTGTACTTAAAATATTGCCGTGAGAAAATTAAGAGACATCATGGTAGGAATGTGACATCTGGGATGAGTACTATGCCCGACTTCTTTCTCATTATATCCTCTGTCACTTTTCTGTCTGTCTGAGAGAAAGTTAATTTAATTCACACATATTCATATTATGTTCGTGTTTGTACAAGTGATTTTTAATAACATAATTTCATATTGCTTATCGTCTACTAAATACAATTGTTTGTGTATATGTTTGCGCGTGAGTGTATTTAAGTGCATACACTCCAACGATCGCTTACGAATGTGTGTATATTGAAAAGTATGTCATGTATTTGAAATTAAACCATATTTGAGGAGGGCTGGACGCCATACTTTGCTGCATAAAGTTACGACCCTTTACGGTCTGAGTTCGAATCCCACCGTGGTTAACTTTGCCTGTCATTCTTACGGGGTCGATAAAATAAAGTTCCAGTAATGCCCTGGGATAATTACGGGCCTTGTGCCAAATGTAGAAAACATTATTATATATAATGTATGATCCATGGAGACCCAGTTTACCAACTCCATATCCCAACTGTCATCATCGATGGAATTCATCTGGAATATGTAGTGATATTCACACATCTGGCGAGAGAAATGCACTCAAGTGAATAAATAACCAATCGTATAGCCAACGTTACAGACGTGATAAACGTGATAAAGGGGAAATATTGTGAACAAAATTCATGTAGGTCGAGCTGCGGGTAGTTTCCCTCTCCTGTAAGGATCACGAATATGAGCCCCCAATCGATCAATTATTAATTAGTTTGAAGTCTTTCATAATCAATTCATTCGGACCATTTATGGATAAAAAATTAGGGATGGCAGAATCTTAAATCTTGATCTATTCTCTAAATATATAATCGATGGAACTGAGTCCTTTATTTTGCAATCCCAGTTAAGATGAATTGATCATGCAATCAGAATGACAAACGATAGAATTCTGAAAAATCCCATGTATAGCCAGTTCCACGATAAAAGAAGAGGACTAACGTTAACATGAGGGAAATACATGGTTAAGATCGAATCTACACTGCAAGAAACATTTGAATAAAACTACAGTGAATATAAATAAATGAAAAGTAACCTGCTATAAAGCCAAGACAAAATATGACTGTATCAGTGAAGATAACATTAAAGATTTGAGGGCAAAGGCGAAAATCCAATCTAACATGCACGCCACCTTGAATAACAGTCATCTCACATGTCCAGTCATAGTCTAGGATGCAAATCATTGAATTGATTAAAGTCTGATAAAAGACCGGGCCGGCGTACAGAAAACGATAAATGGAAAATAATGAAACGAAATTTCATTTTATTTCTCATTCTTAGTACGGCTGATACTTAAATATAAGTATGTATACGTACATACATATATGCATACAGACGTACAGTAGTATGTATATATATACATACACGCACACATATATATATATGTAAGTATGGGTTTACCGAACATTTATTATAAGCAAACCGAACATTATAATAAATGTTCAGTAAACCCATATATTTAAGTATCAGCCGTACTAAGAGTAAGAAAGGAAATGAAATTTCATTTCATTCTTTTCCAGTTATCGTTTCCGGTTCGCCCGGCCGACTAACTGACTCGATATGCAAATTATGCTGCTCAGCCGTTAATATGCATAAGGAAAATATATACTTTCAAACGTTCAATCATCTGATAGAAAGGTATACGAATCTGACGATAGCTAATAAGCTTGAAACTAGTTCATTGTTCCTTTGTCAGTGTTGAACAAAAGGGCAACGATGGTTGCCGAACTCTGTACGGCGTAATTGCGGCTGTTTGTTTACAATCAAACCGAACACTATAATAAATGTTCGGTAAACCCATACTTATATCTATATGAAATGTGTGCATGTATGTATATATATACATACTACAGTACGTCTGTATATATATATGTATGTACGTATACATAGATATATTTAAGTATCAGCCGTACCAAGATTGATAATTGAAATGAAATTTCGTTTCATTCATTTCCATTCTTCCTTTTCGGTTGACCCGGCCGACTAACTGACTCGATATGCAAATTAGGCTGCTCAGCCGTTAATATGCATAAGGAAAGTATATACTTTCAAACGTTCAATCATCTGACAGGAAGGTATACGAAGTTGACGATAGCTAATAAGCTTGAAACTAGCTCATTGTTCCTTTGTCAGTGTTGAACAAAAGGGCAAAGATGGTTGCCGAACTCTGTACGGCGTAATTGGGGCTGTACAAACAAACCGAACATTATAATAAATGTTCGGTTAACCCATACGTACATATATATATAGTAATAACAATAAATTTGAAGACTAAAACCCAAAGAGGGTTCGATACGGATAAATATATAGCAAATACCCAATATAACTTTCACTGGGATATCCTAGCTAGGGCTAGATCGTATAACGGAAATAAAAGACCATGTGACCTCTGAGCCGCTGAGGCCCTGGAAATACTCTACGCAACAGACCACATCTTAAACAAAAAATCTCAGGCAATTTCGGCTTGTAAACATAAATTGCACAAAACCTTCCTGTATTACAGCCCCACATTATACCATAACGGTTAGTACGATCTATACGTGGATATTTTACGTCTTGATCTGGTAGCTAAGTATATGTTATGTTTATACTATTACTTATTTGCATAGGTAAGTATATATTACCTGTATGTTTCGTGAAGGTACGTATACTTTCTCGTACGTATATTTGATTGTATATGTTATGGCGTATATTTTTTATATATTCTGGTACATATACCTTTGGTTATGTGTATACGGAGTTTTGCGTCTGTCTGAGTATGCGGGTTCGTACGTATGTTGGGTGTGTGTATATGTGTACTTCATGTTTTGGTTGACGTGCGTCTCCGAACATTTGTATATTTACATGTAGGTATGTGTATGCGCTTGTTATATACGTATTTATTTATTTATATACGTTTATTTAATTACTTATTTATTTGTATACATGCACACACATACACACATATTTATATGTGCGTGGTTTGTATACCTATAGCGAGTGTTTTCGCGTATGCCTGTGTATGTACCTATTTGGATGCGTGTATGTATTTATTTAATATCAATTATCACTGTATTGTATTCTATTTACTTTATTCTTAACTCTGAAGCGGAGAATCATTCGGTTTCCTTGTTAGAATTTTTGTCTACGACTTCAGCTATACCATTTACATGTTTTTTTCTTTGCGTGCAATTGTTCTCCACGCTCCACATATGACGTATCATCTTCATTTTTTCTGTTCATTGCCAGAGAACGTCTCTATGTACCACCTAAGAGAACATTAGTCTACGACTTCTATTATACCATAAACGTGGTTTTGTCTTTGAGTTTTTCACCGCTCCTATTAATGACGTATTATATTCATTTTTTCCTGTTCTTTGCCAGGGAACATTTCCACGAACCAAAGTATCGTCTTTCTGTCTTCCTTCGGTTGCAACGTTTTTTGAAATATCCACTTCTGCGTTTACAGATTGACTTTGTTAGTTTCAGAAGATCCCGTTAAGGTTGAAAGCAGCGATTCTTTGCTTAAACTTTAATGTTATTTTAATAAATATATAAATATATATATATATACATACAAACAAATGTATGTATATACATATAAACACATGTATATATATATATATATATATATATATATATATATATATATATATATGTGTGTGTGTGTGTGTGTGTGTGTGTGTGTGTGTGTGTGTGTGTGTGTGTATGTATGCATATATATATATATATACATATTTTGGATATAGATATATATATACTGCTCCTTAACTGTAGAGCTATTTCTGTTGAAGAAAATTTGACTGCTATTTCTAGTTGGCAAATACCTATTCACACCACTGAAACGAAACCGTTATCGTGTGTAGACGCAACACGTGGCGACGGCTAGTTGGAAAATTTTGGCTCGTCCTGTAAGGATGGATAGCTGAAAATTGTTACACTTTCCTTGTTGACAATCCAATAATGTCCACTATCTGTGACTTACCATCTGATTAATTGGTGAAATATATTTCTTTAATGGGATATATACAAGGAAGGTTAATCATACTTAACGGTAAATATTACCTATACTAGCTATGCGTGGTTACACGCGGGCTAAAATTATCTCCTGTGATTATTCATGTATATTTATATGTTAATCAATTTCTAGTTATTATTGTACGCTCAGACTTATCTTAGAGCTTAATTTCCAGGATGTATGGCGCATGTTTATGACATGACACCCACAA
>OZ024742.1:47936504-47941504 GCA_964016885.1 Eledone cirrhosa | reverse complement strand
TTTTTGTCCTTCAGTGAGGTAGAGGCACGTTCCACAGTTTGTTCTACCACATTTGGTAACTGTAGGGTTGAGGATTGGTTTGGGTATATTTGGTCCAGTGAGAATGCGTTTTAGTGATTTGGGTTGTCTTTTAATTTTAAGGATCTTGTGTTTCAAGAATTGACTTCATTTTTACATCTTTAAGTAGGATGGGGAGGTTTTTGTGTAGGTGATCAAACATTTCGGTATTTCTGGGGTTGAAAGTGGATACATATGGCAGGGTGTTGAGTGTGGTTTTCTGTTTTGGATTGTTAAGTTGATGGGGATTTAGGTGTTTTGCCCTGTCTATTCCATTGTTGATTATTTCAAGTGGAAAGACTCTTAAGATAAGGGTGTCTTTTAGTTCCTTTAGTCTTTGCTCCCGTTTAGGTGGATCTGATACTATGGTACATATACGTTTGGCCAAATTGTAAGGAATGTTAAGTTTTGTATGTTTTGGGTGACTTGATGTGAAAAAGAGGTATTGCTTGGAATCTGTGGGTTTATAGAATATATCTGTATCTAATTTCCCGTCTATTACATAGATGAGAATATCCAAGAAGGCTAATTCCTTGGGATTGGATTCCATTGTGAATTGTATGTTATTATCTGTGTTGTTTATCATGTTTTTAAACATAGTAAGTGAATTCATGTCTTCTTGCCATAGGATAAAGCAGTCGTCTAGATATCTTTTCCAATTGGCTTTGAGGTGTGTGTGGAAAGAGTCTCCAAATAAGACAAGGGACTGACTGTATATTTGTTGTTCATGGAATCCCATGACTAGGTTGGCATATATGGGTGCTACTTTCGTGCCCATTGCCGTACCTGATACTTGTCTGTATGTTGAACCATTGAATGTGAAGTAGTTATTTTGTAGGATAAAGCGGAGTCCGTCAGTGATAAAATCTTTGTTGATGCGTGTCGGTATTTCTGATGGGTGTGTGTTAAGCCAGTATTGGACTGCTGTTATTCCATAGTTGTGGGGTATGTTTGTGTAGAGGTTTATTACGTCAAAGGAGACAAGAATTGTATTTGCACTTACTGTTTTAGGGAGGTGTTTCAGCATGTCAAGGTCATCTCGTATGTAGCTCTGTATATGTTGTAGAAAGGGTTTCAGTAGGATGTCCAGAAAGTTGCTAAGTCTGTGGGTTTCACATGTAGGGCCTGCTATAATTGGCCTGAGTTTTAGGTCTTCTGGTGGTGTTAGTTCAATGTAATTGTTGGTTGAGGTGTCACATGTATCGTTTATGGGTTTACATTTATGGAGTTTCGGTAAGCCGTAAAAAGAGCTTGTATTGCATTTGAAGTGGCTTATATAGTTTAACTCTTTTGTGGTTAAGCTGTTGCGGTATTTATTCAGTAAGGTCAAAAGGTTCCCCATTGTTTTGGTGTGTTTGTAGTTTTCTGTTTTTTCATAGTATGTGTTGTTTTCTAAAATGTTAAGTGCGAGGGTCCTATAGTAGTCCGTATTCATAATGACAACAGTACTGCCTTTATCGGCTTCTTTGATAGTTATCTCAGGGTTGTTTCTAAGTGTGAATAATTCTTCCCATTCGTGTGTAGATAGGTTTGATTTCGTGTGTTTATTTGTAATTTTTTCATAGGGAAAATTGGTGATGTGTTCGCAGTACGTGTCCAGTGCTTTATTTCTTCCCTTTTCTGGGCAGAAATTGCTTTTATTTCTAACCAGTGATTCGTCTTCAGTGTTGGTGTCGTTGTGGAAGAATTCCGTTAGTCGCAGCTTTCGGCAGTATTCCATGATGTCATCCTTCATTTCGGGGAAGTTTGGTTTACGTGGTGTAGGTGTAAATTTCAGGCCCTTACTTAAAATGTTGATTTGTGTGTTGGTTAGAGGTGTCTTTGAGAGGTTGATTATTTTTGGTTTCTCCTGAGGGGGGGCCATCGAGTATCCTGGTATTTCAGGCTTGTGTGTGTTTGTATGTGTGTATGTATATATTGTGTGTGTGTGTGTGTGTGTGTGTGTGTGTGAGTGTGTGTGTGTGTATGTATGTATGTGTGTATATGGATGTATGTGTATGTATATATATGTGTGTGTATGTGCATATATGTGTGTGTGTGTATGTATATGTATGTGTGTGTGTAGGTATGTTTGTATATGTATATATATATATGTGTATGTATATGTATATGTATGTATGTGTGGATGAAGGTATGTGTGTATATATAAGTGTAAGTGCACTAAATCCCTTTCTATCAATCTCCCCTCTCCTACCGACCACAGGGAGATATATGTATGTATATTGCTTCCACCCCCTCACTGACCAGCAGCTGGCCATCTGGCCATTGCTAAATCTGACCTTTATAAAATAACCCACACCCCCAAATAACTTCTCATTCACTACCAGAAAGGCACACAGCAGTCAACTAGCTGCTACCAAGATGAAAACTACTATGAAATCCCACAATGAATTTTATACTTGAATTTTCAAATCTCAAATTTTAACTCTTCTTATTATTAATTTTTCTTAATATTAATCAACATTTGAAAAGATGGCTTTTGCAGACCCATCGAAACCGGTCATTTTTTATACCCTTTATTATTTCCTTACCTTATAAAATTATATGTTTTTTCACAAAAAAGTATTCTGTCTCTTATATATTCCATGTGCCACTACCAACCTCAATTTTCTCTATAACCTTCGTTTTGTGTAGTAAATTACAATTTTCATATATATATATATATATATATATATATATATATCTAAGGCGGGTAAAATTCCCGAGATCCATGGACGAGTTCTCTCCAGCGGTCTCTGTCCCTCATTATCGCTGCCATATCCTGCATCTCCAACAGACCAGTGTCTGTCCTTAGGGCATCAACATATGTTAACCTTGGTCTTCCTCTTCTAGTGTGTCCATGTAGGGGCTCCCAAAGGATCGGATGCTGAATTTGCCGACGACATAGTTTTGGTGACAAATACAGTGAAGGAGGCAGAGGATTTGATGCGGGAGGTTGAGACTGTGTCGATGAGTGTGGGGCTGAGAATGAATGAGACTAAAACAAAATATCTGGTAGAGAATGTTGAGAGGCCAGAGGGGATCACTAATGTAGGCGGGAAGCCGCTGGAATTGGTTGAGGACTTCCTGTATTTGGGAGCAAAGATTGGGAATACGGAAGATGATGTGGTTGAGAGGAAGAGCAAGGCCTTGGCGGCGTGCCACAGCTTGAGATCGGTGTGGAAGTCGGACCTTCGTAGAGACCTGAAAATCCGCCTCTTCATTGCTGTAGTGGAGTCTGTGCTGCTGTGTATATATATATATATATATATATATATATATATATATATATATATATATATATATATACATACAAATACAAATTAGCGAGAATCGTATTTCGGCTATCGGAAATTAGCGAAAAACAACTCCGAGATGCGTGGCAAGCGCTCAATAAAGTCTAATTAACCATATATATATATATATATATATATATATATATATATATATATATATATATATATATATATATATATATATATATATATATATATATATATATATATATATATATATATATATATATGTGTCTGTGTGTGTGTGTGTGTGTCTGTACGTATTCCAAACCAAATCTATTAGATTCACAACCCGCTAGCGTTTATTCCTTTCTAATCCTTTTTGTAGCTGATAAAAATTGAAAATCCTGGTGATTTCTTCTCAGTAGAAATGCCCTGAATGCTGACTAATAACTATTGTTCATTTATTTTCTGTCTCTGCCATCTGAGACACGTTTGACCGACATATTTCTGTGTCTTGCGTGATTCGTTTCTCTTTACTTCACTACCTCTAGATTCATACATTCAGTACATCTATTAATTATGTCCGCTTTCAGTGTAATTATAAAATAAAAGCGAGAGCAGAGTTTGAAGATTAAGGCATTTGGTATTATTTTACTAACAATGAAATGTATTGATCTGACAAAGTAATAGCTTTTCGTGAAGATTGGTAGAGATTAGAGAATGACATACGGACAATAGTGCATTGCCTTCGGAAATATTTCTTGATTAATAGATTTCAGAAAAATACAGACGAATGCTGGAAGTATAATAAGTGAAATTGAGAGTTGGAGAGAGAGAGAGAGAGAGAGAGAGAGAGAGAGAGAGAGAGAGAGAGAGAGAGAGAGAGAGAGAGAGGGTCAGAGAGAAAGAGAGAGGGAGAAAGAAGCAGACAAACATAGAGAGATAAGAAGTAGACGGAACTGAAGAACGTAGGCGTTAATTGAAAGATTTTTTTTTTTCGTACCACAGTTGAAAGCACTTGTTTGCAGAATAATTATCAGTATAACCTCAATGCAACTAGAGGCTTGGTGCCTATATTATTTCTGAAGATTAAAAGCGTCCTTGTGTACTTTCATGAAGATTCGTTCGATATGAGATCATGTCGAGATTTCAATTGAACGATATCTTTCACAGTTCTTTCCTTATATGTTTATGACGTCAACCGCGATGGGTTCCATAAGAGTAGAGTACTTGTTTGATTACCCACATTGTGCCATCGATATTATTTGCCACTTCTGGCTGAAATAGTTATATATAGTCAATGATACATTATATAGAAAGAAACACAATATATTTAAATTAGTTAATCCTTTTCAACTCCTTCTTTCATTCTAAACCGTTCCAATAGCTAATGTTTTGATTTCCTCAAATGTAATTTATTAAATAGTTTCTTGCCCAGGCGGAGTTTAAATAGATGAAGTTATTTTATCAATGCAAATTACGAAATTTGCAACATAAATAGGAAAAAATCGGAATTAATGAAATAAACACCAAACTTGAAATTAGAGAGAATTCAAATCGATATGATCAAGTAAATAGATTCTTTGCTCCAGTACTGCCGCAGTTTACTGGTTAAAGCATTCCGATACATAAAATAATAGACTTATTCTAATACGATAAGTCTTAACATTCTGTCTCCATGCATTTGGTATTATTGTTATTTTATTTCTCTATGTATTATTATAG
>OZ024742.1:47871504-47926504 GCA_964016885.1 Eledone cirrhosa | reverse complement strand
GCATTAGAGTTACTATAGACTACCCAAGTAAACACCCCAACCATCGATTACCTGTACTAGACACAGAACTCTGGTTACATACCATTAATAACGAAAAAACAAATCCTCCATTCCCATTATGCCAAACCCATGATTTCCAAACATCTGATCCACCGAAACTCGGCCGTTTCGGACCATACCAAAATCAACATACTGATTGCGGATTTGGTACGGGTGATGAGAAACGTGTCCCGCATGTGCAACCCCGAAGAACTAGAGAGACACATACAATACTTCATCCACCGTATGCAGTTCTCTGGCTACAATCAGAGAGATAAAATCAGAGTGTATAGAGGAGCCAGAACCAAATGGGAAAAAATGGTAAATAATGACACAAATGGGACCTGCCCCTTGTATAGGAGCAACTTTTGGAATAGAATAGAAAGAACTAGCAACAAGGCTAATAGAATAAACTCATGGTATGATAGCAATAAATACCAGGATGTAATGTTCATCGATACAACCCCTGGAGGTGAATTAGCTTACAAATTTAGAAGGGCTCTAAATAAACATAAACTCAATATTAAGATAGTAGAAAGACCAGGTACCTCCGTAAAAACACTTATTAGCAAGACATACCCTTTTCAAAGACCCTCATGTATAGATAAGAAATGTATAACCTGTAAAATAAGCCCCCATATTAACTGTAAACTAGAAATGTAGTGTATAGCATAAGATGTACTGAAGGACAATGTAGAGACAAAAATATAGTGTACATAGGTGAGACAGCTCGTAGTGTAGGGGAACGGATAAATGAACACTGGCGAGACCTTCAGGATAGTAAAGAATCATATGTACTCTACCAACATGCTAAAATAGAACACAAGGGTAAATTAGAGAACATAGAAATAAAAATAGAATCTACACACAGAAAAGACGCAATGTTTAGACGAATTACAGAGGCAATAAACATAAAAGAATTACAACCAAAATTAAATAGAAAATATGAGTGGAACAGCAACATCACAACTTACAATTAAGGACAAAATGAAAACACACACATACATAGAACAAACAACCAACCAGTAACATGTAAATAAACAAATAAATAAATGAACATAAACACACACAGACACCCGGATGTGGCGCATGCGTAGACTGAGCACACAACACACACACAGATACAAAATGGCGTAAGACAGAACAAAGGAGAGGCACAGAAACAAAGAAAGTAATCCCCAGTCACTGAAGAGGTCACAGAGTGTGTGACGAAAGAACTATGACAATAGATAAACAACTATCTGGTTGTGGAACCAACCAACAAACCAGAAATTTATAAATTTATAAATTTATTATAAATTTATTATAATAAATTGAAGTGAAAGCATCTGGTGCGTGTGTTGCTTATTGGCAACATGACCCTCCCAAAGTATAACAATATCGGTTTCAACACACGATTTCAGATAAAGAATCTTGCTAAACAAATTCAGAAACGATATATATATATATATATATATATATATATATATATATATATATATATATATATGTGTGTGTATATAATTATATATATGTATGCATAATTAGATACAGAGTGATTTAATGTTTATTTTCAATGATTATTTGCTCCAGAAACTTGTTGAGTGCTCTAAATCAGCTATAAACATTTATACCTTTATCTATTTATTTATTTATTTATTATTTGTCGTATTCCCAACTATTTGTTTACCCCTTCCAGCTTTTTATTTATATATATATAATATTTATGTATTTTCTTATATATTTATATATAATTGGCACTCCCAAAATTCTTATTTAGATTTACTCATGGTATTCTCATTAGAAACCCATTATATACTTGTTTAGCAGTAAATTAATTTACCATCTGTCATATACTATCCCCTCTGTTTCTTCCTCTTTTACTAATATAAATACTTCAATTTTTCTGATTTTATCCAATTTATCCAAAATCTCTGAAGAAGTGACAACTGATTATACATTTGCTATCGAATACTTGCTAACATTATATGATTACGCAAGCAGCGATACATAGGTATTCAGTCTGTTACAGAAACATATGTCAATATCTAATAAATTCCTTTTTTAAAAAAAGCACTTTCATTTTATATTCATCCTTTCTATATATATATATATATATATATATATATATATATATATATGTATGTGTGTGTGTATATATATATATATGTATGTGTATATATGTTTATATATACATATGTATGTATATATATATATATATACATATGTATATATATATATATATATATATATATATATATATATATATATATATATATATAGTGAAGGCGTGTGGCTGAGTGGTTAGAGAATTGGATTCGCAATCGTAAGGTTGTGAGTTCGATTCCTGGCCAGGCGATGCGTTATGTCCTTGAGCAAGACACTTTATTTCACGTTGCTCCTTCTACCTGGAGTTGAGACCGATAGATAGTATTAGCAATTGGAAAGACCAACGGAAACATTGTTCCCTCGGTCCGATTTGACGAAAGTCGATCGTTCCTCTATATATGTATATGTGTGTGTGTGTGTGTCTATGTATATATTTATATGTATGTATGTGTATGTGTAAATGTGTGTATTGCTTACCACGTGTGTTTATTTATTTGTGTCCTCTCCTGTATCGCTGACAACTTTATAATCATTTTCATTTTTATTTTCTTAAGTCGTATATTTTTTTATTTTTTTATTTTTATGTTGATGTGACGGCCTTTTGCATTATATGGTTGTCCATTGTTTTTTATACATATATCTATATATGTGTGTGCATATATATGATATGTGTGTATGTATGTGTGTATATGTACGTGTGTATATATGTATGATTGTGTGTGTGTATATATATATATATATATACATATATACATATATGTGTGTGTTTGTATATTTGTGTGTATGTGTATGCATGCATATGTATATATATATATGTATGTATATATATATATACATATACATATATGTGTGTATGTGTATATATGTGTGAATGTATATATATGTATATATACATATATATGTATATATATATATGTATATATGTATGTATGTATATGTGGGTGTGCGTGTGCGTGTGTGTGTGCATGTGTGTTTATCTACTTTTATATTTATTCTTTTTCCTTTCCTTCTTCCTTTTCCAGCCTCATTTTCATATAGATTATATGTTTGTTTTCAAAATCCACTGTCAGTAAATACACCAGGATTTTTTCATTCTGATGACTGAAAGCAAATTTTGTTTGCTTTCAAGAAACGACTGGTCAATGAAATAATTATCTTATGTTGTTTATTACATAACTATATATAATATATATATATATAAAATTCAATGATATTAAGTAAATGGAAACTATATTTACAAAACCATATTTATTCTATTATATATATTTCAAGGGTACCAAAAGTTCTGTACGCAATCATCAGATGAAATACGAAGTGTGTTTTATGAATGTTGACATAACCAAGGAAAATATACCTTAACGGTTCAAGTTTTCCTTGGGTAGGTAAATTTGAAGGTATATTTTCCAGGTTAAGTCAACATTTATAAGACACATTTCTTATTTTATCTGATGATAGCGTACCAAAGTTTTGGTACCCTTAAGATATATATAATAGAATAAATACGGTTTTATAACTATAGTTTCCATTTACTTAATATCATTGAATATTATACTCCAGAAAATATGTCGAGTGCTCTGTATCAGTCATGAACATTTATATTTGTTGATTTACCAAGACGTTGAATATCCCTTCTGCTTATATATATATATATATATATATATATATATATATATATATATATATGTATGTGTGTGTGTCTGTGTCTGTGTATTTGTATGTATATATCTATATCTATCGATATATAAACGGAAAAAATGAAACGAAATTTCATTTGCCACTCTTAGTACGGCTGTTACTTAAATATAAGTATGTACACGTACATACATATATGTATACAGACGTACAGTAGTATGTATATATATATACATGCATGCACACATATATATATATGTACGTATGGATTCACCGAACATTTATTATAATGCTCGGTGTGTTTATAAACAAACATCCCGTATTAAGCCGTAGTGTCTAGCAACCCTTGTTGCTCGTTTGTTCAACACTGACAAAGGAACGCTGTACTAGTTTTAAGCTTATTAGCTATCGTCAGCAACGTATACCTTCCTGCCAGATTGTTGAACGTATATACTTACCTTATGCATATTAACGGCTGAGTAGCCCAATTTGCATATCGAGTGGGTTAATCGGCCGGGTGCACCGAAAACGATAAACGCAAAAAATGAAACGAAATTTCATTTGCCACTCTTAGTACGGCTGTTACTTAAATATAAGTATGTACACGTACATACATATATGTATACATACGTACAGTAGTATGTATATATATATATATATACATACATGTATATATATATATATATATATATATATATATATATATATATTATTATTATTATTAGAAAGTGAGGGTTTTTTAACAAAATGAAAAATAACCGATGTGTCCTACACGAGTGAAAGTATAAACAAAAAAAGATGGAATCAAAAATGCAACTGGAGTCTTATTTTTAAAAAAATATATATATTTATTTCTTTCCTTTACGGTTTCGCAGTTCTTCTGTGATGTGAGAAAAACTACAGACCCTCCATCTCAACTCTACTTTGAAAAGCAGAAGAACTGCGAAACCGTAAAGGAACCAAATAAATATATATATTTTTTTTAAAATAAGACTCCAGTTGTATTTTCGATTTCATCTTTTTTTCTTTATATATATACTTCTTAAAATAACAGATTAAAGTTTAAGCAAAGAATCGCTGTTTTACCCTTAACGGGATCTACTGAAACTAAAAAAGTCAATATGTGAACGCAGAAGTAAATATTTCAAAAAACGTTGCATCTTACTGTCTTCCTTCGGTTGCAACGTTTTTTGAAATATTTACTTCTGCGTTTACAGATTGTCTTTTTTAGCTTCAGAAGATCCCGTTAAGTGTGAAAGCAGCGATTCTTTGCTTAAACTTTAATCTGTTATTTTAATAAATATTTGCTCTACGGTTCTTATATATCTGATATATATTTATCCTTATCGAGCCTTCTTTGGATTTTAGTCTTCAAATTTATTATAATTACTATATTTATATATATATATATATATATATATATATATATATATATATATGTAGATATATATATATACATATATACATATATATGTGTGTATATGTGTAAGTATATATATATATATATATTATATATATATATATATAAATATATGGTTGTGTATGTGTGTGTGTCTGAATATGTATGTTTCCATGCATGAATGAATACACTAAGCTTTAGATTTAGTAGAATGTACAACCACTTGTCATAGGGACACTTGGCAACCTGGCTGGACGCTGGTTCCCGGTAAACCTTATCAGTTGTTTCTACCGCTATACCACAGAGACAACTACGAAAATCATATGAAGATTCATACTTATAAACCTACATTCAACATTTTCAAAACAAAATGATGTGCTGTCGTTCGTGCCTTTCGTAATGTTATTGCTCCTACTTAAGGTCGACATCTAAATCGTTTGGATGTTGTGTAAAATACATCCTTGTTTAGGTTCTCATCTATCTAGACTATATTTTAACCTGTAATCCATGTTTCATTCTGTTGCACTCCATTTCTCCCCCCCCCTCTCTCTCTTCTTTCTATTATGACTTGGTCTTACATTATACATATATATGTTTTTTATGTCAGATTCAAGCTTAAATATATATATATATATATATATATATATATATATATATATATATATATATATATATATATATATATATATATACATATATATATATATATATATACATATATATATATATATATACATATATATATATATATATATACATATATATATACATATATATATATATTCACACACATATATACATATATATGTGTTTGTGTGTATGTATGTATCAGTGTTTAATTAATATATATATTGTTCCTGAAGAAGAAGTTTTGATCGATCAGGAGTACGGAGACGAATAATATACGTTTACATAACTATTAGAAATTAGTCACTCCATCGATTCGTCATAACTATACAAAAATTAACTGATTAAGTATCAACCTCCACCTTTTGTTTACATGATTCAAGATAAAGCCCCACACAAACAAACATACAAACACACACACACACACACATGTATATATATATATATATATAGGTGTGTGTGTGTGTCATAGAGCCTTATATACAAATATATATGTTCCATAGTAAGTCCGATGCTATTTACTATTAAGGTGCACCTTCTCAACTTCGTTACCTCCGCTTACTGTACTGAAATTATCCTGTAGCCGTCATATATTTCTCGCCGCATACTTACAAAACCAACACTCCCTGATATTCAAAACTCTCAATCAAAGTGGATAATTATTTATTGAGTTTGCTTCCGTCGCCGCCACACATACATCCCAGGCAGCGTGATTTCGTCTTGAATCATCTGACAGAGCAGAGTTATTCCAAACTGTTAATATGAATACATCAAACCATTGCTCTAGCTCAACATGCTCCCAGTATTATGTAATCCAAGTGCACGAAATTACGTTGACCAGGATGTGACCAACGAGGAAGAAGGAAGCTTTTGTTCTTCCTACGTGTGTAGTAATATGTTTATATATATATATATATATATATATATATATATAGTAGAATAATCGAGTATCGAAAAATCGGCGCACGAGTTCACGATAAACAAAATTCGAAATGAGCGGCAGAGGGCTCAATATTTCAGATAAATCAGAGCTATAACTATCGTTAAAATACCGTCACACATAGAACAAGTCTATAATCAACCGTACGACCGAAAAATTGCGATCTGGAAGATTCGGGACACTCAGAAAAAATATCAATAAATCAATAAATCAAATGAAATATATATATATATATATATACACATATATATATATATATATATATATATGTATATATATACATATATATTATATATATATATATAAAGATAAAGAAGAATGAATAATAACAGGTAGACATCATATATATATATATATGAATACTCTTAGCTTCTCGCTACAACAATTTCTATACCTTTCATTTATATATATATATATATATATATATATATATATAGCAATACTAAGTAGGGTAGAGATGCCAAATTATCATTACGTTTATTCTGTAAACTATACACCCCCCCCATATATATATATATATATATATATGTATGTGAATATAGACATAGAATATTCGAAAATATTCTGTATGTTTATAATAAACATTTTGAAGACCTAATCGCTATAGAATAGAATACGTCACGTATTACAATTAGATTCTCGATAAAAGCAAGGGAAGTAATCTACGCGTTTCATTCTTGTTAGAAATCATCAGGACTACATATCCAGTGCTTTTATCGAGAATGACACAGCTAGAGACTTATAGAATACTTAGCTGTGTACAGGAACTGGTTTGAAAGAGCGGTTGCCGGTCCGGCAGAAATTAGAAATTGGAATAAATGCTCTGAAATAGCGATATATATGTGAATATAGACATAGAATATTCGAAAATATTCTGTATGTTTATAATAAACATTTTGAAGACCTAATCGCTATAGAATAGAATACGTCACGTATTACAATTAGATTCTCGATAAAAGCAAGGGAAGTAATCTACGCGTTTCATTCTTGTTAGAAATCATCAGGACTACATATCCAGTGCTTTTATCGAGAATGACACAGCTAGAGACTTATAGAATACTTAGCTGTGTACAGGAACTGGTTTGAAAGAGCGGTTGCCGGTCCGGCAGAAATTAGAAATTGGAATAAATGCTCTGAAATAGCGATATATATGTGAATATAGACATAGAATATTCGAAAATATTCTGTATGTTTATAATAAACATTTTGAAGACCTAATCGCTATAGAATAGAATACGTCACGTATTACAATTAGATTCTCGATAAAAGCAAGGGAAGTAATCTACGCGTTTCATTCTTGTTAGAAATCATCAGGACTACATATCCAGTGCTTTTATCGAGAATGACACAGCTAGAGACTTATAGAATACTTAGCTGTGTACAGGAACTGGTTTGAAAGAGCGGTTGCCGGTCCGGCAGAAATTAGAAATTGGAATAAATGCTCTGAAATAGCGATATATATGTGAATATAGACATAGAATATTCGAAAATATTATCGAGAATCTAATTGTAATACGTGACGTATTCTATTCTATAGCGATTAGGTCTTCAAAATGTTTATTATAAACATACAGAATATTTTCGAATATTCTATGTCTATATTCACATATATATCGCTATTTCAGAGCATTTATTCCAATTTCTAATTTCTGCCGGACCGGCAACCGCTCTTTCAAACCAGTTCCTGTACACAGCTAAGTATTCTATAAGTCTCTAGCTGTGTCATTCTCGATAAAAGCACTGGATATGTAGTCCTGATGATTTCTAACAAGAATGAAACGCGTAGATTACTTCCCTTGCTTTTATCGAGAATCTAATTGTAATACGTGACGTATTCTATTCTATAGCGATTAGGTCTTCAAAATGTTTATTATAAACATACAGAATATTTTCGAATATTCTATGTCTATATTCACATATATATCGCTATTTCAGAGCATTTATTCCAATTTCTAATTTCTGCCGGACCGGCAACCGCTCTTTCAAACCAGTTCCTGTACACAGCTAAGTATTCTATAAGTCTCTAGCTGTGTCATTCTCGATAAAAGCACTGGATATGTAGTCCTGATGATTTCTAACAAGAATGAAACGCGTAGATTACTTCCCTTGCTTTTATCGAGAATCTAATTGTAATACGTGACGTATTCTATTCTATAGCGATTAGGTCTTCAAAATGTTTATTATAAACATACAGAATATTTTCGAATATTCTATGTCTATATTCACATATATATCGCTATTTCAGAGCATTTATTCCAATTTCTAATTTCTGCCGGACCGGCAACCGCTCTTTCAAACCAGCTCCTGTACACAGCTAAGTATTCTATAAGTCTCTAGCTGTGTCATTCTCGATAAAAGCACTGGATATGTAGTCCTGATGATTTCTAACAAGAATGAAACGCGTAGATTACTTCCCTTGCTTTTATCGAGAATCTAATTGTAATACGTGACGTATTCTATTCTATAGCGATTAGGTCTTCAAAATGTTTATTATAAACATACAGAATATTTTCGAATATTCTATGTCTATATTCACATATATATCGCTATTTCAGAGCATTTATTCCAATTTCTAATTTCTGCCGGACCGGCAACCGCTCTTTCAAACCAGTTCCTGTACACAGCTAAGTATTCTATAAGTCTCTAGCTGTGTCATTCTCGATAAAAGCACTGGATATGTAGTCCTGATGATTTCTAACAAGAATGAAACGCGTAGATTACTTCCCTTGCTTTTATCGAGAATCTAATTGTAATACGTGACGTATTCTATTCTATAGCGATTAGGTCTTCAAAATGTTTATTATAAACATACAGAATATTTTCGAATATTCTATGTCTATATTCACATATATATCGCTATTTCAGAGCATTTATTCCAATTTCTAATTTCTGCCGGACCGGCAACCGCTCTTTCAAACCAGTTCCTGTACACAGCTAAGTATTCTATAAGTCTCTAGCTGTGTCATTCTCGATAAAAGCACTGGATATGTAGTCCTGATGATTTCTAACAAGAATGAAACGCGTAGATTACTTCCCTTGCTTTTATCGAGAATCTAATTGTAATACGTGACGTATTCTATTCTATAGCGATTAGGTCTTCAAAATGTTTATTATAAACATACAGAATATTTTCGAATATTCTATGTCTATATTCACATATATATCGCTATTTCAGAGCATTTATTCCAATTTCTAATTTCTGCCGGACCGGCAACCGCTCTTTCAAACCAGTTCCTGTACACAGCTAAGTATTCTATAAGTCTCTAGCTGTGTCATTCTCGATAAAAGCACTGGATATGTAGTCCTGATGATTTCTAACAAGAATGAAACGCGTAGATTACTTCCCTTGCTTTTATCGAGAATCTAATTGTAATACGTGACGTATTCTATTCTATAGCGATTAGGTCTTCAAAATGTTTATTATAAACATACAGAATATTTTCGAATATTCTATGTCTATATTCACATATATATCGCTATTTCAGAGCATTTATTCCAATTTCTAATTTCTGCCGGACCGGCAACCGCTCTTTCAAACCAGTTCCTGTACACAGCTAAGTATTCTATAAGTCTCTAGCTGTGTCATTCTCGATAAAAGCACTGGATATGTAGTCCTGATGATTTCTAACAAGAATGAAACGCGTAGATTACTTCCCTTGCTTTTATCGAGAATCTAATTGTAATACGTGACGTATTCTATTCTATAGCGATTAGGTCTTCAAAATGTTTATTATAAACATACAGAATATTTTCGAATATTCTATGTCTATATTCACATATATATCGCTATTTCAGAGCATTTATTCCAATTTCTAATTTCTGCCGGACCGGCAACCGCTCTTTCAAACCAGTTCCTGTACACAGCTAAGTATTCTATAAGTCTCTAGCTGTGTCATTCTCGATAAAAGCACTGGATATGTAGTCCTGATGATTTCTAACAAGAATGAAACGCGTAGATTACTTCCCTTGCTTTTATCGAGAATCTAATTGTAATACGTGACGTATTCTATTCTATAGCGATTAGGTCTTCAAAATGTTTATTATAAACATACAGAATATTTTCGAATATTCTATGTCTATATTCACATATATATCGCTATTTCAGAGCATTTATTCCAATTTCTAATTTCTGCCGGACCGGCAACCGCTCTTTCAAACCAGTTCCTGTACACAGCTAAGTATTCTATAAGTCTCTAGCTGTGTCATTCTCGATAAAAGCACTGGATATGTAGTCCTGATGATTTCTAACAAGAATGAAACGCGTAGATTACTTCCCTTGCTTTTATCGAGAATCTAATTGTAATACGTGACGTATTCTATTCTATAGCGATTAGGTCTTCAAAATGTTTATTATAAACATACAGAATATTTTCGAATATTCTATGTCTATATTCACATATATATCGCTATTTCAGAGCATTTATTCCAATTTCTAATTTCTGCCGGACCGGCAACCGCTCTTTCAAACCAGTTCCTGTACACAGCTAAGTATTCTATAAGTCTCTAGCTGTGTCATTCTCGATAAAAGCACTGGATATGTAGTCCTGATGATTTCTAACAAGAATGAAACGCGTAGATTACTTCCCTTGCTTTTATCGAGAATCTAATTGTAATACGTGACGTATTCTATTCTATAGCGATTAGGTCTTCAAAATGTTTATTATAAACATACAGAATATTTTCGAATATTCTATGTCTATATTCACATATATATCGCTATTTCAGAGCATTTATTCCAATATATATGTATATATATCAAATGAAAATATAAACGTATGGACGGAGAAACATGGAGAAAAACCATGCATCGTTTTAGAAACATAGTATTTTGTACACATATATAAATCATATAATTGCTTCTACACTTGGCACAAGGCCAGCAATTACCCAGTGCATTACTGTATTTTATCGACCCCGTAAGAATGAAAGGCAAAGTAGATCTCAGTGGGATTTGAACTCAGATCGTAAAGGGACGTAACTATGCTGGAAAGCATGGTGTCCAACCCTCTACCGATACGACGAAACCACCTATCATATAATATTCAGGAAAATGTCCCTAATATTTCCTTCATAAAGTAGGTAATTTTTTCTGATTATTATGTGCTTTATTTATATGTACAAAATACTATTTCTTTGTAAAAGGCTTTTTCATTCAACATATACATACTGTATATCTTTTCATGTGAATTATTGATGTTCTGAGCCCTCGTCTATTGAGCTTTTCTTTTGAGAACAGGGTCATCATACGTTGTGTATATATTTTGATATCTTTACATAGTACACACACCAACACACACTCACAACAGATACACACACATACACACACACACACATATGTATATATATATATATATATATATATATATAGGAACCAGTAAGACCCCGACAGCTGAGCTCAAGCCGTTTCGACGGCTAATTCTGGACTCAGCCGTCGAAACGGCTTGAGCTCAGCTGTCGGGGTCTTACTGGTTCCTATTACCCACTCTACTACCTCAAGTATTGGGTACTTTGGTGCGTTATGGTCCACCTGGTTCCTTACTACATTTCCTTCGTTATATATATATATATATATATATATATATATATATATATATAGAGTGAGAGAGAGAGAGAGAGAGAGAGAGAGATAGATAGATAGATAGGGAATGTAACGTCCATTTACTGTAGGTTAACCAGAGTGAGGACTCGATGCGTAGTTTCAAGTAGGTATAAAGGTGTAGAACGAAGCAGAGAGTAAGAGCGATTTGTTATGTCTACATTACGTTTATTGACTAGTGAGGCGTGTTCTGCTATTGACCAGCTCTGCCTCTCTCTCTCTCTCTCTCTCTCTCTCTCTCTCTCTCTCTCTCTCTCTCTCTCTCTCTCTCTCTCTCTCTCACACATACACTCATATATAGAGACAGGCTCTTATAGTCACACACACACACAACGTTCTCAAGCGTAGAAATGCAATAATGATAAGGCGAAGACACTTAAAAGACGGGAAAAGGAGTTGCCAAGGCTTGCTATGAAGAGGTGAACCCCATATCTTTATCTGGAAGATAAGGCGTTCAATTCCTCATAGCGGGCGTTGGCAACTTCTCTTTTCGCCCTTTAAGGCTTTTCACCTTATCTTATAAGCTATCTTTATAGCATTTCTGCGCTTGAGCACTTTCTTTAAACATATATATCATCATCGATTAGCGTCTATATGCCACGCTATCATGGGTTAGACGGGTTTTGCCCATTTAGAGGGAAGATGGGCCTGTTGACCGTGTCTCACACATATTGGACTGTTCCGCCTGGTTGTCTAGGGCTGGATGCCGTTCCTAACACCATCTATTCATACCGCTGAAAGAGCCGAAAATTCGGCTTCGTACATAGTTTGGTGCACGCGTGTGTGTGTGTGTGGATGTGCATGTATGTATATATATATATATATATATATATATACATACATGTGTGGGGGGACATATGTAACTTATAATTTATTTTGTATGACATTTTATTTTCGTTGTGTATATACAAATAACATATTAGGTGCATTTTGAACGTATTATTTTTCTTACACACAAACACACACGCACACACACATACATACACACACATATATATATATATATGTGTGTGTGTATGCATATGTATTTATGTATGTGTATATATATATAGATACATGTGTGTGTGTGTGTGTGTGTGTGTGTGTGTGTGTGTGTGTGTGTGTGTGTGTGTGTGTGTGTGTGTGTGTATTTGCTCTCACACTCGTTTATTTGTTTTACATTTCGTTTACTCAGCTGTCGCAATCCTGAGAAACCGAGCTTTTCAATTTGACACACACAAGTTTAGACTAAATAATACGTAAATAAATATCAACTTCGAGATAAAGATCCGTTTAATGCTATTCAGTAATTACGAAGCACATACTCTAATCAACCTAATTATATTATAACAAAAACAAAGTAAATCGCCTACGCTCACACACTCACACCCATTCGCACACAAACTTACACACACTTACACAAACACACCATATATATATATATATGATCTCTCTCTCTCTCTCTCTCTCTCTCTCTCTCTCTCTCTCTCTCTCTCTCTCTCTCTCTCTATATATATATATATATATATATATATATATATATATATATATATGAAGGCGCGTGGCTGAGTGGTAAGAGAATTAGATTCACAATCTTGAGGTTGTGAGTTCGATTCCTGGACCGGGCGATGTGTTATGTCCTTCAGGAAGACACTTTATTTCACGCTGCTCCTTCTACCTGGAGTTGCGACCGATAGATAGTATTAGCAACTGGAAATACCAATGGAAACATTGTTTCCTCTGTCCGATTTGACGAAAGTCAATCCACTGTCATAAATATATATATATATATATATAGAGAGAGAGAGAGAAAGGGAGAGTGTGTGTGAGAGAGAGAGAGATTATTTATATATGTTTGTGTTTGTGTAAGTGCATAGGTGAGTTAGTTTTTTTGTATTGTAATAAAACAACTTTGATTAGAGTATATATATATGGACATATATATATACAAAGTGAGAGAGAGAGAGAGAGAGAGAGAGAGAGAGTGTGTGTGTGTGTGTGTGTGTGTGTGTGTGTGTGTGTGTGTGTGTGGAGCGATACAGGGAGAGAACGAAAGAGTCGAGAGAGACAGATAGAGAAGGGGAGAGAGAGAAAGAGAATTACTGTCATGGTGTCAAATATCTTTCTCACTTATTTAGAAAATCATTAACCTCTACAAAACTTTATTCTGAAATGGAGACCGTATGATACACGCTAACTACATAAAACTTGTTTGGCGCATATTGCATATTACGATCATTCTAACTGAACATTGTTCTCCGTTTAAACCGCTGCATTAACAACCGAATCCTCATCTCCATTAACATTTAATTGAACAACATTATAAAAAAAAATATTTTTATATGAAATTGGGTTAATGAAGGAATATGTAAAAATATAATAAATATATTTCAGCACGTCTGGAAATCTATTCAACATTATCAACTCGATTATAGTTGACATGATGCTAAACAATGACAATTATGAATATAATAAGGTGAATCAGCTACAATAAAAAAGGAAACATGACATCACCTATCATATACTTATGACGAGAAATACAAATAAACCTGCTATGATTCAACAAACATGAAAACAAGTATAACAGCCAGCAACAGCAGCATCGACCACATTGAAAACAAAACAACAATCGTTACAGCACCTAGCAGATAACAAAAGCGCTTTACATTGATATTGATATATTGATAGTAAGAGTGAAGTCAGTCTTTCCATTTCTCATCTGCCCTAACATTTCGTATCATTGTTTGTAACTGTCAACCACTGAATTTCGATATTACTAACACTAGCATATACTACCAACTGTAATACTATAAATAACAAAGCGATTGGCACAGGTGACGGACACACACACACCCACGCACACACATATGTATATGCATCCAGGGACTCCAGGCACCCCATTTTCAAGCTTGACATGAGGAATGCCTTCACCTTTTTACGCAGGGATCATCTGCTTGAGGCCTGCCTCAGCCGAGCCTACCCGCTGCCTACCGGTCATATCCTCGGCTACTGGGGTCCAACAAGGCGACCTTTTTGGACATCTCCTGTTCGCCCTTGGTATTGACCACATCTCTTGGAGTATCACGGCCCCTTTCAACGTTTGCTATCTGGATGATGCTACATTGGGCGGGCCCGTACGGACGGTCCGCCAGGACCTTCAATCGGTGGTTTCTGCACTGGCGGGAATCGACCTCCAGGTCAACTCGGCCAAGTCGGAGGTGTGAATGTCAGCTTCGATACTGCGAGCTTTGCAGCCTCCTTCTTGGACATGCTGTCCATCCTCCGCCAGGTTAAGGTGACCCCCAAAGAGGATGTCCTCATCCTCGGGTCACCGATCCACCCACCGGCCATCCGCATCACAATCAGGTCCAGGCTTCAACAGCTCCAGACTCTCACGAGTCGATTGGGCTTAATTGACGGCCAGTCAGCTCTCTTTCTGCTGAGAAACTGTTTCTCCATGCTGAAGCTCCTCTATACACTCAGCAGCGCTCCGTGCTACACCCAGACATCTCTCCACGCTGACCTCGATGCTTGTATCCGAGCAGTAGCCAAGGAGATATGCAACGTCAAGATTGACGAAATGGGGTGGCAACAGGCCACTTTACCTGTCAGGTATGGCGGCCTTGTCCTTCGCTCCCCGATCTCACTAGCTTTGCCGGCGTATCTTTCGTCGGTAACCTGGTGCTGCGTCCTCCTCAGCAGGCTTCTTCAAAACGCAACATATCCCTCTGTGTTCAGAAAACATACAGTAGTATGTATTCATGCACACATACATACATGCACACACATATATATATATATATATATATATATGTACGTATGGGTTTACCGAACATTTATTATAATGCTCGGTTTGTTTGTAAACAAACAGCCCGAATTAAGCCGTACAGTGTATAGCAACCATCGTTGCCCTTTTGTTCAACACTGACAAAGGAACGATGTACTAGTTTCAAGCTTATTAGCTATCGTCAGCATCGTATACCTTCCTGCCAGATAATTGAACGTCTGAAAGTATATACTTTCCTTATGCATATGAACGGCTGAGCAGCCTAATTTGCATAACGAGTGAGTTAATCGGCCGGGCGCACCGGAATCGATAAATGGAAAAAATGAAACGAAATTTCATTTCTCACTCTTAGTACGGCTGTTACTTAAATATAAGTATGTATACTTATGTAACTCACTCTATATGCAAATTACGCTGCTCATCCGTTAATATGCATAAGGAAAGTATATACTTTCAGACGTTCAATCATCTGGCAGGACGGTATACGATGTTGACGATAGCTAATAAGCTTGAAACTAGTACATCGTTCCTTTGTCAGTGTTGAACAAACGAGCAACGATGGTGGCTAAACACTGTACGGCTTAATACTGGATGTTTGTTTACAAACAAACCGAGCATTATAATAAATGTTCGGTAAATCCATACGTACATATATATATATGTGTGCATGTATGTATATATATATACATATTACCGTACGTCTGTATACATATATGTATGTACGTATACATACTTATATTTAAGTAACAGCCATACTAAGAGTGAGAAATGAAATTTCGTTTCTTTTTTTCCATTTATATATATATATATATATATTCTTTATTTATTTATTAATATATATATACATTTATATGTATATATGTGTGGATGTGGACGCCTGTGTGCTGATGGGTGTTTAAATGTAGGTGTGAATTGAGGTATATATATATATGTAAATAGACGAGAGAGAGAAATAGATAGATAGAGAGTGAGGAAGTGAGAGAGAGAGGGAATGAGAGAGAGATGTGTTGGAGAAAAATGAAATTTGTTAATACTATATCCCATATCATAACGGTTCGGGGTGGGGGGGGGGAATTGAAAATTAATAAATATGTGCCGAATTGAAATCATAATTGCAGTTGATATCATCGATTAAACTGACCTCTTACAGGTGTTGCTCCAGTTGATAGGGTTAGTGATATTGCTGGTGTGTCAGTGTTATTGTTGATGCTGCTGGTGGTGGTGATATAGGAGGTATGGTTAGCACGAACTAAATAGAAAATATAATTAGCTACAGCAAGCTGTTCCATTTGGGAATTGACTTCAACTGGAGTGTTAGTTATGGCGTTGGAAGTGTGTGTGGTGTTGAGATTGATGGCGTTGTTGTGACAGAGCATATCCCATCTCCAATGTGGAACACACTTGATTTCTTCCAGAGAAGAAGAGAGAACAAAGTAAGGGATGGAGAAGAAGAATTGACACTCAGTACTTAACTGGTACTTTTTTATAGATTGGAAAGAAAGGCAAAGTTGACATCGGAGGGAATTGAAATCCGAGAGCTTGTAGAGCTGGAACTAATAACACAAAGCGTTCTGTGGATTGGCAGTATCGGTAGAGGGTCGGACGCCATGCTTTGACGTATAGAGTTACGGCCCTTGCCATTCTGAGTTCAACTCCCGCCGAGGTTAACTTTGCCTTTCATCCTTACGGGGTCGATAAAATAAAGTACCAGTAATGTACTTGGTAAATGCTGGCCTTGTGCCAAAAGTAGAAACAATTATAATTTTACATTAAGGTAGGTGGATTGGCAGTATCGATAGAGGGTCGGACGCTATGCTTTGCAGCATAGAGTTACGGCCTTTTAAGGTTAACCTTGGAGGTTAACTTTTTCTCTTTCATCCTTACGGGGTCAATAAAATAAAGCACCAGTAATGCACTGAGATAATTGCTGGCCTTGTGCCACATGTAGAAACAATTATAATTTTAAATTATTGGAAAACCAATCAATAAATGATTAATCTTGGTGTTATGTTCATAAATGCTTCAACAATTCAAAAAACTGTCTGGAATCATAATAAAGACTTCTTCTAGAGGCACAAGGCCAGCAATTTAGGGAGAGGGGGAAGTCGATTAAATCAATTCCAGTGCCTTACCGATACTTTATTTCATCCGTAAGGATGAAAGGCAAAGCTAACCTCGGTGGAAGTTGAACTCAGAACGTAAAGGGCCATAACTATATGCCATAAAGCATGTTCGACGATCTCCAGATCCTACCAATATTCGATGTTCTATCGCACCTAATTCGCCACACGTAATATTGTTCATATCATTTGAACTATCATCGCTCTCTGATTCATCTATTCACACCTACCACCCATTTCACCCAGCAGGCATATTTACCAAGCCAGAGTCCCTCCTCCAACTCAAACAGAGTTCCTAAGTAAAACACAAAATATCGATTTATCATCTCCCGACTCCTCATTAAATGTTAATGCTTATGCTACCATGACACAAAAAGCTATGACAAAGAAAACTCCACCTGTTTTTATACATTTTCTCTTTTCTTTTCTTTAACCTGTTCCATGGGATGGGCTGATGCCATCATGGAGCACTTTCATTGTTGCTCCTTTTTTCTATAGCCGTCTATTGATGCATAAGGATGTTGGACACTGTCAGATTTATGTGCCCATTCTGTGGGCACATCTGGGATTTTAGATAGCATAATGTTAATTATTTATATAGTGTATGTATTATATATTATATATCGTATTTTTGTATTCATTCCATTATCTATATTTTTATTTCATTTTCCTATCCATACATTTTATGAAAAGCCTGCTCTATCAGATATCACCACCTAATAAGCATCTAAATAGTCACTCAATCTGCTTAAAACAATAGCCAGATATGTCACAAATCACACTAAACGGGAGGAAGTTGGGTTTGTCAGCATTGAAATTTCTTCAATCACTGGCTTGCTCTATTCACGTTAACTCGGGAATATATAGTACAACAGCTTAATAATTTATATCAATTTTACACTGACCAATATACGAGCTTGATGAGCTGTAATCGAATGTTTTGCCACTCGAGCGTCTTTGAAATTCTCAATGAGTTATTTAATATTATAATCTAAGGAAATAAATCTTCTTCAAATATGCATGGCTGTGGGGCTAAGAATTTGCCTTCACAACTACGTGGTTTCTTAATCAGTTCCACCGTGTGGCAACTTCGATTGTGAGAGATTTTAATAAAATATTTGGTTTCAACTGTAAACTTTCAAATTATTATTGTCCGGTACCCAGTAAGAATAGCAATTAGACGCAATCATTGTAAACATCAATAAATACATATATACATATATACATACATGTTGATGATGGCTGCCCCCTCATTATCGAGTTTGGTCATTGCATGATATAACATTATTAAATAATTATCAATTAATGTTATCGTGCAATGCCTGTGCGTGAAGATATTTTTAAAGGGAGGAAAGGCTGTGGACTGAGCCAATCTCACTCTCTGAGCGACAGTAGTTATAACCCGAAGAGAAGAAAAAAATCAATATCATCGGTAACTACCGAGCCGAAGGTTTTATGTCGGAGTTATCCCAGTTTTTTTAGTTGCATTCTCTAGAAGAATGCCATGACAAAAGCTAAGGCCCCTTCACTCCTAGTAGTTTAACCGTGCCATCGGGTATCCAGCCCGATTATTTATATGCCTCCGCGCATATATATACACATGCATACATGCACATACACATACGCATATATACATACATACACTTCCATATACACACACATATTTACACATTTTTGGATGGGTGTTTAGTGCTTCCGCCCTTTGTCAGGTTTTGTTTTTTGTCCTGCAGGGTGTCCAAAATCACCCTCCTCATCAAGTAAACTTGGTGGGGTTGCCGGTTTAGTCGACGACATACATACATACATACACACATACATGGTGGCTGCCAACTCGTTTTCGAGTACGGCCACTACTTTATATCCATGTAGGAGAACCCCTACCGATGAGCTGAATGAGTGTGGCTTTTTAGTCCAGGCAGCGACTTGAAAACTCTGGTACAAACACTACACTTGTGACAATTATTGACACATAGTGCTGGGCCATGTGACGACAAGTGCAGAGAGATCTCCAGATATAAAGCAATGCCTGTGCCATGAAGCTTTTATAGTGAGCAAAGGCACTGCACAAAGCCAGTCCCACTCTCTTAACCAAGATGATAGTTACCAAAAAGAAGAACAAGTCAACATCATTGGATACCACCAGGGTTGCAGGTGTTATATCAGAGTTTTCCTTCTCCTAGAATTCTGCCTTGACAAAGGCTAAGGGGTCATCTCTCCCGGTGATTTTGGATGGCGATTGACTCTTAAGAGCTCCTTTGCCCTTTGACAGGTTTTGTTTTTACTCCTGCAGGATGTCCAAAGTCACCCTCCTCACCAAGAGACCTTGGTGGGGTTACCAGTTTAGTCGCCAACGACCCGACCATGAGACAGGTTGTACTGGGATACACACATACATACAACCATACATACATACATACATACACACATACATACATGAAATATATAGCGATTCAAGCCAAGATTATAAAGTTACTTCAATATGACTAAAGGAGTGACCCGATTAAGTATGGTGGTAGACATGGTATTTACGAGGAGACACATCAATATAATTTTTTGAATTGTAAATATGAATTAGGGGCATATATATTGAGTATAAATTGTTCATATATTTGTGTAAGTGTGTGTCTGTTAAACAGTGTGTTGTTTAATATGTATATCAATGATAACAGTGGTCGGTACTGCGTAGATTGTGTTATACTGCAATGTCCGTACTTATATTACCAGAGGGCACGACTTGGCTACCCACAATACTACTTATTTATGTATCTCTCTCGGATCAGAAAATATAATATACATCAATATTAATGTAATATCATTGGCAAAAATTCTGCTTCAGTTTTTAAATATATGATTTATCTTAGCACCAGACACAAAGCAAACATATACAGAATACCATATGAAATTATGTACACGCACAAATACATACCCCCCCTCCCCACACATAAATATATATATATATATATATATATATACATATATATTTATGAGTGTGTGTGTGTGTATGTATATATAGTCACACACTCACGCACATATATATATATATATGAATATATATACCTGTCAAAACGCCATATTGCTTTATGATAAGAATTCTTTCGTAGTTCTTTACTAGATATTAGATCTAAAATAGACACCTGAGCTTGCAGTTATAGGCTAACTCTTCTTCGAGATTAAAAAGACGAAACTACAGAGAATAATATAGTTTGTAAAGGTTTTTTTTCTCATAATTATACACAAACATCTCTCATACATATACATATTATATAACATATACATACTTATATATATATATATATAAAATATATATACATACAGATATTCATATCGAAATATATATATATATACATTCATATATATATTACGCATACACGCACAGACACACAGACACATACACTTACATATTTTCACACACACACACATTCATACATGCATACATATATATATATATATATATATATATATATATATATATATATATATATATATATATATATATATATATGTGTGTGTATATATATATATACATATATATATATATATATATATATATATATATATATATATATATATATATATATATCTATGTCTATATATATATATATATATATATATATATATACACATGTATATGGGTTGAGGATAACATTAAAATATGAAAATAGTCATCTTCACAGATGTGGCTGTATTAGAAGTTCGAAGGAAAATGTATGTAATTTTCATCTACCGTACTTAAAGTCTTTACATATTAATTCGTTCTTATTGGTTACATTAACACCCAATGTATTATATTTTGACAGAAAATCTATATTTCCCATGATATACACCCAGATGTTTACAATTGGTATGCGTAATTGTTAAGAACGTTTCATAAAGAGATTCGAAAATACAGTTTTCTGTATTATAGTATCATTATAAGGCCTACTATAAGGTAGAATTGACTATTAATAAGGATGTTAGTGTGTGTATGCGTATATGTATATATGTGTGTCTTTATGTGTGTGTTTGCAAACATCGACAAAGGCGTTTGATATTGCCATACGACTCATTTCTTTCTGTGAATTAACTCAGTTTCTATTTCAGCTGAGATACAATTATATTGAAACATCTCAATTATTTTGACTCGATGTCTGACTTGACCCACTAAATCCGCCGTTAGTGAACGTGTTGCAGGTGGCAAATACTGATATGGCCACCAGGTATGATGGTTATTTGCGATATAAGTTGTCTTCTGGCGGACGAGTAAATGACTCCACTCCAAACAGCGCTCAGCTACTAGGGAAGATCGAGCAATGCGTGACATTCATAGCTCTCTAGTAAACGTTCACAACTTAATTATATAGTTACTACAAAGCGTATTAAGGCCGCCTCTAAAATTCACATATCGTCAAGGATCATAGCAAATTAGCAAGTGTGTGACGGGCGCTTGTAAGACCACCAAAAACTGCAGTATAGTCAGATTCAATGAACCCAAACACATCGCATCGTACGTAATGTGAATCAACAAGAGACATGTTGTAGCCTTGCTTAGCTATATTGCAATCTCCATCTCTCCCCGAAAAAAACTGGCGATGGGCTTGTCGCCTTCAGATGGAAGCATGAAATTCGCGTATCTCGAGACGCCAAATTGATTCCAAAATATAGCAAACTCTAACATTTGGAAACTATCTCAGAAAATTGGGTTCCGAGTTTCCCTAGATATCATTAGATGATAAACGTAACTCTTTTGACAAGGGTGGGAAATTATCAACCATTTTCAAGATAAAATATACTTATGTTATCTCTGTAGACTATATGAAAGCATGTAACGATATTTACTGGACAATAAATTCATGTCTTTATTTAGCTGCAAGCACGTGGCAGGAACAGATCACAGATACCTGCAGTGATCGTTCTATTAATATATTCCGAAAGAATATCCAGAAGAGGCTGACTGTCTGGGTTTCTGTTTATGTTGGCGATATATTCACTCCAGCAGTCACACTGTGACTGACAATATTCTAATAGAATCTATAATTCCTTTGTTGACAATCGAAAGTTTTGCACTAGAAATGTTTATAACGCTAGAAAACAGCTGGAGATATTCAGCTGATGTATGGCTTGGGTATTTGGCCTAACAAAATGTTCATACATCATAGATAACCGCAAGAATACTGTCTTTGAAAACAATAGCAGCTCATCTTTTCTATTTCGTAAAATATATTCTAGAATTGCTTACATAAGCATGAAAATGTTGATGCGAACAAGAGTATAGTAAGCAAAATGTACTAGAACTCATGGCAGACGAAATACTATATTCCCTAAAACGTAAGCAGTGGTAATACTGATACACAATATTGACGAAAATTGCCTTTTAGTTAAAGGTTATCCTCACGATACCTTTTAAAATCTCTTATATTTAGAGGAATCCTTCTCAGAACAGAATCTTGTGATAAATAGAAAGGCGTGGGAACCCAGTCGGGACAAAAACCGTATGTCTTAAGGTATCACACACATAGCAAATTTTAAACTAATGCAAATTTAACTACAACGATTCATTCCACAAACCAGAATGTATTGAACATTCCAACAAAAACTCAATGTTCGGTGTTTGATAAAACACCATAACTGATTCACTAATATAATACAGCAGACACGCGATGATTAAATCTACCACAACTATCGTTATGTAAATATTGAGAGAATGTATAGACACTATGGTCACGTGAATGTTATATAATATCACATATTAAATGTTCTGCTGTAGCAATCCAAATTAAGGAGATAGCTACAACATACTTGCTGACGAGTAACACATTGGAAGTAACACATATTTTGGTGACATGAGTTGTGTGTCATTATAATGACACACAACCCATGTCACCAGAATATCTTCAACACTGCCAAAGCAAACCTACCGATCTTGCTCAAAGTAATGAATTAAAAGGCTTAATCACACACCGATCTTTGACTCTTAGTAAAAGACAGCCTAAACATTTGAAGCAATTACTAACAAAAGCAAAGTTTGACCTTAACAACAAAGATCAATCATTCACTGTATCTAAATGCAATGATAGTCGATGTGGCACATGTCAATCCATACACACCGGTCAATATATGAACACAAAAACTGGAAAAATATTCCCAAATGCAAATATGAACTGCAAAAGCAGATATCTAATTTACTGCATTAAATGCCTGAATTGTATAGAACTATATGTCGGTCAAACTGGAAATGCACTATCGGAACGTGCACGTGTGCACTGACAGCAAATCAGAGACCCAAATGCCCGTCAGATACCCCTGGGTAACCATCTAGCAACATGTGGTCAGAAAATATTTATAATATTTTCATTCTACAAATAACACAGCCCAAGTGAAATGAAGAGAAAAATCAAAGAAAAGAATGTTATTGATAAATTCCAATCCAGGCTAAATGAACAATAATAATGAGGTATTACTCCTACTATGACTATGATTACGACCATGTCGACTACCACCACTAACAACAACAACAATAATAATAAAAAAAAGTGATGTTGATGGTGATGATTACTAGAAAATGCTACTTTCATCATTTCTAAAAATAGCAAAACAATTGATGCTTTGGATAGGGTCAAATAGATGTTGTTAGACATGCTCAACCAACCGTGACGCCGAAACCAATCAGTTTTAGTAATCGAGTGAAACTACACACCGATTGGTCGAAATACAGTTTGCAAAATTAGCATTCTGTAGCCACTTTTAACTGTATATAAGGCTCAAAATTTACCCATCTCATTACAGTTGAAAATTGCAAACTTGACTGTCACCACAGAATATGACCCTGAAGATTGCGAAAGCATGAAAGTACTTGTTCAATTAACACTTAAGATTTAATATCCTACCACACAATTTCATTCCAATACCATTATAATTTTAAAGGATTGTAAATAAAACGAGTAAATCAGACAAAGTTGGAATTCCTTTTATTAATATATATATATATGCACACACACACACACACGCACACGCACACACACACACACACACACACACACACACACACACACATATATATATATATATATATATATATATATATATATATGTATATATATGGGATAACAAGTTATCGTATAGGTAATCCAGTTAGAGGTTGTGGGAACTCCGTATTGTGGATAGTTTTAACGTACCGCGATGTTTGACTCAAGGGGTTTCCATCGTTATGGTAGCGAGTTCGAGAGAATTCCTATGCAGGTTATTGTTGGAGTAATAATAGTGAAAGATTGAAAATAACATCGTCGTCTGTACAAAAAGGTTGTAATTCTAGTATTAATAATTGTTTCATTGATCAGGCGGGTCTAAAGGCCGCTAATCACTCGACATTAAATACAGTGTTTACATCTGATCAAATCATCGAGATACTGGAGGTTTCACAAATGGCATTGGTATTTATAGATACAACGTAGAATCAACTTCGAGTGATTAGCGGCATTTAGACTCGCCTGATCAATGAAACAAGTGTTAATACTAGAATTCAAACCTTTTTGTTCAGCTGAGCATGGTATTCTTCAATCTTTCTCTCTCTCTCTCTCTCCCTCTCTCTCTCTCTCTCTCTCTCTCTCTCTCTCTCTCTCTCTCTCTCTCTCTCTCTATATATATATATATATATATATATATATATATATATATATATATATATAAAAGTTTACATATATATATATATATATATAAATACAGACATATACGTGTTTTGCAACGGGTCACATTGAGGCACAATGAAAAGTTAATAAATTAAATAATCAGAGCTATATATCATAATACATCTCTATAGAATCACCAGATAAAATATATACCATTTCCTCTCCCAATTAGCATAATTAACTATATAAAAAATCGAATAGACCAGGCTATAAGAATAAGGCTTCTATGAAGAAATTTGGCTGATTACAATTTATAGTCAGTATCTGTAATACACCATTTAAGTTTAATATTGATATATGTGAAAGCATATATTATACGTACTATAGGTTTATATCCTACAAACATAAAGGATCCTCAATGTTGAAAAAAAAATTATTTTGTAACGAAGAAAATTACTTGTACCTGATAGCGAGTCTCCCATATGTTTATAGAATATAAACATATAGTATATGCTATCATATACATCCCTGTTATACTTAAATGCTCTCATGGTGGTACTATTAATTTTTTTACATACCACGTGCTTGTATGCACAAGCGCATACTTAAAATAATAACATATATCTCCCGTATAACGTTATTTTAAATGTAAAATTATACATTAAAAAACCTTAATATAGTTTCAAACTTTGAGCTAGTTTGTATGCAAATCAATAATACATTTTCACTTACGTGCTTCCATATATTTTCTTTAAATCGTTGCTTTCTGATCTGTCAACAGTTTATGAAAATAATACTCAGTTCTGCTACACTCGGTCATTCATTGATATTACAATGCCATCATACATCAATGAATTACATTCTGATTTGGTATATAATTATTTCAAGGCAGGAATGTTAGGAGGACATTCGTTATAAATATTGCCGGAGTGGTTTGGAGGATTGTATGTTGGTGTTGGTGTTATTGTTACTTGGGTGGTATGAGTTTTCTGTTTCGCTGGAATTACGGATTTCGCTGATTGGAATGATGTTCGGCATAGGTATTTTGGATGTTGGTTTATTTGGTAATGATCGTGGTAAAAATTGTTGAGATGGTGATGGTGGGGGTATTAGAATTGATGTTATCTGTGATATCATAGTATTTGTGAGTTAACTGGTTTTGTTGTTTTTTGCAGCGATATTGTTACAGAGGCTTGCTACGTCTGATGGTTTTTGAAATAATGTTCCTGAACAGGATTGCTCCTTTTGATGTTATGTAACCACATATTTGTTCTGATTGAACAAACCGAAGATGAAAGGCATTCTAAATTTACTATCAAGCCATTTCCTTTTTTGCGGAATGTAATGGTGACCTGGACTGCATTAATTAATGTGGTCACTTTTTTTAAGATATTGGGTGGAATGTTTAGTTCGATTTGGGAAAAATGTCGAGGAATTGCGTAGAAAGTCCCTCATTATTTGAAAGACCTTGTTGTTAGTGTTCTGAGGGTGATGGTGGTAGTGCTGATACTAGCTGAGCTGTAGGAAGTGTTTGGATATTAAGAGGCCTATCGTGTTTGCAGTAACGGTGCATAGATACATTAACATAATGAACTAGATAGTGTTGATAGACGTTGCACAGATAACATTGATTGCGGAATTTGTTACTTGTTATGTATGTTCAGTGTTACCTGAAGATATTGCCGTGTCGGGATAATCTATATTTGAATCGAAGCCAATTATATTTGGAATTCATACAAATAAATGCACCAATCATACAAATATAAATAGATGCATTGCGATTTTCAACAGCCATTTATCTTAGAAATGTGCTCTCAAAATGGAGGTCCCTGTCAGCAACACAATGATTCGGAATAAGTGAAGAAGCTACGGCGTTTTAAAATCTAACATGTTTATGCCCATAGACACTGAGCTTGGTTTTGTAAGCAATGCATCTCTGGCTCTTCTATAGTGTCGAAGCACACATACTTAACATCCATTGTATCGTCCAAGATGCCCAGCAATCCATACATGGCTACCTAATAAGCTGTTAGATTTATAACTACAGCTGAGCTCACTTGTACATGGTTTATTTGCCTTTTGTTTCATATGTATGTAGTTGGATAGACAATACATTAGTTTAGCGGAGAGGTCTTCCTGGAAAAGTTTAAGATGTCTTTTAGCAAACTTCTTCAATTGGCATTTACTACCTTTGATGTCTTATGGTTGGAGCAAGTAGTTTACTTTACTAAAATAACATATATTATATTTCTGTCAGATACGCACATGAAGCTAAATTCACTCATTTAAAAACATCTCACACGCACAAAAAATAACTATGTAGCCATAAATATCCACTGACAGAAATGACCGCAGGACTGTATATAGAATAATACATACAACTAGTCTTATGAACATAACATTTTATTGATTCATAACTCCCAGTGTATTGATCCATAAAATCCGACACCCAGATTGATATATGCAAGCATGTACGTGTAGTTAACCCTCCCTACCGACCCCATTATCTATATTCTTTCACACACATGCACACGTGTAAATGTGTACTCATACATACATACACACTCACGCATATATGCACACACATGTACACATGGCAAACACACACATATAATATAACTATATGTATCGATCTCTCCCTTTCCCCTCTCTCTCTCTCTCTCTCTTTATATATATATATATATATATATATACATTTCTATACTTTCGGAGTGTCATGTTGCCAATAAGAAACACACGCACCAGTTACTTTAACTTCAATTTATTATAAATTCCCGGTTGGTTGGTTGGTTCCACAACAGGATGGTTGTACATATATTTCTCAAAGTTCTTTCGTCACACATTGTGACCTCTGCAGTGACTGGGGATTATTTTTTTTGTTTTGTGCCTCTCCTTTGTTCTGTCCTACGCCATATTATTTTTGTGTGTGTTGTGTGCTTAGTTTGCGTATATGTTACATCCGGGTGTCTGTGTGTATTTTTATTTGTTTATTTATTTGTTTATGTATTTGTTTATTTACATATTACTAGTTAGTTGTTTGTTCTATGTGTGTGTGTTTTCATTTTGTCCTTAATTGTAAGTTGTGATGTTGCTATTCCATTCATGTTTTCTATTTAATTTCGGTTGGAGTTCATTTATGTGTATTGCCTCTGTGATTTGTCTAAACATTGCGTCTTTTCTGTGTGTAGATTTTATTTTCATTTCTATGTTCTCTAATTTGCCCTTAAGTTCTATTTCAACATATTGGTGGAGTACTGATGAGTCTTTTTCTATCTTGGAGTTCTCGCCAGTGTTCATTTAATCGTTCTCCTATTCTACAAGCTGTATCACCTATGTACACTATATTCTTATCATTGCGTTGTCCCTCAGTATATCTTATGCTATATACTATGATTCTAGTTTTACAGTTAACATAGTATATAGTATAAGATGTACTGAGGGACAATGTAAAGATAAGAATATAATGTACATAGGTGAGACAGCTCGTAGCATAGGAGATTAAATGAACACTGGCGAGATCTCCAAGATATAAAAGACTCATCGGTACTCCACCAACATGCTAAAATAGAACAAAAAAGCAAATTAGAGAACATAGAAATAAAAATAAAATCTACACACAGAAAAGACGCAATGTTTAGACAAATCACAGGGGCTATAAACATAAATGATCTTCAACCAAAATTAAATAGAAAACATGAATGGAATAGCAACATCACAACCTACAATTAAGGACAACATGAAAACACACACACATAGAACAAACAACTAACTAGTAACATGTAAATAAAATAATAAATAAACAAATAAAAACACACACAGACACCCGGATTTAACATATGCGCAAACTAAGCACACAACACACACAAAAACAAGATGGCATAGGACAGAACAAAGGAGAGGCACAAAACAAAGAAAAGTATCTCTAGAGGTCACAGAATGTGTGACGAAAGAACTTTGACAATATATGAACAACCATCCGGTTGTGGAGCCGACCAGCCAACCGGAAGTGTATAATACATTGAAGTGAAAGCAACTGGTGCATGTGGTTCTTATTGGCAACATGACCCTCCCACAGTATAACTATATCGGTTTCAACACACGTTTTCAGATAAAGAATCTTGCTAAACAAATTCAGAAACAAAATATATACATTTCATTATGGTTTTAAGGCTTGCGAAAAGATTTAGTTTAGTCTTAGTACTTTTGTTCGTACTGTATCCGTGTGAGTTACAGTTGTTTTGTGTCGTTGTTGTTGCTTTTTTCTTTTTTTTTTTTGTAATTCACTGTCAGTGTGCTAGTAAAGGCATAGATCTGATTCGTTTGCATTCGTTTCCCTCTAAATGTTATTTGTCTAATTTCGCTTCGTCTGATTTGGTGTGAAATGCAGTGACTATCAAATGCTACTCTCTTGTAGAAGCTATACTGAATAGAAGGTATTCGCAATCAAATGATATCTGGAAAAATTAAATATCTAAAATGGCTGTCCGCACATTTTGAAGTCCCTTAAAACAACAAATTAAATTGTTCATTCAATAAAACTAAGTAGAAATATAATTTGTCAGCGTTATCAGGAAAACACATATCTTCCCGCCAAACAACGCCATGATATATATATATATATATATATATATATATATATATATATATATATATATATATATATATATATATATATATATGTTTATATATATATATCGACAGTCGATATATATATGTTTATATATATATCGACAGTCGATCCAGTTTCGTCAAATCAGACCGAGGAAACAATGTTTCCGTTGGTTTTTCCAATTGCTAATACTATCTTTCGGTCGCAACTCCAGGTACAAGGACCAACCTAAAATAAAGTGTTTTGCCCAAAGACATAATGCATCACCTGGTCCGGGACTCGAACGCACATCCTCATGATTGCAGATCCAATTCTCTAACAACTCTACCACACGCCATACACACCCCGCGCGCGCGCTGCCAGCACATGCAAACACACACATACTCTCACTCACACACACACACACACACACACACACACACACACACACACACACACACATATATATATATTTCAATGATATGGTTATGCAATTGTTTCACTATCATCACACCAAGATGGTAATATTTTACCGCCGGCATTTCGACAACTCATAATTGTATGAGCATCTTATGATGCTACATAGAAACAGTTAATGATATAACCATTGCATATCTATGTCATTTTAATATATATAATGCAATAAAACTATTATGCAAATGTAACCCTGTCTTAAAATTTCATATATGGAAACTCCGTCACACCTAATCATCAACATTTAGCTGGGGATAAACTACTGTCGTGAATAGCATATAGCATTTGGATTGCTTAAACCTCTTGGTCCTCGCAGAGTTACGGCAGAACCTCCATGGATAAGCACCTTGATTATCTGCTCACTCTATCTCCCTCCCTCTCTCTCTCTCTCTCTATCTCCCCCTCTCTCTCTCTCTCTCTCTCATATATATTTATATATATAAATATATATATATATATAAGAATGTATGTATGTATACGTACATACATATGTGTATACAGACGTACAGTAGTATGTATATATATATACATACATGCATACATATATATATGCACGTATCGGTTTACCGAAAATTTATTATAAGGCACGGTTTGTTTCTCTGTGAACAAACAAAAGCCGGATTACGCCGTACAGTGTTTAGGCAACCACGTCACCTTTTTGTTCAACACTGACACAGGAACGATGTACTAGTTTCAAGCTTATTAGCTATCGTCAGCATCGTATACCTTTCTGCCAGATGGTTGAACGTCTGAAAGTATATACTTTCCTTATGCAAATTACGGCTGAGCAGCCTAATTTGCATATCGAGTGAGTTCAGTCGGCTGGGCGCACCGAAAACGATAAATGGAATAGAATGAACCGAAATTTCATTTCTCACTCTTAGTACGGCACTTACTTAAATCTAAGTATGCATGTATGTGTACGTACATATATATATGTATACAGACGTACATTAGTATATATATAAACATACATGCACACATATATATGCACGTATCGGTTTACCGAACATTTATTATAATGCCCGGTTTGTCTGTTTATAAACAAACAAAAAGCCCGGATTACGCCGTACAGTATTTAGGCAACCACGTCACCTTTTTCTTCAACACTGACACAGGAACGATGTACTAGTTTCAAGTTATTAGCTAACGTCAGCATCGTATACCTTCCTGCCAGATGGTTTAACGTCTGAAAGTATATACTTTCTTTATGCATATTAACTCGATATGCAAATTAGGCTGCTCAGCCGTTAATATGCATAAGGAAAGTATATACTTTCAGACGTTCAACCATCTGGCAGGAAGGTATACGATGCTGACGATAGCTAATAAGCTTGAAACTAGTACATCGTTCCTGTGTCTGTGTTGAACAAAAAAGTGACGTGGTTGCCTAAACATTGTACTTCTTAATCCGGGCTGTTTGTTTGTTTATAAACAAACAAACCGAGCATTATAATAAATGTTCGGTAAACCGATACGTGCATATATATATATATATATGTGTATGTATGTATATATCTACATACTACTGTACGTCTGTATACATATATGTATGTACGTATACATAAATACATAATTACATTTAAGCAAGTACCGTACTAAGAGTGAGAACTGAAATTTAGTTTCATTCTATTCCATTTATCGTTTTCGGTGCGCCCAGCCGACTGAACTCACTCGATATGCAAATTAGGCTGCTCAGCCGTTAATATGCATAAGGAAAGTATATACTTTCAGACGTTCAACCATCTGGCAGGAAGATATACGATGCTGACGAGAGCTAATAAGCTTGAAACTAGTACATCATTCCTGTGTCTGTGTTGAACAAAAAGGTGACGTGGTTGCCTAAACACTGTACTGCGTAATCCGGGCTGTTTGTTTGTTTACAAACAAACAAACCAAGCATTATAATAACTGTTCGGTAAACCGATACGTGCATATATATATCTGTGCATGTATGTATATATATATACATACTACTGTACGTCTGTATACATATATATATGTACGCATACATACATACTTACATTTAAGTAAGTGCCGTACTAAGAGTGAGAAATGAAATTTCGTTTCATTCTATTCCATTTATATATAAATATATATATATATATATATATATATATATATATATATATATATATATATATATATATATATAATAACATAAACAGAGAAGGCTATTAGCGATACTCCGAACAATTTCCAACTCACTCAAAAAACATTTGGAAATACCGGAGTATATTCCCAATTAAACGTTTGGAGTGCTAACTATACTGTATTGTGTGGATAATTGGGTGTATTATTTTATATGAGATATATTAAAGATATATATATATATATAATTTCAGGTTATCAATAATGTAGTGATAATATATCGTTACGTTAGAGATGAACAGCATACGTGTAGGTTTGCTCATCGAGTATAAATTATATTCCGGAGAAAATGTAGAAAAGATGAATATAAAATGAAAGTGTTTTTTTTAGAAAGGAAATTATTTGGTATTGACATATGTTTCTGTAACAGACGGAATACCTATGTATCGTTGCTTGCGTAATCATATAATGTTAGCAAGTATTCGATAGCAAATGTATAATCAGTTGTCACTTTTTCAGAGATTTTGGATAAATTGGATAAAATCAGAAAAATTGAAGTATTTATATTAGTAATAGAGGAAGAAGAGAGGGGATAGTATATGACAGATGGTAATTCAATTTACTGCTAAACAAGTATATAAAGGGTTTCTAATGAGAATACCATGAGTAAATGGTTTATTTTATCTAAATAAGAATTTTTGTGAGTGCCAATTTTAATCTATACTTGACCAATTGAACAGTGGACAGGGCTGGTCATTTGGTGTAGTAGTATTAATTATAAAGTGACAATTGGGGAAGAGGGAGATTTCGATTGCTACTGAATAACATCAATGCTAGTAGCCAGCTGGTATATGCATTAGGGAATTGGATTAAGAAATCAGAAATCTCATTTTATCTATAGCAGTTTATATTAAATGGTAAATAATAGAAAAGTTGATAGAATTAAGACTAATAGAGAATGTTAATATCTATTTTGACAATCAAACGGGGATAGAGACAGGCGTTCAATCCTGGTAGTATTTATAATATGAAAATGTAGATTTTAAACGATGGTTACAGTATAACGATCGCTCAATTCTGTTATTTAATAAAATGTTTTGGGATTTCATAATACAAAATAATTCCATATTACATACTTTACAAAATTCCTGTCCGTGGCTTATGGGGGGGCAGTCACTATTATATCCCATTTTTGGTGAAATTGTTGGTTATTTTCACGCAGCTGCCAAGTCTTGTCTGCGAGTGTTGTTACATAACGCTGGTTTTCATGTTTTATCGAGTAACGATGTCTATAAAGGCGTCATTTGAAGGAGGTAGCTGTAGATCCCACATAGTACCACTTCTGTCTATCCGATTCGATAGTACATTTGTATATGATGTTGCGTTCAAGACACTGATTGTTCAACGGACACAATCCTGGTTGGACACAGTTACATTTATAATTTTGCGTTGTTGTATTGTCATGGATGGGTTGATGAGGTTGCTTAGGTAGGACAGGATGTTGTTTGTTGTTTTGTGATGTTATAGCTAATGTTTTACGTGTATTGTTATGTGTTGGAAGGCGTTTATACAACCTTTTGCGTTAAGCTTTTTTATATGTTGTTCAATATTAGGGGCGGTTGAATATGAAAGTCGAATAGTGTTAGGGTTTAAGATTTTATTATATTTATGTGATGTTGGAAAGTGTTTTTTAACTAATCGAAATAATTGTGAGGGTAGATTGGTTTTAATAGAGTTGTTATAGACCGGATTGTACCAAATATACTCTTTACATCGCCTTCTGTTTGTTGGTGTGCGACTATTATTGAAACCCTTTATACACTTGTTTCATTAGAAACCCTTTATATACTTGTTTAACAGTAAATTGAATTACCATCTGTCATATACTATCCCCTCTCTTCTTCCTCTATTACTAATATAAATACTTCAATTTTTCTGATTTTATCCAATTTATCCAAAATCTCTGAAGAAGTGACAACTGATTATACATTTGCTATCGAATACTTGCTAACATTATATGATTACGCAAGCAGCGATACATAGGTATTCCGTCTGTTACAGAAACATATGTCAATACCTAATAAATTCCTTTTTTAAAAAAACACATTCATTTCATATTCATCTTTTATATATATATATATATATATATATATATATATATATATATATATATATATACGTATATATATCTTGCCGTTGTCCCGCGTGCGTGTATTGCATTTTATCTAATTAGGTATTTACAAACCATTACAACTGTGAGATGTCATTCGACTAAAATCATAGTTTTCAAGACATTGTTTTGCTTTTCTATCTTTGTGCTGTCTCATTTCATATTATATTCGTTTGATCTATTGTTAATATCATTCAGAACAAAGACACACATCTAAACACTCGATGGAATAAAAAGAAAATAGAATAGCTTTGCTAAAACCTAACTTAAGCATATATATATATATATATATATATATATATATATATATATATATATATACACGTGTGTGTTTGTTCGTGTGTGGGTCTTATTCTGCGTGTGGGTTTATACATATATAGATATAAAGGTCAGCCTAAAATCAGAGACAAGTTATTTATTGAAAGTTTTCAAAAGATAATAAACCCTTGCTGCTATAGAAGACAGTTGATTGAAAAATGACCTTAATGTTTAGTCGAGCACGGAATCTATGAAATGTCTTTTCAACTTTATATGCCAATTCCGTTTATAGTTCCATTTCTTTATTTAAATTGCTTCACTTATCTTCTTTAGCAGAATAAATAAAAGCACACAAAACATCCTTTCGACAACATAAAGAATGCCTTTGTGTTAAACCATGTTATTAATTGTTTATTTTGTATAATCTAGAACATGGTTATGTTTAGAATAACGTTGAAAGCAGAATCCTTTTAAAGAGATGGCTTAATCATAGTCTCCTACTGACATTACTTAAATTATATATAAAACGAACCAAGCTAAATTTAGGGTATTCATACGATGGACCGATAATATATACATCAGGATTTCAACAGTGTTATGTATCGGCGAATGTTTCCTCTTTTCGACGTTGAAACATACAAAATATAAAGTAAAATATAATAACAAGGTGGAGGCTGATCTCCAGTGGAGACACTCAAAAGAACAACAAATTAAATCAGTAACTGGGTGGCTAATGTTATCATAGATTCTAACACAATTAATTTGCACGCCAACCAAACTGCTGTTATTCCAACCTCAAATACAACATTAATTCTGATATATTCTGAGTCTCACTGAAATGTATTCACTGAAATTTGTCTGTACGTCACTTATACAGGTACACTTCAACACACATGCGCACACGTATATACCCCCCCCCCCACGCACACACACACGCACACACGCCCACGCACACACACACATCCTCACACATATACACACACACACACACACACACACACACACACACACAAAAAAAGACTTATATACACACACATATATATACATAAGTAGAGAGATAAAGAGATAGAGAGAGGGGGAGGGAGGTAAAATCCCGACTGCGGTGCTGAGCGGTTTCGGCTTGTGTGTTCAAAAAGCCTTTTGGAAACTGCTTGCTGAACACACTCGGCATGACCCCATACATCGAGTACTCCCAGAATTAGTGGTCTCCTCTGTCTCAGCTCCGCAGACTCTCTCTCTCTCTCTCTATATATATATATATATATATATATATATATATATGTGTGTGTGTGTGTGTGTGTATACGTGTGTATGGGAGTTTATAGTCTATATAATATAGACAGACACGTATATTTACAAAAATAACGAATGTTGTTAAAATTCTTCTCTTGAAACATGATGAATAATAGAACGCTCAGACAAATATTAACACAAACATGCACACACACCCTCTGCCACGATATATGTGTGTGTGAGAGATAGTGTGTGTGTGGGAGAGAGAGAGAGAGAGAGAGGGGTGGTGATGTGGGCATGCGCGTGCGTATGGACACATGAATTAACACACGTTGGCATGAATTCCTTTGCTTCTTCATGAATATGTAGATATAACTACAAATATCTTATATATCATTTAATCTTATTTTCACAACTTTTATGTTTATAACAATGAACAATATAATAAAGTAAGAATCAAATATATTGCTCTCTCTCTCTCTCTCTCTCTCTCTCTCTCTCTCTCTCTCCCTCTCTCCCTCTCTCTCTCTCTCTCTCTAGTTTCGTTTAATCACTTTCCTATACATCAATAGCTTACGTGTTGTCATATTCAAAAATGCATAAACAGTTTTGTATGTAATTACGTGATTGGGCCAACTTGTACCTTTATTTAAATGCATTTATGTTAAAATATACAAAGAATGCTTTGCTGTAAAGAAGCAAATTTGGCAGCTCTGATATTGTAGATGTATCACACTAATCTGTTACCATAGTAGAGAACAGAGGAAATAGAAAAATAAGTAAGAGGAAAATTAACATTAATGGAAAGTCATTATTTAAGAAAGAATAAAATACAGCAGGAATAAATATAGCGAAAAGTAAAGGACAAATCCCATTAAAAATAAGATTTTAAAGCAGGTAGCATATGAAGGAATGTTATCTGTAGATGAGCGAAAATAGATAAACGAATCAAAATAGAAAGAAAAGGGAGAGCAGACAATGCGATAGATTTCAGAATAGAACAAGGGAAAATAAAGAATGATGGTATGGCGACAAATCGTCAAGTGAAATGCAATTGGAGAGAAAATAATACATACGTAGAACAGCAAAAAACAATGATTTATTTAAGCATGTAAAAACATGATAACTTGTAAATTAGGATGTATGAAAATGAGGTGGGAGAGAGATAAAGAGATATGTAAGAAATATTAAAAGAAAGAAAGATAAGAATGAACGAAGCAAAAAATGTTGAATAATGATATAGGTGATATAATCGGATGAATGAAATAAGAGCTGGTTTTCGAATGATATTATTGAGGTGGGATGAATAAAATATATAAATATAAACTAGGAAGGAAAAGCGCAATCCTTGTAGGTTTGAGTGTTTATAACTCTGTCTGTAATTCTTGAAACGGTATGCACCCAAACACGTATTTGTTATTTCAGTCATTTCGCTCTTATAAGAGGTTCACATTCCAGTCACGAGGTTCTGTGTTCCAATGTGACCTTTGTTCCTGTAAATAAATATTTCTCCAAATTTACTCACACATTTAACCATGTAAGCGATCAATACATGCTGAACATGTATGCACGAGCTGTGCTGAAAGAGAAAGTGTCGCAGTGTTGTATAGTGATAGGGCCACCAGATGTGGTGGTTAATTGCGACATAAGCACGCAACTGCTGGATGAATAAACAACCTGGAACAAACAGCGGTAAACTATTAGATTAGATGGAGCAAGGTTTGACACATTCAGCTCCCAAGAAAGTTCTGAAAAAACCAATGATCTACCTATGACTAGGTGAGTAAAGGCCACCTCTTTAAAAGACTAGTCTTTGTCGTCCTGAAAAAGGTACTTGATTGGTGACTGACACGAATAAGTCCTGCAAAACTGCAATATGGTGAGAGGTAACAAAAGGAATGATGCCGCATCCTACATCGCCCGGGTTAACAAGGGACGCTTTCAGGCATTAGGTAGAGGGGAATGTTCGAAAAATATATTGCAGTCTCCGTTTTATGCTGTAAGAACGGGCGATGGAACTGCGACCTGTCATGGAGAGCATGTGATGGACGCTCAAAGATTGCGTATCCTGAGAACACAAGCAAGTTTCAGAAATGCGGAACCCGAAACAATTGGAAACAGGAATATTTCAACCCTTACAGGTAACGAGCAGGGACTAGTGGAGAAAGCTAGATGCTACCGGCTAGATATAGTTGTAGTTTTCTCAACAAAGTTCGTGGCTCTGGTTCTGTAGATGTGGAAGGAGAATGGAAATTCCACTATTCAGGTGTGGCGCCAGAACTGACTGCAGAGGTGGGTATGGGGATACATACAAGACCACAACTGTCAGACTGTATTTTGGGCTGGGCCTCACTAGAAGTGAGGATTTACCCATTCATTCTTAGGCAGAAAGGTAGGTCTTTTTATGTTTTTGGTGCGTTTCTGTACGATACAAGGAGTCTGAATACAGATCTTTCCTCTATGAAGTCACTGAAGCAATATATTTACTTAAGGTTGAGTCATATATTCTAAAGTGGGGACTTCAATAAACATGTTGGCACAGACTACATGGGAGAGGTTTCATTAGACTTGTGTTCTAGAAATGGACTCTTTATCATGCACAAATTCTACCAGCACAGAGACCTCCATAAATACACATTGTATAAAGTGAATCAGGTACAGATATTATTAATTGATTTTGTTATTGCCTCTAATCTCATAAATTCTGTGCTGGATGTTCGTGTTAAGAGGTGTGAACTGTCAAGTAGTCGCCATCTAGTTATCTGCAGTTTGAGACTACCCAATGGATCCCCCAAAGTAGCAGATCCATCTCAACTTTCAGAATAAACTGAGAAACGTTGAAGGAAGTCGGGAGCAGGTTTGCGGATACCTGTACATCCAAATTCAGAGAACTCCCTGTAGAAATGGAGGGAAATGTAACAAAGTGGAGACTCGGTAGTTTCTGCCGAAGCTGTTACAAGCTGAGGACGGAAGCGCCTTTGGGTGGTGACGGACTACTTTGCAGGAAGACACCTTGATTCAATCAAGATGTAAAAAATGCTATGTGAGTCAAGAAGAAAGTGTACAAAGCTTGGCTTGGATATAAGTCCTCTCTCTTGAACTTGCGGTACAATCAGGTGTGAAAAGCTGTAGCAAGAAGGAGAAAGGCCTCCAAAGATAGGACATATGAGGACATTTGCGTTCAGATGGAATCCGTCTTCATATCACCAAATAAAGTATTCACGTAGATCATGCTACGAATTCGTAATAAGAAGCCCTCCTCCATACCTGCTATTGGATTTCTCGCATCTGGATTTCTCTCCTCAAAGAGGTGCAGCCACTCGAGTTGGAGAAAACACTTTGCTGATCTCCTAAACGTAATCACCAAAGCAACTTCTGGTGTACAAAACAGACATCTGGGTGAAATGACTAATATCTAAGAAAGAGAGGAGATGATGAAGCACGAGAAATAAATTATAAAAATATCATTTTCATTTTCTCTCACTTTGGCGTGTCAAACCCAATGCACAATGCAATTAATACTTCAATATCTGGATGTTTGTTTCGGCTACACACAGAGATATTGAAAATCTTATGTAACAAAATATTATCTGACTGACGAACATATACACTGTTTGTTTCTCTCTGATTTCCATACCTGTACTACATTGTTATCTTGTTCCCCGAGCGAAGTGATGTTGTCCCATTCTATTCCCTCCAATGCACTTGGAACTCACTTGTTACACTTTCTCGTGAAGCCCTTGTTGTGTAATTTCCCAAATTATATCATCTCACAAACGTTGGACGTCGGGAATTGCCTTCCCACATAATTTTTACTGTAGCTGTCAATTTCAATATGTTAAAGTAGAACGTTAGCTCCAGCTACCTTAAATATCTCTGAAGCTGGAGAATTTGATTGAAACAAACACTTTCTTCTAACAAAAATCAGTCAAAAGAACGAAAAATAACTGAAAAGAATGAATTAGAAAGAAAGCAAGAAAGAAAGAGAGAAGCAACAAGCAAGTAGAGAATGAATAGTAAAAAGTAAAAGAACATATGAAGAACTTGAGAAAGAGCGAAAGGAAAGAAGAAAGCGATAAAAAAGAACACCATAATATAATGAAAAATATCAAAGAATTATAAATCTATTCATAAAGAGAGCTAAAAGTTTTGTAAATGTAATATAAGTGCATAAGTTAAGAAATCTACTGAATGAAGCAATAAATGATGAAGCAAAGACTTATGGAAATGCAGAGTGAAGTACAATACGAGAATTTTGAATAGAAAGGAATAAAAAAATAGGCATAATATGAAGAAAGTTACATATAAAAAAAAGATGTCATGCTAGAATATTATGAGAAAGATAAAAAAAAAAAAACACGTGGAAAGAGACCGAAAAATAACGGAGTCAGGAATATTGAATAGAACGAGTAAAAGAATAAAAAGGGAGAACAATGATGAAAAATAAACAAACACATGACTAGTAAATTAAAGAAAAGTAAAACAATAGGCAGACTCCATGTAGAAGAAATGAAAAGGAGGAATAGCAAATGAAAGTCAAAGAAAAGCAATAAAACTCTAACGCGCCATTTCCATGCAAATAAAGTGTTCTCCGTTGATGGTTCAGTGAAGTGTGCAAGGAGGGTGCGCGTTGGTGGGTTGCTGAAAATTGGTCTGCCTCTAACAAAGAGAACAAGCGATAAAGCACCGACTAATCAAAGACTACAGCAGCTGGTGCAGCTTTCGCAGGAACTTAAGCCTCAACAGATCCACCTTTCAACCTTTGTGATTTCTAATAATTATGCCAAAATTGGAAGGGTGATAGATTAGAAGAATCGGTCGAGGGAAACACGCAAGGCATTCCCCTCTTTGGTTATCCCAGTGTATATTCTGAGTTCAACTCCCGCCTAAATCTATGTTGCTTTTCATAGTATCGGGTCCTTAATTAAGTACCAGTCAACTACTGAATACTAACATCGACTGCTTCTTCCCTCAATGATTTGTTGCCTTACCTTTACGTTAGATACCAATAACTATGCAAACAGATAGGACACCTTACGATATTGCATGCACCTTCACTTTCATCTCTCTAATATTCTAAGCTCAAATGATACTGGACATTAAGTATATAAGAGAAACAAAAACAGAAAGAAAAAAGCTACGAGCAAGTGACAAAGGATTAGCAAACAACAAAGGAGGAATAAAAATACAAGTGTGTCATACGGAATATGAAATAAATATAGAACAGCCCAAAGAAACATTGGCGTTAAAGTATTCAGAATATAATGAACTAAAGAGTCCGCTCGATAATGTCACTTTTATTCATACAGCGGTATCAAATTCGTCTTATGTACATGTTTTACAAGTATATTTGTGTAATTGACACACTTTTGAATCGTTTAATATATACAGCATCAGTTTTACCAGTAGCTAGATTTATAATGTGTCATATGGTTAAAACACGTGTAATTAAATTGTTAATTACCTAACATTATAATGACAAGGATTTCAATTAGCGTAAACAATTATTTCCGTTAAATGTATTTATTCCCAAAATGGTTGACTGAATACACACGGGCTTTTTCTAAAAGAATAAGTTTTCAGTTATTTCCTCTTCTACTTATCTATCTTTCTATTTCATCTTATATTTTACATGTTACCTTTTGATGAATAGCTAGTCTCCAAAACGTAAAAACAATTGTTCTACTAGCTCAAGCGTCAATGTAATATATTTGTTTATTGCACCATGTAGTTTGTTTTGGTGTTTCCGTTTACTTTTTGCATTTACACACACACCCACACACACACACACATATATATACACACACACACACATACACACACACACACATACACACACACAACACACACACATATATATATATATATATATATATATATATATATATATATATATATATATATATATATATATATATATATATATATATATAAATGAAGTGACAGGAGGCTGGACTGGTGTAAATCCTTGTAAGGTTTATTATACTATACTATACTAGCGATCCGGGGCCAAAGTTAGTTATGTTCCTAGAGTACTCGGAAAAATTAATTTCCATTTCTTTCGCTGGACGATACCATTCGAGACTGGCTGACTCATGGTGGTGGGTGTGCTGACTGGGACTCCCAATCGAAATCTTTACTCTATATCCCATCCTAATAGCTTATCGAGTTAAAAACAATTGTTCATATAAGTCTCACTCCGTAAGTTCGTTAAATAAATAAATTTCGCCACCTCTATTTTTCAATTTACCATTTTGCAATATAATATTTTTAATTTAATTTATTTCATCCTATAACTCGCAACATAAGTTTAACGTTCAAATCTTCGGTTCACACATTAGACCATACAGACACCCACTATAGATTCTTTGTGTAGCATTCTCTTCGCGGCATTTTCTAACATGAATGTAGTGTGACCCTTACGCTGACTTCTTTCTCCCTTTCTTTCTTCCCCTTCTTCTTTGGCGGGTGGTGGTAGTACATGATAGGCATGCGCCAGCTTACCAGATATTCACTGGTAGTTTTTCGGTTGCCAACACTTTGAGGGCGGCTGGCTGTGAGCTAGTTGGTCAGCCGCCTTCTCAGTCTCTGGTTTCTCGGACCCATGGGTTTTTCGAACCCATGGCTTTTTACATATTCCTTTGTTATATTCCAATACCTGATGATATCACCGGATTCATATGTAACCCGGTCATTGAAATGATCATAGTATAATAAACCTTTCAAGGATTTACACCAGTCCAGCCTCCTGTCATTTCATTTATAATTAACTCCGTATTCGCACCACCAACTACACAAACGAAGATGGGTGAACTGCACTGCGTTGAGTACTCTTCACAATATTACACCAAGATTGACCATACGGAATGACCAGTTCTATGCAGTAGTGAACCAACAAACCTTAAGATATATATATATATATATATATATATATATATATATATATTCTTGGAAACTGTAGGAAATCACCAAGGTCAATTGCGCTATACAATAGCTTTTAAAATCGGCGAAAATACATCTGTAGACGGAAATAGCGGTTAGCAGCCGCTACTGAGTATCGAACTCTGTACCTCTCAAATTCCGTCTTGAGATTCTCAACAGTTTCTAAGAATTTGAACTCACTCGACTCTCTCATTGTTTGTGTACATATGTCGTTACGTTTAAAGCTGATATTTAGCTTCTCTTTAGAGGGTAAATATCGTCTGGGTTCATTTAGGTCAGTGGTACAGAGGGCCTAGCCGGAATTTGAGAAGTACATATTTCGATTTACCCTATTTTATAAGCTATTAATTATAGCAATCGACTATGTTCATAGGAATTTACTGCATTAGAGTAAAACTGAATAAACCAGCAGTTATAATTAACACCAGTATTATTATTACGTTCAATAGTAGGGCGGTGGATTGGCAGTATCCGTAGAAGGTCGGACACCATGCTTTGCAGCATAGAGTTACGGTCCTTTATGGTCTGAGTTAAAATCCCGCCGAGGTTAACTTTGCCTTTCATCCTTACGGGGTCGATGAAATAAAGTACCAGTAATGTACTGATATCATTGCTGGCCTTGTGCCAAAAGTAGAAACAATTATTACGTTCAGCAATTGTTCTATCTGTAAGACCTTCAGTATACCCACGCAAATAACAATTTCTAATGTTTCTAAACTAACATTACATCCCTAATACATTCAAACTAGTCGTGGCATCTACACACTAACAATAATGAAGGAAACATGAGTTTTCGCTGAACCTTCTAGGAAGTATAGGCAGGACACTGTTATTAAAAAGAAGAAAACACGTCAGAAATGAAAGCGGATATACACATCATATTGAGCCTAAATCAGAAACCATTATTTTTTAGGGCAGTGGATTGGTAGTATCGGTAGAGAGTCGGTCACCATGCTTTCAAGCACAGAGTTACGTCCCTTTATGATCTGAGTTCAAATTCCGCCGAGGTTAACTTTGCCTTTCATCCTTACGGGGTCGATAAAATAAAGTACCAGTAATGCACTGATAATTTGCTGGCCTTGTGCCAAAAAGTAGAAACAATTATTTTTTTAGTATTTGTTAAGTTATCATCTAGGCTGCAACAGCAAGAAGAATGCCAGAACTATGAAACCTCCTGAACGATATTATTGTATTTTCTCCATCTATACTTCTAAGCTAACCGAAAAAATTCTAATATTTTTTCAGCAATTTTCTTGACACTGTTTGCCAATGAGTGGAATATATCTAAATGGGTTATTTTCAATTATTGTAATGGTACATACTTTATAGATTTTGCAATTAGGACGGGAGGGTGCAATGTTTGTCTCGGTCTCGCTTAGAAGATAAGGATTTCTAAGTTAGGCATAGGTGTAGCAAATTTGAAGGGAGAGCTAATTTGATGAAATCAGACCCAGTAACTAATATTTTCTTTATTTAACGACTCACCCCAATAGATAATAAACTGAAATTGTGGTAGGACTAACACCTCTCTAATTTTAGGCATCGAATGCTAAGAAAATTAGCATTATCATCAGCTATATTGTTTACATCGGCACACATTTACCGATAAGCGCATGCATTAGTCATTCCCTACCCAAGGTCTCCTTCTTCGTGCAGGGTGCCCTCACTCACATTTGCCCGAAGGTAACAGAATACGGTGATCGAGAACAGCGGTGGTCTAACGGTCGACCAACATTGTATGTAATTTTAGCAAAAGAAAAAAAACTACTGCAATGTATTTGCCTTTGTAAACAGACTCTTCATCTACACCACATACATTGCATTAATGGCCGTCATTGCGGATATGATGAATTTGATCATTATATGTAATTATCTTAATTAAATATAAATATATCGTTGGTTCACATTTTATTGTAGCTGAAAGGCTAAACAATAAAGTCACTAATTCTCAGCGGAATGTTTACATAGAATATTGACAAACATCACTGTCAACGAACTGAAAAAAAACATTTTGTTTGACACTATAATTTCTGCTAAAATATTTCCCTGAACGATACATAACATGAATGACGGCATTACTATCATCATTATAACTATGAACTAATAACAATATATAGTACTACTAACGTCATCTATTTCAATACTTACTGCTATTGAAACGAGTTAATGACGGAGCTTTTATGCGTTTATTCAAACTGCTACAAATACCGGCCATGCCTCTGTCAGATTCTAACTTATGGCATTCAAATGGCTCAACACAATATTGAATAGAAAATTAATCCTTGGTTCCCCTTTAACAGAATTAATCAAAGAAGAATGACAATGTACGACAGGAATTTCATTCGCCTAAAAGTGACCGATGATGTTTGACGTGGAGAGTTAGAGACACTAAAACAATCTAAAGTCTCAACTATAATAAACAAAAAGAATGAGTATCTGTAAAACACTATGAACACATTCAACATACACCAACATATAAAATGCGGTCACCAAGATATTAAATCTGATCATATTATTACAATATATATTGTTTTCGGTGATGTATTTTAAACAAAATTACATTCTATACGCTCAGCAGATTAGTGGTCAGTTTAGAAGGATACGTATACGGAGATTTTGTTTTTATGTGTAACTGATATGGAAATAATATTCATGTTCATATAGATGAAACATTTACGTATCTGATGTCAAGCACTTATTCGATTGAAATTGAATTTCCTCGAGCATTTACAATACATATTCTGTTGTCCGGAACATGATATATCTTCACTCACAGAGAACTACAGACCCCACCATTATATATATATATATATATATATATATATATATATATATATATATATATATATATATATATATACATATATATATATACAGAGAGAGAGAGGGAGAGAGAGAGGGAGAGAGAGAGAGAGGGAGAGAGAGAGAGAGAGAGAGAGAGAGAGAGAGAGAGAGAGAGAGAGAGAGAGAGAGAGAGAGAGAAAGCGAGAGAGAGCGAAAGAGGGAAGGAGATTAATGATAAATGTGAAGAATAAAATCCGAAAAGGGTTCGATAAGGATTATACATATATATATATATATATAAACCCCTAGACCAACTATTTATTATAAGTACAGATTATAGTTCAAGCAAAGAATCGGTGCTTTTAGACTTTACGGAATATTCTGAATTTTAGAACGTAAAATCGTAAAAGGTGACAGGGGCAATTATTTGCGTAAATATTAATCTGCACTTACAATATATATATATATATATATATATATATATATATATATATATATATATATATATATATATATATATATATATAGGGGGCGTCTGCACGTCTCCCTGTTGTTGAAGGTATATGATGTTCAGATCCGAAAGTGTACTCTGTATGCCGGAGAAAATGCAAACAATTATAGATATATATATATATATATATATATATATATATATATATATATGATAATAATGATAAATATGATGACTAAAATCCAACGAGGGCTGGATATGGAGAAATATATGTCATATCTATAAGAGTCCTAGAGTAAATATTAATTAGAATAACAGATTAAAGTTTAATATATACATATATATATATATATATATATATATATATATATACAGGAGGAAGTTATAGTTCACTTGAAGCATTGTGTAATGATGTATAAACGTTTGTATTTGTAAAGCCAAAACAATGCAGGTATGGACATAGAATATAAATGCAAATGCAAAAGATATTGTTGACAATTAGTCTTTTACCTTAAATTTATTTAAATATCATTAATTTTCGAGATAATATCTCTTCAGCGGAGGGAAGTAAAGCGGTTAAACCAGCGTTCTAAATAGCTTGCCAAGTCATGCTGACAGAAAATGGTATAGAGTATCTGTTCTATCTTTAATATCAAACAGTGAAGATTAGGTGGATAAAGAGTACTCTCCCTTTAAAAGGGGGTTTGTACATGTATATTTAAGTGTGTGGGAGAATACGTGAATGTGTAAGTATGTGTGTGTGTGTGTGTGTGTGTGTGTGTGTGTGTGAGTGAGTGTGAGAGGATATGTCTATACGCAAATGTGGGGGATAAATGCTCACGTGTTAGAACTGGTCTTTGTGTGTACGTGTGTGTGAGAGTGAGAATAAGTGGAGGTGTAAGCGTATGTGTGTGTGCGTATGTGTGGAAGGGGAGGGTGTAGTATGGGGCTAGATGCTCTATCAAGTTATAAATTGGGTGTTGAGTTCTAGTCTATTATTGATAGGTGTTCGTGTTTTGTCTATAATCAATGCTTCCTTAATTCTAAGATTGCCGAGGTTTCTTTCCTTAGTTTCTATCCTAACTGTTATGGTTTTGTCGGTGTTTTTGCATTTCACTAGGTATTTCTTAAATGAAGAAGCGTTAGTATTGAGGTGTTCTTTTATTCTTCTGTGAAGTGGTCTGGTGGTGCTTCCTACGTAGAAGTTGCTGCATTTGTCGCACTCTAGTCTTTATACGACGTAGGCCTGGTGGCATAGGTCTGTGTCGTTTATGGGGTAGTTGGCTAGACTCCAGCGGCTGTCATGTCAGGTGTAGTGGCTTTTGGTTAGCTGTCCACGTAGAGAAGGTCCTGAGGGGGCTAGTTGGATATCTAGTCCTTCTCGTCTGATAGCACTGCGATGGCTGTTGTTGTTTCGACACTGAAGTGTGGGAGCTTCAGGAAGCAAGTGTTAGTGCCTCGGGTGTGATGTCCTCTTTTTTTTCTGGCACGGTTCGTGGTGGATGTCGGGTATCCGTTCAGTTTGAGTACTTCCAGGAAATGTGTGGTGTGTGTGTCTTGGTCTCTAGCGTCGGTGCATTTGTTCCGGATAAGTGTTAGTTCGTTCCTTGTGTATCCCAACTTAGCGCCGGCTGGGAGGGCCGATCTGAAATGTACGAACAGGTCCCTGCTGGCGGCTATTTTATAGAATCAGGCGTGGATGCTGCTTTCCTCTGTTACCCTGAGTTGGAAGTCCAGTGTGGATAGGGAACCTCGGTCATCGGGGTGTTCCATGCTGAACTCTACACTGGCGTCCATGCTGATGTATGTCGTGTATATTTTATCCGCCTCCTGAAGGTTCCTCACTTCAGTGACGAAACAACAATAGCCACCCGCAGAGCTATCAGACGAGACGGACTAGATATCCAATTAGCCCACTCAGGATCTTCTCTACGCGGACAGCTACCCAAAAGACACTCCACCAGACATGACAGCCGCTGCAATCTAGCCAACTGCCTCATCAACGACACAGACCTATGCCACCAAGCCTACGTCGTATACAGACTAGAGTGCGACAAATGCAGCAACTTCTACGTAGGTAGCACTACAAGACCACTTCACATAAGAATTTAAAAAACCCTCAATACTAACGCTTCCTCATTTAAGAAACACCTAGTGAAATGCAAAAACATCGACAAAACCATAACAGTTGGATAGAAACTAAGGAAAGAAATCTCGGCAATCTTAGAATTAAGTAAGCACTGATTATAGACAAAACACGACCACCAATCAATAATAGACTAGAACTCAAAACCCAATTTATAACTTGATAGAGCTTCTAGCCCCATACTTACACCCCTCCCCCACACACACGCACCCACACACGCACGCACACACACACACACACACACACACGCTTACACCTCCACTTATTCTCTCTCACACACACACAAAGACCAGTTCTAACACGAGAGGGCATCTCTCCCCCATATTTACGTATGGACATATCTCCTCACACTCACACACACACACACATACTTACACATTCACGTATTCACCCACACACTTAAACATACATGTACAAAATCCCTTTTAAAGGGAGACTACTCTTTATCCACCTAACCTTCACTCTTTGGAATTAGAGATAGAACAGATACTCTATACCATTTCCTGTCTGCATGACTTGGCAAGCTATTTAGAACGCTGGTTTAACCGCTTTACTTCTCTCCGAAGAAGAGATATTATCTCGAAAATTAAGGACATTTAAATAAATTTAAGGTAAAAGACTAATTGTCAACAATATATTTTGCATTTGTATTTATATTCTATAACCATACCTACATTGTTTTGGCTTTACAAATACAAACGTTTATACCTCATTACACAATGCTTCAAGTGAACTATAACTTCCTCATTACCTTACGCCTGAGCCAGGCCCAGTTCACAACTGTAACGAAACTCTTCCAGCTATCTGAAAAGCGCGCCAAAGCCGGCTGCCGAATAAACTTCCTAAAACGATGTATGTATAACAACATCATCCCGAAAACTATAAAAAACTTGCACCTACCAACATGCTCCAAATCACCAGGCCTCAAACGATCACTTGGCTACATACAAAAATTCTGCCTCAGAAAACTCATAGAACACCTACACCGCACTCTACAACACGTACGGACTATTTCCAGCCTTGTACCACAACTCGCTGAAACCCCAGAACATCTGCCCAGAGTTATCACCGCCACTATAGACAGGTCATACTACCATCGCCGAGACGATGAGAAAATTACGCCTAACGCAAACATTTCTCAAACTCAGCACGGCTAACCGTCTTAACAACATCCCAACTCTGAGCACCAACAGAGGCGAACAAGACGCTACCGACACCGAACATTGCGGCGCCCCGACCAGCAACACACCTGACGCAAAACACCTCGTCACAGACTTAACAGGATCCCTCTCCCGAGAGGAATTAGACCTCCTCAGCCTGGGTCCCAAGTTCAAATTGAAACAGAGACTGGACGACAAATTATGGCTCGACATAGATACGGATTTCTGTCGGGCTGCCTACCAACTAAAATGGATATCGACTCTCGGCAACAACACCACGGAATCTAACCAACCCAGATTCCCGATATACCAACAATAAGCTAGCCTTTGAACACCTAAGCGACAATGAACTATATACAGAGATCCCGGACATGACTGCAGCCCAGATCGAAAAACAGACCGACTTCATCTGGTTCGACATCAGTAGGAGAAGACAACTCCCAAATAAAGTTAAGCTCAAATACACCACTAGAAATAACAGACTACCCACTTTCTACCACCTCATCAAGACCCACAATCTGTATACGAAGTAAGCCTGGTGGCATAGGTCTGTGTCGTTGATGGGGTTGTTGGCTAGCCTGCAGCGGCTATATACATACCATCCGACAAAGGTAAAGAGTATTGTGTCATCTCTCAAGCCACATACAACAAACTAGCCTTTGAACACCTAAGCGACAATGAACTATATACAGAGATCCCGGACATGACTGCAGCCCAGATCGAAAAATAGGCCAACTCCATTTGGTTCGACATTTGTAGGAGAAGAAAACTCCCAAATAAAGTTAAGTTCAAATACACCACTAGAAATAGCAGACTGCGCACTTTCTATCACCTCATCAAGACCCACAAAAATAGTTCTAGGACACAAACAAGGCCCATCGTCTCCAGCATAGAATGACCCCTATACCAAATCTCCTGGCTCCTCTCCCAGGTCCTCAAACCTCTACTCTCCACCTTTCCCGGGCATGTCAGTAGCTCCGACGAGGTCATACGTAGACTACACCAACTCCAGCCAGAACAACCTAAACTAAATAGATACGCCTTTAGCCTCGACGTTGTCTCTATCTACACTACTGTCCCCGCTCATCCAGCAGTCGATATATTGACGGACTGCGTTGTCGCAGAGGACATCCACTGCTACGGCCTCCACCCGACGGACATACACCTGATTTTGTCCTTCACAGTGGACAACACGTACTTCACCTTCGACCACCACACATGCAGACAGACAACAAGATTACCCATGTATCCAGCCTATCGGGCCTGCTGGCCATCAGCTATATGAACCAGCTAGAATGCTGAGCCCTCAATACCTGCCATTCCCATACCTTCTTCACCCGGTATGTAGATGACATACTCATCCTTACATCATCCCGTGAGGAGGCGGATAAAATATACACGACATTCTCCAGCATGGACGCCAGTATAAAGTTCAGCATGGAACACCCCGATGACCGAGGATCTCTATCCCTACTGGACTTCCAGCTCAGGGTAACAGAGGAAGGTAACATCCACACATGCTTCTATAAAAAAGCCGCCAGCAGGGACCTGTTCGTACATTTTAGATCGGCCCTCCCAGCCGGCGCTAAGTTCGGATACACAAGGAACGAACTAACACTTATCCGGAACAAATGCACCGACGCTAGAGACCAAGACACACACACCACACATTTCCTGGAAGTACTCAAACTGAACGGATACCCGACATCCACCACGAACCGTGCCAGAAAGAACAGAGGACACCACACCCGAGGCACTAACACTTGCTTCCTGAAGCTCCCACACTTCAGTGTCGAAACAACAACAGCCATCCGCAGAGCTATCAGACGAGAGGGACTAGATATCCAACTAGCCCCCTCAGGACCTTCTCTACGCGGACAGCTACCCAAAAGACACTCCACCAGACATGACAGCCGCTGCAATCTAGCCAACTGCCCCATCTAACAACACAGACCTATGCCACCAGGCCTACGTCGTATACAGACTAGAGTGCGACAAATGCAGCAACTTCTACGTAGGTAGCATCACCAGACCACTTCACATAAGAATAATAGAACACCTCAATACTAACGCTTCCTCATTTAAGAAACACCTAGTGAAATGCAAAAACACCGACAAAACCATAATAGTTAGGATAGAAACTAAGGAAAGAAACCTCGGCAATCTTAGAATTAAGGACGCATTGATTGTAGACAAAACACAACCACCAATCAATAATAGACTAGAACTCAACACACAATTTATAACTTGATAGAGCACCTAGCCCCATACTTACACTCCTCCTTCCCCTCCCACAAACACGCACACACACACACACACACACACACACACACACACACACACACACACACACACACACACACGCTTACACTTCCACTTATTCTCTCTCTCACACACACATACACACAAAGACCAGTTCTAACACGAGACCATTTCCCCCCCACATTAGCGTATAGACATATCTTCTCACACTCACACACACACACATACTTCCACATTCACGTATTCACCCACACACTTAAACATACATGTACAAAACCCCTTTTAAAGGGAGACTACTCTTTATCCACCTAACCTTCACTCTTTGGAATTAGAGATAGAACAGTTACTCTATACCATTTCCTGTCTGCATGACTTGGCAAGCTATTTAGAACGCTGGTTTAACCGCTTAACTTCTCTCCGAAGAAGAGATATTATCTCGAAAATTAAGGACATTTAAATAAATTTAAGGTAAAAGATTAATTGTCAACAATATATTTTCCATTTGTATTTATATTCTATGTCCATACCTGCATTATTTTGGCTTTACAAATACAAACGTTTATATATATATATATATATATATATATATATATATATATATATATATATATATATATATATATATATATATATATATATATATATATAAATATATATATATATATACATACTAAACTTATATATATACACAATGAGTGATTTAATTTGTTGATTATTCAACAAAGGAAATTAAAGAAAATTTCCATTTATCTATATTATTGATATATATATATATATATATGTGTGTTCCAGCAGAGTGCAGGACGGGCGTAACATTGTTCTGGTGATTGCTTATGTCAGAAACACGTCAGTTGTTTCCCGCTACCTCTGCAGGAATTTTCTAGATGACGCTGGCCATCAGCTTTTCATTATTCGTAGCTAAATGACCCCTCTAAATGTTTATTCGTATACATATTGTATAACATTAGATATATACAATTCACATACTTCTATATATACAGCCATATTGTGGCGAAGACATTAATTCAGCTTTCAAGCAAATTCTACTTTCGTAGGCGAAAAAACTATATTTTCGCCTGTTTAAAATTGCAGCAGAGAGCAGGATGGGGGAAAAACTGACTGATGATGGCCTGAGCCAGACACGCATTGATAGTTGTCCCGCGCTATGCATGTAGAATTCGTTATACGCAAGCAGTCAGTTTTTCTATATGCATAGCTAAAAGGCATTCCAAATGTTATGCTTATTCGAAAACATACCGTATAACATAAGATATAAAATATTCGCACACACACACACACACACACACACACACACACACACACACACACACACACACACACACACACCCACACACACACACACACACACACACACACACACACGCGCGCGCACACACGCACACACACACACACACACACACAAACACAAACACACACATACACACACACACACAAACACAAACACATACACACACACACACACACACACACATGCTCCTCTTTGTAGTCTATATCATAGTAGCTTCCATTTACAACATTATCTAAAATGTGTGTCCATGTATAGCTAAAATTACCTGTGAAGTTAGCCACTTTCATTTATATGACAGGGTAAATGAGTTGGGGTGTATGATCCAATGTATTTAAACAAGAACTCGCTTTTTAGCCGTAATATAAATGAATATTAATACTCTACTTCGGTATTGAGTACTCCTTTCTCTCAACCGTCAATCACATGTGTATATATATATTAGGATTTAGCTTCAGGCATAATTGTATAAAGATATGTACAGAAATTTCGTATTTCTAGAGAAACACGATATGTTTACAGGTAAATATTTAGAAAGCCATAGTATGCAAAATTACCGCGGTTAATGACTTCTCGTGATATCCAGAAGAAAGGAGGAGAATCGTCAATGCATATCAGACTTAATTGATCCTCATCAGGACGATTCCCCTCACACTTGCGACTGCTGGACTTGAAGACAGTCGAGAATATATAGGTTTCTCGTCTGTGTAAATGAGGTGATTAATCTCATTTGAATATATACACACACACACACACACACACACACACCCACACATATGTATATATATATATATATATATATATATATATATATATATATATAAAGGTTTACATATATATATATATATATATATATATATATATATATATATATATATATAAAGGTTTACACATATATATATATATATATATATGTATATATATATATATATATATATATACATATATACACGTTTTTTGCAACGGGTCACTTTATGGCTCAATGAAAAGTTAATAAATTAAATATTCAGAGCTATATATCATAAAACATGTCTATTGAATCACCAAATAAAATATGTACCATATCCTCTCCCAATTAGCATTATTAACCATATAAAAAATCGAATAGACCAAGCTATAAGAATAAGGCTTCTATGAAGAAATCCCCAACAAATAACCGAAACCAGCCCTTCGCGCTGGCTGCGACGGAATATTTATCGAATATTTCGAAAGCGTAATCGTCCAGATATACAGTCAATTAAACAGAATTAGGTGTAAAATAAACTAGGAGAAAAGTGAACACATTTAAAAACCTCGACCATGGTTTCGTCCGCATTTTAAGATATCC
>OZ024742.1:47866504-47869004 GCA_964016885.1 Eledone cirrhosa | reverse complement strand
GAAATGCCTTTCACGTTTGTTTGTTTGTATTGACTTTTCTATATTTTTATTCTGGGCTTTATCCTTCTTTATTTTTGTTTTTCTAGCTGAATCATGTTTCCCCCTATCCATTCTATACCTTTGGTTTTATTTATTCTTTTATTTCATTTCATTTTTCTCTGTACTCAACCTATCTCGTTTAACCAATATACTTCAATATTGTTACACCAACACTGCACCAAATTGTATTACACACAATAATTGCACCACTACCATATTTCTATCATCATCATCAACAGCCTCTACAGTACCACAATTAAAAATATCGCCATCCCTATGATTAACATCAGAATCACAACCAGCATCAACAACAACACTACCATCGGCACAAGGAACACCACTCACATCACTGTTACTCGAATAATAACCAACACTCACACCAGCACCACTGCAGTCACCACCACTACACTCACCAACACAGGCACTTACACCATCAGGATTGTCAACCCCTCAATAACTACCTACTACAATCGTTACTGAATAGACAATGGTGCCCACAGTTACACCATAAAAACACCGCCACCCCACAGCCATCACCACTACCCCATCGGCAACTCCCAACAACTCAATGTCCCATTACGCCTCCGTCACACCACTACCACACAACAACAACTAACGTCCTTATTACTATTAGTGTCACACTTCATTCACACCTACAGTTTCAAACATAGCTGGAAAAATTCAATAATGTGACTGAATAACAGAGGGGTTGGTCATAGATGGAATGTGTTTGGTTACGTCCTTTGTGTAGACTTATCTACTACTACTACTACTACTACTAATACTACTACTACTACTACCACCACCGCTGCTGCTACTACTACTACTACTACCACTACTACTACTACTACTACTACTACTACTACTACTACTACTACTACCACTACTACTACTACCACTGCTGATGCTGATGCTGTTGCTGTTGCTAAGGTTTAACAATTGAAATAAAGCTCATAGCCAGAACGTTTTGAATATATTTTTCCTCTCCAATCAAAATAGAATTTAGCTGGGGCTAAAGACGAGGTGGCGAATTAAGAGAATCGTTAGAAAGTCGGATAGAATGCCTGCCTTGGTTATCTGTCCGGCCACTTTGCAATTTGAGTTCAAATCCTGTCAATTTAAACTTTGTCGTTTATTATTTGGAGGTCGATGAATAAAGTACTAGTCCGTAACAAGTGTCCATTTTTCCTCAAACCCATGGAGGCGTTGGAAAACATATGTTGTTTTTTTAGTTATGTCTATTTAAATTCTGAGGTCGAAAAGGTATGCTGCATTCCATTACAAGTATCGATTTAGTCATCTTTGCTCCCACTCTAATGCATGTCCCCTTATGCAACTCAGAGACTTCGTTATCATTTTGGCAGTATCGGTAGAGGGTCAGACGCCATGCTTTGCAGCACAGTTACGTCCCTTTACGAACTGAGTTCAAATCCCGCCGAGGTTAACTTTGCCTTTCATCCTTACGGGGTCTATAAAATAAAGTACCAGTAATATACTAGGTAATTGCTGGCCCTGTGCCAAAAGTAGAAACAATTATTATTCTATAGAACGGAACGTAATCTTTGAATGGCGTCGTTTTATGAATAATGAACAAAAATATTTCTATGATTATCTCTCTATATACAATTGAATGAAGATAAATAAAAATCCAGTTGTATCTTAAAGTAGGGTGCGACTGGTGATATCATTATAATGCTGAATTTTATAGGAAACGATAAACCATAAACAAAAATGCTATATAGAAAATACTTATCAACCTCGCATTTTAGAATACCCCTACTTGTCATTCTGAATACATATAATAGGCCTTTCAAATGGAATTGGCTGAGCTATTGAACGCATATGTCAGCTTTATTTAAGCAGGTAGCATATTTCCATTGAATAACCGACACATGAGCAGCGTAGTCGCCTCAGTACTTGCATATTTTCCATAATAATCAAAATAATATTTGCCTTCGACTTAAATATCCATTTCTTTATATATTTTGATAGTACTATTAAATATGATAACGTTACGAATATCATTCAATACGTCCTATAGGTTTAATATATCGCATATCTAAATAAGTTCTATTAATATAAACATAGCAATTCATTTCGAACTGTATGTTTCAATCCATAGAGCTCCAGCGCTCTATAAATTGTAACATACAGCACAGTAATCCTTCTAGTTATGAAAATAATTCATAGTTATATTAAAAATCGATTCTACCACAGGCACGGGAACAGCAGATTGGAGGAATGGTAAGTCGAATATTTAGACACATTACTTGATTGGCACTCAACATTATCTAGACAGGAACTATGAAAGATACATGTGACCTTGTCAGAATTTGAAAGTAGAAAGTAACGAGCCGGACCAAGTGGTAAGCATTATCTCGACGCTCTAAAGAATATGCCAATCCACCGCTCAAGTTCAAATAATAATAATAATTGTTTCATTTATTGGCCACAAGAGCTG
>OZ024742.1:47851504-47854004 GCA_964016885.1 Eledone cirrhosa | reverse complement strand
TAACGATAGTTATAGCTCTGATTCATCTGAATTATTGAGCCCTCTGCAGCTGATTTCGAATTTTGTTTATCGTGAACTCGTGCGCCGATTTTTCGATACTCGATCTTTCTAATATATATATATATATGTATATATATATATATATGTATATATATATATATATATATATATATATATATATATATGTACATGTATATATATATATATATATATATATGTATATATATATATATATATATATATATATATATATATGTATATATATATATATATATATATATATATATATACTCGCTACCATAAGAAGGAACAAAAACCCAAGAAATCATCTCCCCCAGAATGACATTTACAACTTTCCCCCTTCAAGGAGACACCATACCAAATCACTCAACTACTACGCGGATTCCTCATCGTCAAACATAGGGAAAAGATACCACCGCCATGATAGATGCAACAACTTCCCCGCCTCAAGGGGACAGCAAGGTAATTACCATTTTCTCAACTCTCACTTCCACAATACACAACAAACCCACACCACACGATACAACCAACAACGTAGGCCACTTATAACACCACAATACAACATGGCACATAGAAACACACACCCATACTCGCAGTACAGGAACACCCCATTCAATCCACAACCACCAACCCGAACCACATTTTACAACAACAAGGAATATAACAAACACAGGAGACCACTTAACATCAGCAGACAACCCCTCTACCCCAACCATTTTTTAGACACAGCACACAGATACAGGCAAACAAAATAACACAAGACAGGGAGGAGAAACCGATAGTAATAAAAATTATCAATCTTACTAGTGCAGAACCAACACCCAACCTTATCAACTTACTCTCCAAAGGTCTTAAATTCACACCGACCCCACTACGTCCTAACTACTATGAAATGAAGGAAGACATCACAGACTTCTGTAGAAAGTTACGACTTAGTGAACAACTATTCGACCAGTACAATGAGGATGAATCATTAGCCAGAAATAGAAGCAATTACACCCCTTCAAAAGGTAGAAATAAAATCCTGGACGAATTCTGTGAACACATCACAAACTTCCCTTACCAACACTTGCACAGACAAAAACACAAGCCAAACCTCAACAAGAAAGAATGGGAAGAATTAAATAGATTAAAAACCGACAGAACCATTACAATTAAAGAGGCTGATAAAGGGAGTACAGTAGTCCTAATGGAGACAGAATTCTATATCAACTTAGCGCTCTCCACTTTGGAAAACGAAACATACTACGAAAAGGCTGATCACTACAATCAACAGAAAATTATGAGAAACCTAAAAGCTCTAATCAACCAATACAAAGAAGGACTCACTAACAAGGAATTCAGCTTCATCACAGACTTCACAAGTAAATCCAGCCTTTTCTACGGTATCCCTAAAGTACATAAAAGCGAATCAATCAGTAAGGCATGCAAGGAAGCCACAGACATAGTCATAAATGTCCCCTCACCCAATGATCTCAAATTAAGACCTATAATAGCAGGCCCCGCTTGCGAAACGCACCGTCTTAGCAACTTCATTGATACCCTTCTCAAACCCTTCCTCAAGCACATCAAAAGCTATATAAGGGACGACCTAGATATGCTCAATCACCTCCCTAATATGCCACTTTCTGAACAAACCCTACTAGTGACGTTCGATGTAGTCAACCTATACTCCAACATCCCCCACAACCTAGGAATAGAAGCTATCCAATTCTGGCTGGATAACTTCCACAATGAACTCCCACAACGCATCAAAAAAGAATTCGTGATAGAGGGACTCAAATTTATCTTGGAGAACAATTACTTCGTTTTCAATAACAAACCCTACAGGCAGAAATCTGGGACCGCTATGGGAACGAAAACAGCCCCTACTTATGCCAACCTAGTCATGGGATACCTGGAAACCACCCTCTACACTAAAGTCCTAAACAAATTTGGAAACACCCTCCACTTACACATTGAAAGGAACTGGAAGCGATATCTAGATGACTGCTTCATCCTTTGGCACGAAAACATCGAAAAACTTAAAGAATTTCACACCCTTATAAATGGGCTCAACACAACTATTAACTTCACGATGGAATACAGCCATCAACAACTCCCCTTCCTCGACATCCTCATTAAGATCCATAACAAAAAAATAGAAACAGACATATACTACAAGCCCACAGACTCCAAGCATTACCTCCCCTTCAACTCTTGCCACCCTAGACACGTTAAAATTAATATTCCCTACAACTTAGCCAAGAGAATCTGTACTATAGTCTCCAATAAAAACATCTGCTACTTACGGCTACAAGAACTAAAGGACACACTCATAGGCAGGGACTACCCTGCATCACTAATTGACAATGGAATCCAACGTGCCCTAAAACTCAGTACCCAGGACCTTAGACACCCTAAAGTAAATCAACCAAAACTAAAAGCTCTTCCATACATCTCCACACACAACCCCCTCAACAATGAGGCCTTTGACACC
>OZ024742.1:47826504-47841504 GCA_964016885.1 Eledone cirrhosa | reverse complement strand
TAGAACTAAACTCTCAAACCAGTTGAATAGTCAACAAAACCAAAACAAGAGGAAATCCTATTTGAAACGTGCACTACTTGACACCGAGATTGCACTCAAGCTTTCACATGAGAATGAGAGGGCAAGGAAAGAGAACAGGGCCATAGAAAACATTAAAACAAACCCTAAGGCCTTCTTTAAATTTGCAAAAGAAACTGCCTCAGTACACTGCAAGATTGGACCACTGTTCCACACGGACGGTTCATTAACCGAAAATCCCCAAGAGATATGTGAAATACTGAACGAACAGTACAAAAGTGTCTTCACATGTCCACTGAGGCACATGCAAATAACGAAGCCAGAGGAGTTCTTTGATGCCACAACACTACATCAAGAAATGGCAACCATCAACCACATAGACATAACGGAGGAGGATGTGGTGTACGCCATTGATGAAATTAGAACAGACTCGGCTGCTGGACCTGATGGATTCCCAGCAGTTCTCCTAAAAATATGTAAGCGGGCCTTAGCAACTCCACTGAAGATGCTCTTCAGAAGCTCCTTGGCTAGCGGTGTACTACTCAGGGAGCTGAAAGAAGGCACAATATGCCCTATCCATAAAGGAGGTAGTAGAGCGGAGGCCAAGAACTATAGGCCAGTCTCCCTGACGTTGCATATCAGTAAGGTCATGGAGCGAGTCGTCAGAAAGAAACTAATCACTTTCCTCGAAGAAAATGACCGCCTGACTAGCACGCAACATGGCTTCCGCCCAGGAAGAAGCTGCCTTACACAGCTGCTACATCACTACGACTGGGTGCTGAGACAACTACTAGACAGCTCACATGTAGACGTGATATATCTTGACTTTGCGAAGGCCTTTGACAAGGTCGACCACGGAATGATATGTCACAAACTACACGGACTCGGCATAACTGGAAAAGTAGGTGAGTGACTGCATGGCTTCCTAAGGGACAGAAGCCAGGCGGTCGCAGCAAATGGGGCCCTCTCGAGGGAAACACCGATAACAAGTGGGGTGCCTCAGGGGACAGTCATGGGACCACTACTGTTTTTGGTGGCTCTCTCGGACATGCCCTCTGTGGTGCATGCAACAACATCCCTCACTAGCTATGCTGATGACAGTAAGGTAGCACAGGCAATCAAAAACCCGGCTGACGCTGCCCTCTTACAGCAGGATCTGGATGCCATATACAGATTGGCGGAAGAAAACAACATGCAGTTTAATGCTGGCAAATTCCAAGCCCTACAATACAAACCTGCAAACACAAACACAAATATAGCGGAACACAGCTACACAGGACCAGGAGGGACAGATATCCCCGTGTCAAAATCGATACGAGACCTGGGCATAGACATGAGCGATGATGCATCTTTTTCTTCACACATCATGAAGGTTGCGACAGCATGTAGACGATTCGCTGGCTGGATCTTGAGGACTTTCCTTACAAGAGATCGAGACACCATGTTGACACTGTGGAGGACTTTTGTCCTAAGCCGCCTGGACTACTGCTCCCAGCTGTGGTCACCCCATAGTGTCAAACTAACCACGGAGCTTGAGGCAATCCAGCGAAGCTACACCAAGAGGATTGCCAAGATGAGGGAGACAAGCTACTGGGAGAGGCTGAAGGAACTGAACCTCTACTCCTTCGAGCGAAGACGGGAGAGATACGCAGTGATCTACATGTCGAAATTCCTGGAGGGACTAGCACCAAATTTTGGCATTGGGAGCTGGACCAACCGTCGAACAGGACGTCACTGTGTGGTGCCAAAGGTCCCGTCTTCCACATCTAGAATAAGGAGCAGGTATTGCAATAGCCTGGGATTCAAGGGCCCTCAACTCTTCAACAGGCTGCCGAGGCATCTGCGAGACTTGCATGACGTGGAGGTGGATGTCTTTAAGAAACATCTCAACACCTTGTTATCCAGGATCCCGGATGAGCCCACAGCAAGACACGAGGGAAACCTAAGGGCAGCAGCAACAAACTCCCTCCTACACCAATGGCCAACCTATACAGGATGGAGATAAAATGTGTAGCAACAAGGGCGGTGCCCCAGCATGGCCTCAGCCGGATGGCTGAAACAGGTAAAAGAGTAAAAGAATATATATATATATATATATGTATATATATATATACATATATATATACATATATATATATACATATATATATATTAACATATATATACATATATATATATATATATATATATACACATATATATATATACATATATATATATATATATATATATATATATATATACATATATATATATATATATACATATATATATATATATATATATGTATATATATATATATATATACATATATATATATATATATACATATATATATATATATATGTATATATATATATATATACATATATATATATATATACATATATATATATATATATATATACATATATATATATATATATACATATATATATATATATATATATATATATATATATATATATACACATATATATATATATATATACATATATATATATATATATATATATATATATATATATATATATATATATATATAAGTATGAATAAGGTTAACATATCTGATGGTACAATGTACCGCCAGAAATACATAGGGTGTCTATGATTTTCCCGCCTTCACTATACACCAACGTATTTATGGGTCACTTTCACGACCTTTCAGACCTATATTAGTTGGAGTGAGGTCATATATTTTATCGTTCCTGAGGTTTTTAACCCTAGGAAAGGAAAATGCTTCTCTGATGATCTTTGCTTTTCCATTAATATCCATGTGATATATAATGTTTTGCAACATTAAACTGTACAGTTAGGGCCATTTGAATAGGTAAATATTTATATTATATTTTTTTAATTTTGATTAATTTTAATTGTAAATTAATTTTGATTTATTTTTAAAAATTGGTTGAATTTTACTTGTTCTGCTTATCTTGATATTAAGTTCTGGTATATCAAATTATTACCATAGAACCACCTTAAATCATAGACACCCTATGTATTTCTGGCGGTACATTGTACCATCAGATATATTAACCTTATTCATTATTCTCCAATTACGTAGAGAAAAAATTCTGTCGTTCTATCTAGCTGCTAAACATTTTTTTTGGTAGCGAACATAGACAACAAGTCTACGATTTCCCGCCTTCACTATACCCCAACGTATTTATGGGTCACTTTCACGACCTTTCAGACCTATATTAGTTGGAGTGAGGTCATATATTTTATCTTTCCTGAGGTTTTTAGCCCTAGGAAAGGAAAATGCTTATCTGATGATCTTTGCTTTTCCATTAATATCCATGTGATATATAATGTTTTGCAACGTAATACTGTACAGTAAGGGCCATTTGAATAGGTAAATATTTATATTATATTTTTTAATTTTGATTAATTTTAATTGTAAATTAATTTTGATTTATTTTGAAAAATTGGTTGAATGTTACTTGTTCTGCTTATCTTGATATATATATAAGTATATATATATATATATAAGTATATATATATATATATATATATATATATATATATATATATATATATATATATATACATATATATATATATATATACATATAAGCATGTATATATATGGGTATGTATATATACATGAACATATATATATATATATATATATATATATATACATATATATGTATCTATATATATATATATATATATACATGCATATATACATATATACATACATATATACATGCATATATACATATATACATACATATATACATACATATATACATATATACATACATATATACATACATATATACATATATACATACATATATATGTATATGTATGTATATATAAATATATATATATATACAAATGTATATATATATGTATATATATACACATATATATGCTTATATTCATATATATATGTATATACATATTTATGTATATATATGTGTTTATATATATATGTGTGTGTATATATATATATATATATATATATATGTGTGTACATATATACCCATATATACATATATGTATATATATATATGTATATAGATATGTATACATATATACATATATATCTATATATATATAATATACATATATATATATATATATATATATATAATATACATATATATATATATATATATATATATACATATATATATATATATATATATATATACATATATATATATATATATATATATATATATATATATATATATATATATATATGTATATTATATATATATAGAGAGAGCGAGAGAGAGATACATATATACATATGCATATATATATATATATATATATATATATATATATATATATATGCATATATATATATATATATATATATACATATATATATATATACGTATATATATGTGTGTGTATGTGTGTGTGTGTGTGCCCCTAAATTCTGATTCATCGTTATCGATCTTCGTTGTGTATTGTTAACCTTTTTTGAAGTGTTTTTCTTTGAATTGCATCGTGTTATATTACTAAAACCTACAGCGGGATGGTCTTTGTTCATAACGTAGACAGGTTTATTAGTTGATGTATACTACATCAAAATTACTCATTCTCTTTCACAGCAGTCGTCACCTGAATGACTTATGCCATGAATATAATTTTGAGTAACTGTGTGACGACATCTGAAGAAAATGTGCTTTACCTGCCATCTCCTTTTAGCCAATCAATCTTCTATTTCATATTTGTTTTACGTTTCCGTCTTTACTGTTTTCTTCTATATTAAGAGGAAATGCATACTTACATATCGAACCATCTATCTGATATCAGACAACGTAGCAAACCGCTATCTTTTTTTTATTTTTTATTGAATTCAAAATGTTAAAATGACCATTAGAATCAGAATATACAAAAGATGTGAGTAAATAACCTGAAATGTTTTAAATGGTCTTTTTGTTCACCTCTCTCTGTAACATTAGTTCACGTACACATGTTGTTTAAGACATAATATTCTGCGTAGGGTTCATTTAAAATGTACATTGGATAGATTTTGTCAAATAAATGGTAATGCAGGAAAGGTATGTATGATTCTAGTAGTATGTTCTAGAAATATAAATTCTAATACACACTACTACACACTGTATTTGTAATAGCTATATAATTAGACAGCTATAAGTTTACATCAACACTATGGATGTTTCGTGGGACCAATTATAAACGAACTATTATCATCATTTCGATTGCAATAGTTGTATTAATATCGTTGGCATTGTCACAATCATCCACACAATCATCATCATTGACTACATCAGATCGTCGTCTTTGTTTCCATAAAAATAATAATAAAAGTGTTGATGATCATAATGATCGTTATTGCTTGAATGGCTATGTGTGAGATTTAGCTTCTTCAAATTGTTAAGAATGTAACCGCTAATGTAAATCTGAAAAAGCCCTCATGGGTGAAAGTATCTGCTAGACAAAACCCAATGAAAGGCTCGTACTACGCATGTAGATTTACAACCAGCAGTACACAGAATACTAAACATAGAGTTGTACACACAGAAACGACCATGTCCGTTTACATATATGAAAACACACAAACACACAAACGCAGAAAGATGAAATCTCACACAAACTCAGATTTTCAAACCGCACAAAAAATGTCGCGCATGTGAAACACTGACCGAACTTCTTTATTAATAAGAGTTTAGTCATTTCTGTGAAATTAAAATTTCTACCAATTTCTACTTAGAGAGCCCGAATAGAGATACTTCCACAGTGAAGTCACTGCAGAGTTAGATATAGGTAAGACTTAGTCATATATCCTAAGGGGAAACAGAGTGCACATGTTGGCACTGACCACCTGATATGGAAAGGCGTGTTTGGAAGAAACGACGATACCGATATAAATACGAATGAGGAGGTTTTATTAGATTTCCGTTCAAATAATGGGCTCTCTATTAGGAAATCTTCGCCTAGCATAACGGAATCCATAAATATACATAAGAGGAATCGTGGATGGCAATCAATAATTAACTTTGTTTTTGTCGCTGATCCCTTCGATTCTATACTAAAAATTCTTGCGGAAGGGACTGAGCTGTCAACTGATCACCATTTGCAACATGAGACTACCTAAAGGCAAGATAGCTCAGAAGACTTCCAGGTCTATCACGACAAACAGGATAAAATGGGAAGCGCTGGAAGATAAAGAAGTCAGGATCAGGTTTGAGAATATTATTATATCCAGATTCAAAGAACACCAAGAACAAACTGAGGACGTTGAAAGGGAGTGAAGACATTTCATCTCAGGAATTTCTGCTTCAGCTGTTAAATGTTGTAGGCGAAAGACGCTTAGTGTAGCGCTGGGTGGTCAAACAGGTCACCTGAGCAAAGAAGGAAGGCTACAAAGCTTGGCTTGGTAATTTGTTCTGCTTCTTGCACTTCCGGTATAAACAGACGCGAAATATAACTGCAGAGACAGTAAATGCGTCCAATGATAAGACGTGGAAGGACTTCTGGGTTAAAGCTGGAATCCGACTTCAGATCAGCAAGTAAATTGTCCTGGTAGGCCATCCGCCCGCATCGTAAAAGGACATCCTTCTCCAGGCTGACTATCGGGAACATGCTTCTGCTTATTCTCTCTTCAGAGAGGTGCATCCTCGCAAGTGGGAGAGAATAGTTTGCTGATCACTTAAACCTAATCTTAACAGCATCTTCTGATATACACAAAATGCATCTGGGAACGATGACTAATCTCTCAGAAGCTGAGGTCACAAGAGCTCTTAAAGAAGCCAAATGTAGATAAGTCGCAGGGGTTTATAAAATACAGCCTGAGATGTTCCCTGGTCGGCAAATTCAATGGCAATTGGTAGTGATAATCCCATATTACAAAAAGTTGACATGATTGCGTAGTTGGGAAATGAGAGAGTAACTCCAGTTACAACCGCTACATCTCCGAAATGTAAAATCACAGCTCCGATATTACGGATGTAAGATTAAAATATATCAGGAAAGAATCGCTGAACAGATTTTATTGACAAAACTAACTTTTAGGAGTCCCTCGGGTAGAACCCAGGGAAATGATCAGAGTGCATCCATGCACTCGCCTGAGCTCACTTTCGGATCCAGCCGGATCAATTGGAAACGGTTGCTTCCGATACAACCTTCCCAGGAATAAGAGGGCGAAGAAGAAACAGCAATGTCTAATACTATTACTACTATTACTACGACAATGACGACTACAACGCCGACTGCTGCTGCTGCTGCTACTACTATTACTACTACTACTACTACTACTACTACTACTACTACTACTACTACTATTACCACCACAATCACCACAACCACAACAACCACTGCTATTGTTACTATTATTACTACTAAAACCACTTTTACTACTACTACTAATAATAATAATAATAATAATAATAATAATACTACCACCACCACCACCACCACTACTACTACTACTACTACTACTACTACTACTACTACTACTACTACCACCACAATCAACACAACCACAACAACCACTGCTATTGTTACTAGTATACTACTAAAACCACCTTTACTACTACTACTACTACTACTACTGCTACTACTACTACTACTACTACTGATGCTGCTGCTGCTGCTGCTGCTGCTACTACTACTACTACTACTACTACAAAACCAATTTCTTACTAGCCTTCTGCTTAATAGCCATCTGAGACGTGAGTCAATCAAATAAAGTTGCTAAGAGACCAAAAGTCACACCCTCACAGTTGGAAATTAGACCCTCTCTAGCGTTCTTACCTTGTTTATTTATATTGAGCACAGCTTCTGATAAGAACATTCATTTTTTAGGTTTTTATGTCATTTTTATTCTTTTGCTTATACTTTTTGACAGAAATAATGAGATAGGGAGAAGGAAAAATGTCTGCATATATATATATATATGTCTTTGTGTGTAAGAGATTATATATGTATATATGTATGTGTATATATATATATATATATATATATATATATATATATATATATATATATATATATATATATATATATATTTATATATATATATATATATATTTATATATATATATATATATTTATATATATATATATTTATATATATATATATATATTTATATATATATATATATATATATTTATATATATATATATATATATATATATATATATATATATTTATATATATATATATATATATATATATATATATATTTTTATATATATATATATATGTAAATATGATAATAATGGAGCTGCGGCGTTGCAAATGGGATACATATGAAAAAGTGAGTCCTTCATCAGTGACCCTCCAACCGTCCTAGGCATTTCATCGCTTTAAGGGCCATATGCCTCGGGTTGGTGCGAACAACGGCTAAAAAAAGTCGTTGGGACACGTAAACAAAGGGGACGCCAGGGTAACAACAAAAAAGTTTAAGCAACGGAAAGTGAGAAGAAATAGACAAGTCCCAGATCTCTATGAATATAAACTCGGTGAAATCGTGAACCAGAGACATATATATATATATATATATATATATATATATATATATATATATATATATATATATATATATATATATATATTCATATTTAGAGATATATGTATGCATATGTATATATATTCATATTTATATTTAGAGATATATGTATGGATATGTATATATATTCATATTTATATTTAGAGATATATGTATGCATATGTATATATATTCATATTTATATTTAGAGAAATATGTATGCATATGTATATATATATGTATATATATATATATATATATACACGCATAAACAAGCGTATGTTTGCGTGTATGTATAGATGAGATCGACTTACCGGTTATGTGTCAGTGTACTCCACTATCCTCCACGACAATACCATCACCTCACCAGGCTTAAATCTTTAATCAATTAACCACACAGCATGACAGTCTTATTGGTATTCGTTATATTATCAGTCAACAACAAACAGAATCATAATTGGGATAAATGTATACTCGTGAGTAATTTCAGGGTAGTTACTCACATGTTTAACGCATTTGTGTTTAACAAATACTTCTAACTATCCTTCTATCTATCCATCTATCTATCTATCTATCTATCTATCATTCTCTCTCTCTCTCTCTCTCTCTCTCTCTCTCTCTCTCTCTCTCTCTCGCTTTCCCTCTCTCTCTCTCTCTATATATATATATATATATATATTATACACACACACACACACACACACATATATATATATATATATATATATATATATATGAACAAATTCAGGACCCCGACAGCTAGCTTTCTAAACGGCCTAAGCTCAGCCGTCGGGGTCCTGAATCTTTTCATATTACCCACTCTAATACCTCAAGCATCGACTACTCTGGTGCGATATGGTCCACCTAGTATCTTACCACACCCTCTTTGCTATATATATATATATACCTGGCACGAACACATTTGATGACCTCCCCCTTCTTAAAGAGGTGTTTGTACTCTATCTAACCTATCTTTCAAGGAGAACTGTCAGGCTGAAAATATCAGGTATTCCGCCGGGCATAAACATCAGGAAAATTCGGTGAACCTGCTGGTTGACGCCAAGTGAAGGAAGAGAACGCTGTCCACCAACGTCACTGGGCACTGGATAGACAGACGGGTTAAATCTGCTCGGTGTTTGGTTTGGTCCAGACAACCATATTGATAAAAACTAGGACGAGGTAATATATAGGTTACCCACTCTCACTCAGAAATGGGCGAAAAGTCGATTAGAGATGCCAACGCGTACAATGCGTTCACCATCTACTACCGACTGACGGTCGTGCATCGTTCAGCTCCACGTCTGACCGCACTGGACCGTTTTCTCTTTAGCCTTTTGTGGAATAGTGACAGTCAATTTTAAGGTGGCTCATTTGCTGCCAAGAAACCATGGCTGTCGATGCGCAAACATGTGCTCTTGATACATTTTCTCCAGCTTTGCCTTGATAGTGAACAGATGTATTTGCCGTTTCCCAGATGCAGTTTTCCACCAATCTTCTCCTTTACAGAGTTGCACTGCTGAGTCAAGCGAAGAGAGAGAAAAAACGCTTAGAAATGCATCTGGGAACGATGACTAATCTCTAAGAAGCTGAGGTCACAAGAGCTATTACAAAAGCCAAATGTGGTCAGGTAGCAGAGGATTATGAAATTCAGCCATCATCCAATCGGGTAATGTTAGAGGTGGAAACTCAACAACGGCGTTCAATAGAGGTTTAGTGGCGGGTAAATACGACAACGCCCTTGGAGACAATCTGGGAGTCGACGAAAACCAACTAGCCTCTCTTTTCACGAGGACTTTCGGCACAGTGTCCAAGGAGAGCTCCCAGAAGTGTCTGACATGACAGTGCTACCGAGGAGCTATATCAGATTGAGATAAACTCTACAGGCATGGAAGTGCAGTGGAACAGGCGATATCACGTGTGTGATGGATCCGATAATGAACTGAATTGACCGTGAAGATCACTCCGCTGTCTTCCTTTAGATGGAAAGGACAATCAGATTATATATGTGTGTTGGTCATGGCAAAAGAGATCGTGAAATAGACGCGTTTGAAATATTTCAATACAAGTAATTTCCCCTTCGGAGAAGACCTGACTAACTTTTTCATATTTCAACTGTAGATAAAAACAGTGTGGAGAGTAAAACACTGCCTTCTAATTTAATGAATTGTTGCTGAGAGAGGTGAGCATGGTCGGAGTGAATTGGCTTGCTCTGAATATGCACCTGTGAGTTGGAAGAGGAAAACTGAGTGAGAGATCATGTCCTAGCGGTCAAGGTTACTGTGGCATTTTGTAGGTTTTCTCAAGGAGTGACCCTCTGAGGTATCATTATTTTGGGGGAATTTGTTATGTCTGAATTTTTAAATTTTTAAATTTTTTAGTGTTTGATATAAACTTTTCTTTAACACAAAATACATACATGTCTGACGCTCTACAGATACCGCCAATCCAAGAACAACAATAACAACATAAACAACAGCATCAACAACAACAACAACAACAACAGCAACAGCAACAACAACAACAACAACAACAACAACAACATCAACAACAACATCAACAACATCAACAACAATATTAACAACAACAACAGCAACAATAATAATACATTTTAGCCTTTGTTATAAACTTTTCTGTAACACAAAACGCACATGTCCGACGCTTTACACATACCGCCACAACAACAACATCAATGATAATAATTATATTATCGTTGTTCTTCTCAATATTATTTTTTTGTTAACATTTCTTTAATTCTCTTTAAAAATTCCCTCTTCCTGAGATGCTTTATCCTCCATCTTCTGGAAAGGATTTTTTTCTCTTTTCCTGTCCTCAATCAGACGACATTCTTTTCTGCATCTGTCTACTTTTCTCTCAGTTGCTCCTTTTTCAAAGAATTGTGCAAATTTTCCAAACTCTTCTTCATTATGATTAATTGTCTGCTTCTTGTCTTTGTCATCATCGTCATCATCATCATCATCATCATCATCATCATCATCATCATCATCATCATCATCATTACCTTCTTAAAATTCATAATCATCATTATTAATCATCTCATTATCATTTTATTCATCTTACTTCTTATTATCATTGTTATTATTATTTTAATTATATCATCATTATGTATTATTATCATCTTAATAACACCACCATAATGTCACCTTATTTTCCCATTAACGTCAATATCCTAATAATAATGTTGAAGTTGTTGAAGAAGGTGATGGTGACAATTATCATACTCAGTATCACAAATATTATATTCTGTCAGTTATTAATCCTCCTGCGAATACTCATCATTATCACCATGATCATCACCGCCATCATAATCATCATCATCATCAACATCTTCAAATTCAACTGTCTCCAACACAGACTTTCTTATTCCAACATATCATGAAAGCTATTCTCATTATCAGCAGGATCAGCATCACCGACATCATCATGATTATCATTATGATTATCATTATCTTCTTCACCAACATCATCAACAACATCATTGTCTTCACCAGCATCAATGTCATCAATATTATCTTCTTCACCAACATCACACCCTATTGTTTACATCTGCTTTACGGAATCCTCTGATCATCACCCCCTTTCTTTCCCATACAGCCTCTCAATACTAATTTATTGGCCATTCTATGCATTGCGCCAGTTGGAATGTTTACTCTGGCATGCTTCTCTTTTCGCTTCATTTCACTATTTTATGGCAATTTGAAAAGTTTCTGTGTGGCTCAATTCGATCTGATATTGATTTCAATCGACCTGTAATTCTTATGTGTGCTTCAAAGTGAAGAATCAATTAAAACTCGTTTTCAGTGATAACGGATTCAAAATGCATTAAATAGTCAAGCACATACAATCACACATACACACACACTCACATCCATCAACAAAATAAGGATACGCATATATAGAGAGAAATTCATTATACCACTGTGCTCGCCTATTTCTAAATAGTAGCAAAATATCCCACATACCGTCTTTGCCCCTGCAGAGATACAAGCCTCGGCTGCAGCAGGTAAATAATGATTTCATTTATTGGTCACAAGGGCCGACATATAGGGGACAATACAAAAGACTGGGACAGTGGGGTTTTACAGAAAAATCGAGTAAACAATATGAATCACAATAACAAAGTAACAATAACAAAGTAACAATAAAGTAACAATAACATTACAAGAACAAATTCCCCAATAGGGGGGGATAGCCACCTTAGGGTTCGCTCAGGTACCCCACCAGACTTGAACGACCCGACACTTCGAGAGCACCCTGGAAGGGCACCCCTCTCCTCCTCAAATTTACCTACCTACAGCCGCATGACCAGAGTAGGCCCATTCACACGGGCCACTCTTCCCACATTCACCCACCTTTCAGCAAATGTACTGGGGGGCAGCACTTCTCTCTCCACCCTCACCTTCCTTTCCAAGTGAAACTTGAATAAGTTCATGAGGGATTGGCCTTTCAACCTCGTCCACCATACAACCTCTTTCGCTACTGCCACCAGAGAGAGGAAAATTGCCTGCCCTTCCTGGCCAAAAGAAGGCGGCGGGTCGATCTTCACTATGGACTCGGCCGATAGCCGGATCCGTTCTACACGCGACAACAGCTGTTCAACATAACTCCACAAGTCAGTAATGCACGGACACTGGACGAGTGCGTGCATAACGGTTTCGTCGCTCTGCGCGCATCTTGGGCATGTCCGTCTGACAGCAATTCCGTGCCTGTAGAGTTTATCTCGAACCGGCAGTGCCCCCCGATAGCACTTCTAAGCGAGAGATTTTTGGAAATTATCCATCGTCCCCGGCTCGAAAGTCCTCCAGTAGAGACTGGTTAGTTCGACTTCGTTGACTCCCAGAGCCTCTCCGAGTGCGTCGTCGCACCTGCCCTCCGCTAATTATCTATAGAACTCGAAAGTTGAAGTTCCACTGACCGCATTGCCCGCCTGGTAGAGGGCAGTGAGTGCCTAGCAACATTCCAAATGCCATTCACCTAGTCTCGGTTTCTTCTTGACCCAGGACTGCAGCTCAGTCAAGGAAACGAGCTGCGGAAAGGCCCGTCTGACAAACGGCGACCACACCTGTTCACCGTTTAGGCAGAATATCTGGAGATGCCGCAGCCTCAGCGCGTGCCTGCGCATTATTAGCCATGGCATGCCCAGCCCTCCACGTAGAGGGTGCTGGCAGCAGATTGACCGCCTCACCAGCGGAACCTGACCCCCTCCACAAGAATATGAAGAGGAGCTGCTCCAAGATGGCGAGGCGCGAACGGGGGCAAGGGACAACAGTCAGATGGTAATAGATGACGGACGCGATGTATGCGTTCGCCACCTCCGCCCGACCTTTCAGTGATAGCTTCATCCCAGCCTATTTCTGTGTGAGACTGGCTACCCTGCCCGTCACATCGTCCCAATTCTTATCCACCTGGAGGTCTGGCCCGAACCAAACCCCTAGCAACTTTACCGGTCCGTCCGTCCAGCGCCTAACGACGCTGTTGGACGGCATGGGCTTGCCTCTCCAGGTGCCGAGTTGCAAGCCCACTGACTTTTCTGGGTTAGGTTTTGCTCCCGTCAACCTTTCATATTCCTCCAGTAAGCATCGACCACCTCGATTTCTGAGGTGTACGACACTATCACGGTGATGTCGTCCGCATAAGCCGACACAGAGTTTCCGCGTCCGTGTTCGAGCGGGATGCCCTGCAACAGCTCCGGCTTCCGCTGTAAAGGCTCGAGAGTCAATACGTACAGAAGGGAGGAGAGAGGGCACCCTTGACGGACCGATCGGGAGACCTGAAACGGTTCCGAGAGGTGGCCATTAACTTTCGACCATCGAGCAGGTGCCGCTGTGCATTGCAGCGATGCAGCTTCTGAACACGGGGCCGAAGCCAGCCACCTTGAGGACAGCCTCCAGGTACCGATGGTCGACCATATCGAATGCTTTCGATTGATCTAAAATTTAGATTCTAAATTGATCAGAGCCCCACCGAAGCCAGGTTTACACCCTTCCCTCTCTATGATGTATCGCATTAGGTAGAGTTGTCGTGTATGGACCTGGTTGGGATTGCGCAAGTTTGTGCCTCCCCAACCAAATCCCCGACGACACGCGCCAACCTCTTCGCTAACATCTGGAGCAGGTAAATAATAATAATACATTACCATTAGCCGGCTTAAAATTGGAAGGAGTCAATGTACACAAACTCTCACATCCACCCTTAAAATAAGGAGCCGAATATTGACAGATATGATCACCTTCTAAGTATACCTCATGAGGGCGATAAAAATAATACGATATTAGACACATCTATTGAGAAATGTTAGATGACATGTGGAGAAATAATATAGTAATCCTTTGTTAAATAAATTAATTTAATGACAGGCTTTAATAATTAGTACATGCGATTGATACACGTCTGTTTTACCTAACCAAAGTCTATTCAAAATGAATAATTTGTGTTTATTGTTGATATGAGGGACAATTTTCAATAGTAAGCCCTCATTGAA
>OZ024742.1:47781504-47821504 GCA_964016885.1 Eledone cirrhosa | reverse complement strand
TTATATATATATATATATATATATATAATTATATATATATATATATATATATTTATATATAAAAACAAATAACGAAACGAAATTAAATTTCGTTTCGCTTCTAACTCACTTTTGTATGACTGACGCTTAAACAATTAAGTTAAAGTGTACATCTACATATGTATACGGAAGTATTAGTATGCATATAAATACACACATGTATACATATGTACATGTACTCAGTTTTCACTAGACACTTTACAGTGAGTGTCAGCTAGTCTGTATGTAACCACACAGACGGACCGGGTTTTAGAGTCATACGAGTTTTCAAGGAAACACATTTCCTCTATTCTCCAGAGGGCCAGACAGGAATATTGGACTAGTTTCGATGTTATTACATCTCATCAGCAATATTTACCCATCTTCCGGCTTCTCTGGAGAATTGTAAAAGCACATATCGTTATATGCTTTTTCTATGAAAATTAGTAGTGGGTAGACCAATTTGCATAGAACGTGAGTCATTGTACGCACCGGTTCAGCGGAAACGATAAAAACAAATAACGAAACGAAATTAAATTTCGTTTCGCTTCTAACTCACTTTTGTATGACTGACGCTTAAACAATTAAGTTAAAGTGTACATCTACATATGTATACGGAAGTATTAGTATGCATATAAATACACACATGTATACATATGTACATGTACTCAGTTTTCACTAGACACTTTACAGTGAGTGTCAGCTAGTCTGTATGTAACCACACAGACGGACCGGGTTTTAGAGTCATACGAGTTTTCAAGGAAACACATTTCCTCTATTCTCCAGAGGGCCAGACAGGAATATTGGACTAGTTTCGATGTTATTACATCTCATCAGCAATATTTACCCATCTTCCGGCTTCTCTGGAGAATTGTAAAAGCACATATCGTTATATGCTTTTTCTATGAAAATTAGTAGTGGGTAGACCAATTGAAAACTCGTATGACTCTAAAACCCGGTCCGTCTGTGTGGTTACATACAGACTAGCTGACACTCACTGTAAAGTGTCTAGTGAAAACTGAGTACATGTACATATGTATACATGTGTGTATTTATATGCATACTAATACTTCCGTATACATATGTAGATGTACACTTTAACTTAATTGTTTAAGCGTCAGTCATACAAAAGTGAGTTAGAAGCGAAACGAAATTTAATTTCGTTTCGTTATTTGTTTTTATCGTTTCCGCTGAACCGGTGCGTACAATGACTCACGTTCTATGCAAATTGGTCTACCCACTACTAATTTTCATAGAAAAAGCATATAACGATATGTGCTTTTACAATTCTCCAGAGAAGCCGGAAGATGGGTAAATATTGCTGATGAGATGTAATAACATCGAAACTAGTCCAATATTCCTGTCTGGCCCTCTGGAGAATAGAGGAAATGTGTTTCCTTGAAAACTCGTATGACTCTAAAACCCGGTCCGTCTGTGTGGTTACATACAGACTAGCTGACACTCACTGTAAAGTGTCTAGTGAAAACTGAGTACATGTACATATGTATACATGTGTGTATTTATATGCATACTAATACTTCCGTATACATATGTAGATGTACACTTTAACTTAATTATATATATATAATTATATATATATATATATATATATAATTATATATATATATATATATATATAATTAATTATATATATATATATATATATATATATATATATATATATATATATATATATATATATATATATATATATATATATATAGGAAAGCAGAACATTGCTTATTGTAATCCAGTTCGTGGTTAAGATACCCGGTGCCTTTGACGGTTTCCAACGTACGGTTAGGAGTAACTCCACAAGTTTGCAAGAATCTGGTTAGTGAATCCTGTTGAATCTTGGAGTATAAACAATAAAAGAAAAAAACACAGGTAAGCATTAAAAAAGGGATTTTATGCAGGTATTTACGACCGTTTCATTGGTAAGCGCAACCTTATATCGCTATACTGCAAATAGCAGCCACTCGATAATAACTGTTATTCACCTCCAAATTTTCAAAATAATGAATGTTTTGAAAATTTGGAGGTGAATAACAGTTATTATCGAGTGGCTGGTATTTGCAATATAGCGATAAAAGGTTGCGCTTACCAATGAAACGGTCGTAAATACCTGGATAAAATCCTTTTTTTAATGCTTACCTGTGTTTTCTCTTTTATTATATTATATATATATACGCACACATACAAATATATACGCACACATACATATATTATGCTAGCAGTGGTACCCGGCGTTGCACGGGATAAGGTATTTTGGAACGCGGGCCGCCAACAGACCTAATCCTGGAAAAACTGCATGCCTGGACAATATGTAAAGAAAATAAACCGAATACTCTGATGGCTGGATGATCTTTAAGATTTTCCTCGATGAAATAGGAAAATGCAAAATAGGGCCCTAGGTCATCAAGAAATTAACATTTTTTATATGCATAATATGCCTTGAAATTTCGGGAAAATCGGCTACACGTAACGCCTCCAAAATGCCCTAAAAAACTGAAAAAATGAAGTTTTTCACCTAATGCGGGCCCATAAAAAAGTTGGATTTTCTTTGCTCACGGCATAAAGAAGAGACTGACTAATACATAGTTACTATTTCAAGGAAATCGGTCTGAGGTAACGCCTCAAAAAACCCCTAAAAAGCATAAAAACGCAGGAGATACAGAAGTTGAATTATGTTATGTGCATAACACTCCATGAAACATAAGTAATGCAGATGTAAAGTTTGAAAAAAGTAGATTGGGTACTTCTCAAGTTTTAGGGATTCAAACTCACACACACACACACACACACACACACACACACACACACACACACACACACACACACACACACACACACACAGACATCCTCAGAGAAGTGACGTAATGCAGACAGCCAGACATAGAGACATATATTATAAGGGCGCGACGTTATATGTATGTATCTATCTAAAAAGGTAAAGACTAAGAATTATAGAGCGAGATCGCTAAATCGCCTAATGCGGTCCCTAGGGCATTGAACATTTGAAATATTTTTGCTCAGAACACTCCCTGAAACATAAGTATTACATGTGTAAAGTTTGAAATCAGTAGGTTGGGTTTTAGGGATTCAAACTCACACACACACACACAGACATCCTCAGTTTTATATATATAGATATTTGAAAGGATGTATGTATGAATTTATATATATTTATATGCATGTATAATTATATTTGTTTATACATATATGTGTGTGTGTGACAGTGTGTGCGTGTGTGTGTGTATGTATGTGTGTATGTATGTATATACGTATGTGTGTTTATGCGATTGTATGTGTGTATATCGATATATATGTATGTATGTATATATATATATATATATATATACATATATATATATATACTGTTATACTTTGGGAGGGTCATCTTGCCAATAAGAAACACCTACCCCAAAGTATAACAATATCGGTTTCAACACACGTTTTCAGATAAAAAATATTGCTAAACAAATTCAGAAACGAAATATGTATATATATATATATATATATATATATGTGTGTGTGTGTGTCTGTGTGTATGTATATATATATATATATATATATATATACACATGTATATGGATATATTATATGATATATCTGTCTGTCTTCTTTCTGTTAGCCAAATATCATATATGTAATTTTATTGTGTTTTAATGGCTTCCCCATGGTTTTACCGTAGTGTATATTGTATCTGTATATTTTTTACATACATGCAGCGAAATAATATATTTCGTTCATGATTTTAACTGGAACTTGTGTAAGATACAATATTTGTTATGTTTGATCGCATGTGCTTCGTTTTATGTTTGTCTGTGTGCATTTATCACAATGATACATCAATGTATTTTGAATAGTTCTGCAGAGAACTATGACAACTCTCCATTAATATTCATATACTCGTCTATAGCTGCATTAATATTTGAAACTCCCTTTGACGTATTCATTTGGTGTTTCCTTTATTGTGAACACACATATAAAGATTTGCACAAAATAATACAGACACGCAAACGCGCACACACTCACATATATAAATATGTACACAAAAAGATCACGAACAAGGATTCAGAGATATCAATATATCTGTCTTACATATAGACAAATCTAAACTGGAAAATATATAGTATTCAAGCTAATCATCCCAGTATTTATGTTAGCCTATCAAAACATCATAATGTAGTTCCTACTATAAGTTGTTTGAGCTTATTTTCTGAAGTTATACTCATCTGAGATGCTGATAGACGAGTTAGCCATAGCCGAACTAGTATACGGAGCTTTATAAATATGTGTATAGGAGTTGCATATGGAACATTCATAACTGATACGTTCATCCTTTTAAGGTTTACTATCTTTTTTTTTTTTTTGTAATTTTTTTTTTTCTTTTTAATTAATTTTTGTCAACACCACCAACAATACTATAGAAAGACTGAAAAATATAGCAATAAATATTGCAACGGAACTAAAAGAAATATTAATGATAATTCGACCGAATTATTGAAATGAAATCGATCATTATAATCGTCAATTCGATAGTGATAACTGAAAGTAAATTTCTACATTTCTCGCACTCTTTTAATTAAAAAGCGTAAAAGAGATTAGTATATTCGATTCTAATGTATGTTTGTTGTGTCTGTGTGTGTACACAGTTATATAATATATTCCCGTATCGTATATATACCCAGTAAGTGAGTGCAGGATAATCATTCCTCTATGATTGGAACCGTGCAGTTCAGCATGAGACTAATAGGGCACGTCTCTCTATACATTGCTGTTTTCATCTCCAATGGAATAATTCGGCGTCTTTGATGGAATTTGTTGTACACAATTCTTCTATACCATGCCACATTTAGAGGATGTAAAAAAAAAAAAAAAAAAAAAACAGTAGTTATTTTACAATGATCTTTATTTAAAATACGTTGATATAATAGGTATCGGACCTACATTAGTTCACTATCAATCTAGTAATTTAGAACATGCGGCAAGTTGCCTAGCGGATTAGTTTTAGTGTAGCTTATTAACGACAGCATGGAAGTGACGGTTAATAACCTTCAATAAATTAAAACTATATAGCACGTGTGAATCATAATTAGTTTTCAAGAACATTCTCACTCTGCACTACTGTCATATTACTGCTGAAATACTTATAATGATCAGTTGTTAATTATCTACAACGTACATCTAAATTATTCTCAATTAGTTGCACGGGCTAACTAGACGCATGTCTCCCACTAGTCACTGCGATGTAGGTTTCAAATTGAAGTGTTAATTAAGGTGCTGTTATAATGTTAACATGGCTACTCTGTTGTATTAACCATGGTTACTATATTATTATGTCATCAATTGTTAGACTGTTGTTGTTTTAACCATGGCTGTTCTGTTATTGTGGTAACTATGGGTACTTTGCTTTCTGTTTGTTCCAAGAAGACAACATTCATTGGTACATTACTTGTGGGCCTGAAGGGGTATCTGTGTCCAAACACACAGATGACTCTCAAAACAGCATGGGCGCAGTATGTCCTATGCTACATGCTGGTTTGAAATGTCTATGTCCCGTCTCGCATTGTCTTAAATCCATAATAATAAGAATGGCTGATAAACATGTAAATAATTTCAAATTGGTCAATATGGTGCATTTGAAATTATTCAAAATACTCTCTTGACCACCGCTCTTCTAAACCCCCTGTATGAAAGAAAAATACGAAATGCATTGCGGATAATTCATTATTCGATTCCATACTACAAAGATAATCAGTAATTAGAGCAAAGCTTCCAGCACAAATCTACTTCAGTATATGAAGAAATGACTTATGCATATATACAACACCATTTATCTAATCTATCAGTTAGTTGTATCATTATACACCCTGTGTTTCAAAACACTCATAATCGATAGTTTTTCGTATATTTAAGTACATTCAATTCTATGCTTGCCAATTTTGTTTTGCTTCCGTTTTATGAAATATTCTAAGTGCAGTGTTTCAATAGTTGTTATACACTCTAGTCCCGGATGGACCAGCAGTATCGTCGTTAAGGTTTTTTTAACATCTTAGAATTTTTGCTATATCTAACTCTTTTTACTCGATATTTTATTTATATTTTCATCGACGAATTTCTACTACAGTGAGAGGAGAGCTCTTTACATCACCCACATAGTTGCTATGCTCAAAGTAATGTAGCCACAAGAGCAAATTCGGAAACTATTTTAATGTGTGTGTGTATATATATATATAATTTAGTCTGTTTCGATTCAGAACAGACAGTCTGTCTGACTTCATTTAGTCTGCTGCTGCATAAAACTATAATTTATGTGACAACGTCACTTCTTATTCAAATTTGATTATTTCACATTTGAAAACATGACAGCTGGTTTTGTATTAACTAATCATATGCTGAAAATCTGTGTTATCGAACTCACATGAACATACAAAACATATACGCATACATATGCGCGTGCTGATGAATACACTAGTACACATATATAATCAAATTGGTCAAATTTGCTGTTCAATTTTGAAATGTAGAGGTATACGCAGGTGAAACGAAGGAATAGTTATAGCGTTGGAATGTAAACAGAATACAGTTACTGTGGACCCTTTCACTGTAGCCAGAATTATGAAGTTGGTGGCTATGTTTCGATCTAAGTAAGTTTTCGTTGAAATGCATAATTACGAGCATTTATTTTAACTCAGTGTGGTTGAAATATATAGACGTCGTGAGAGGGAATAATACCCAGATTGCCTCAAAGCATATACCACTGTGTTAACGAGGGTTTCGACAACATGTTCCCCTATATGTGCAGCTTTATAAAACCGAAAATAATTTCGGCTTCAAAGATTTTTATTTTGGTCTGTTTATTGAACTTTGACCAGAATCTCAATATTAACAGCAACGACGGAAATAACACCACCAAGAACAACAATAAGAGTAGCAGAAACATCAACAAGTACAAGAGACACAATCTATACCAGTAAATGGGTTGTTTAAAACTGTGTTTCTATTAACTAGTCATCATTAAAAGTTTTGGACCCATGATTTACTTGCTCGTCACAAAGTCTATCAACTTTAATATAAGCTAAGCTTAGATTACCTTTCCTCCGCAATTTTCTCCTACTTATTAAAGAACATTTCCCTTTCACATCTGAGAATTCTTATGCGTGTGTCTATTGATACGATACTTAATCGTCACAGCTGCTCATACATGTGTGATTTATACACAACAGAATAAAAGACGGGCTTGATATTACTATTATTATTATTTTATTTTTTTTTTTTTAGAAAACAAATCTCCTGAATAAAAATACAAGAAGAAGGTGATTGGCCATGGAAATTATCTTAACAAATTACATAATACAGAAATCAATCCCCAGATGGTTCATCCTAGCAACAAGTTTACAGCAGACGCCAGAGACTAACTATTTTTTAATGATTGAAAGAAAGTTGACGTCAAGAGAAGAACATTATTAAATCCCGACCATAACGAGTCAGAAACAGACAGATATGACTCCACCCTTTTCACTCTCGTCCAGAATGAAATGGCAATAACAAGCTCCATTAAAATTATTTCATCTGAGGAAGATAAGAGCGCAAAAGTCTTCAAAGTTTCATGAACATTAGAATTGTAATGTTTCAAATAAAATTTAATGTAGTAAATAAGGACATTTGAAAAATCCTTAACAACATATACAAAACTAAAGAATGTTTATATTCCCAAAAGTTACTATAGCACATACAGAAACGAGTATTCACATGTAAACACGGAAAGTTTTCTGGATACAGATAGTAAGTATGCATGTATGTATGAACATATGTGAACTTCATAAAAGTGTCGGAGAGACGCTGCCGTAATATATCGCGTGGCTTGGTTATTTTTAAAACTTGGATGAGCCCATCCACACTTTGAGCCTGAGAGACACGAAGTGAGAAAGAGATATACAGGAAGTACGGACGTCTCTACTGGACTGGTGCTTTTTTATGTATCTCGAGCTCATGAAAAGCAATGATTATCACGGCGGGATTTGAACTCAGGTGCCGGAGAGCTAAAACAAGCACTAGCGTTCTAACGATTCTACCAATTCACCGCCTAATGCAGAAAGAACATTTGATTTTTCTTTTTTAAGGTGACCATTCTCACCTTTGTAAAAAAGGTAATATATATTTAGCTATATTCACTCTCCTCTATCTTTCTATTTCTACTTTAATGTCTCATTCTATATTTTAATGGAAGACAATCATCAGATACGTTACGAAACTTTTCCTTCTATATCGAGTACAAAACTAATATGTTTATTCATTGTACTGTGTCCTTTGCTTTGTTATTTCTGTTTATATTTGCATACACAAATACACACACACACACACACACACACACACACACACACACACACACACGCACACACACATATATACATATATTTATATATATATATGCATACACACACACACATATATGTGTATATATATATATATATATATATATATATATATATATATATATATATATATATATAAATATATATATATATATATATATATATATTGTCGAGTCGGTCGTTTATGATTGTTTATGAATATATCTATATAGCGAAACAATAGGGAACAATCTAAACAGGAATATATACACATATATATGAGTGTATTCCTTTATATGTGCGAATGTGTGGGGGGATGAATGTGTGTATGCAGTGCTTGTCTGTATTTACCTATATGCATGCATAATGGTATATATGTATATACTAAAATATATATCCGTGGATCAATATCCGCGTGCACCAACCGATAAATGTCGCATACGTAAATACAGTAAAACAAAATAATTCCCCCTCATATGAAGGAAATATACTAAATATCAAACTTTCAGTTTCCTCTTCATTGGTAATGTCTTATTTATCTGGCTTACAAAAAAAATAGGATGAACATGCAGACAGATGAATTCTCTTTTAGGGAAATTGTATATTTCAATTGAAGCGTGAATATATCCCTCTCTTTATTTCAGTTGTGATGTATTAAACATGAGCTTCTTTGTTACTCATGTAATTATTTGTGGACATAATATCTCTGGATTTGTGATGTATGAAACATTTTCAGTGTTCATAATATGTATCATTTCTTTTTCTCTAGACTCATAGATTGGTGGACGCTCAGACACATATACACAAACATATATATTATGTTCCGGAGGTCTTTTGAGCCTGGCACTATGGATAATTTCCAGAAATTTCTCGCTTGGCAGTACTACCTGGGGGCACTGCCGGTTTGAAATAAACTCTACATGCATGGATGTGTTGTCAGATGGACCTGCCAGAGATGCTAGCAGAACGACGAAAGCGTTCTGCTCGCACTCGTCCAGTGACGGCGCATTACTGATTTGTGGAGATACGTCGGATAGATCCAGCTATTGACCGTGTCCTTAGTGAAGATCGCTCCACCGCCTTCTTTTGACTGGGAAGGACATGCAGTTTTCCTTTGGCTGGTGGCGGTATCGAAAGACGCTGGGTGGTGGACCAGGTTGAAAGGACGGAAGACAGACACTATTCTCTTCGGCAAATCTACCATCAACTTTTCAAGGTTTTACTTGGTAAGCAAGGTGAGGGTGGAGAGAAAAGTGCTGCTTCCCACTCCCAATCCTCAGTACATTTGCTAAAATGTGGGTGAATGTGGCGATACTGGCCCGCCTGAATGGTGCTACTCTAACCATGCGGCTGTAGGCTTGTTAACTTGAGGAGAGGGGTGCTTTTCCCGGGTGCCCTCGAAGCGTCGGGTCTTTCAGGATTGGTGGGGTACCTGAGTTGCCCCCCCCCCCCTTATTGGGGAATCTATTTGTTTATATTTCATGTATTTTAGTTTTCATAGTTTTTTCATTAGTTATGTAGTGTGTATTTTTACTCAAATTTATTGTAAACCCCCCACTGCACATGTCTTTGTATTTTCCCCTATATCGGTAGAGGGTCGGACGTCATGCTTTGCAGCATAGAGTTACGCCTATTTACGGTCTGAGTTCAAATCCCGCTTAGGTTAACTTTGCCTTTCATCCTTATGGGGTCGATGAAATAAAGTACCAGTAATGCACGGGGGAATTGCTGGCCTTGTGCCAAAAGTAAAAACAATCATTATTGTCTATTATTTGTACGTCAAATGGGGGCAAGACTTCTGAGGTTTTATCTGCGTAATTAGATCTATGAAAAATTAACGTGAAAATGAAAATATTTGGTATTAGGAGTTACTGCGAGGATGTGTATTTTGTATTGTCCATGTATACAGTTGTTATAGCACAATGTATAGAAGAGGAAAGAGCAAGTCTTGAATATACTGCCTCCATAGACAATAGGACTATATCCAGCTTAATTCTAGCAACACACATTAACAATTTGCACTGCATGATGCTTACATGGGCAGCAGATATCTGTAAATTTATCTGTATTTTTATTTATATCTCTCTCTCTCTCTCTCTATATATATATATATATATATATATATATATATATATATATATATATGAGAACAAAAGATGGTTAAAAGAGTTCCATGTATTTTATTATGCGCATTGCTTTATTGTACTACAATAAAACTCACCTCCTACACACATATATATATATATATATATATATATATATATATATATTATCGTCCAGAATATATATATATTCATTTAGTCCAGAATTAGCCGTCGAAACGGCTTGAGCTCAGTCGTCGGGGTCCTACTCGTTCCTATATATTATATATACATGTGTGTATGTCTTTGTGTACGTGTGAGTAAATTCGTGCAGCTGAGTGTGTGAGTATGTGTGTGTGCCAGAAGGAGAACAGCAAGACATTTAGAAGATTACAATAGGCAAGGAAAACTCGGTGATTGGAGCGTAATGTCAGAGAATATTTTAATCATATCAAATCTGACGTGTACCATCCTCATAATATATCTATATATTTCTCTCTCTCTCCCTCCCTCTCTCTCTGTCTTACTCACTCTCTCTCTCTCTCTTTATATATATATATATATATATATATATGTATAAATGTATATATATATTTATATTATATATATATACATATATATATATAAACATACACACACAGATATATATATATATATATATATATATATATATATATATATATATATATATGTGTGTGTATGGGTGGGTGGATTTTTCGCTGTACCTGTTTGTGCTTATAACACTTCGAGATATCTGATTGATGTGCATGGGTGCATTCAATATTTTACATATTTCGCTAAGCACTTATGACAAATTTAGATAAATTTCAACTATAATGGCGCCTTGTATATACATACCTATCTATAATCTATCTTTCGGCAAAATGTTTCAGATTTGTATAGCACCTAAATATTCATATGTTATTATATTTTATAATTTTGCTTTCACTTATTTGTTTCACTTCCTGATGTGATTTTGTTGGTTTTCCTCCTCGTAGCATTATATTTCGCTAACAGAAAATCAAGCATTCGTTTTAATGCAGGTGGAATAGTATTAGTGCATATGTTACACGATGTAAAATAAACGATATGCCCCTAAATGTTAAATATAATTCTATCTAATTTAGAGCACGTTCACAGTTTCATTTACTTAATCCAAGACAGTATAATTGTTTTGGGTGAATTCAAACTATTTGTTCGAATTAATAACAATATGTCAGAAATACTGGCGTTGTAAGTTTGATTAACAAATAATTGTTTTCCATTTGAAATATCAGCAAATATTTTCGGATATCAATATGAGAAATGATTTGAAAATAGGCGTTTTTCATGTATACTAAATAATGTCTTATATTTTAATAAATAGTGTTTATTAAAATATAAGACAGCATTTAGTATACATAGTAGACATAAACTACAGCACTTTCCTAAGCGTATTTAGAGTGAAGGAGGACAAACATGTGATGTTTTACAGTACTATCTAGTCTGCTCATATCCTTATAGGGTAGAGCTGAACTAAGTCTGTACAACAAATTGCCGCATGGACCAGGTGGGAGTACTATACTAATGGGACATTAGAACTCTTCCAACTCAGAAATTCCACCTACCAGCAACAAAATGCGATTGTTTACTACACATTATTAAAACTTTTCAGGTCATTCTGTGGAAACGATGAAAATATTAGTAACATTTTGAAATCAGTCAGATTATTTTTAGCATATTGTTAGAGGGATTATTTAACCAGCCCTGAGTATTAATCACAGCTAAGCTTTTAGTCATATTTTTCACTTTGACAAAACAGTCCGTTTGCTGTACATAACGTATACCTAAAATAAAGTTGGATTACTAATAGGAGCTGTACTAACGTTTTACACACTTATATATATATATATATATATATATATATATATATATATATATATATATATATATATATATATATATTAGCTTTGTTTATAAAATGACGGAATGAGATTCAGGATTTAATGTAGTGAGCAATGGGATTACATATTTTGCTAAATCAAAGAGTATATATTTTCTTCATACAGCAGGGCGCCATTAGATGCATCATTTTCGCATCGCCATTTCTAGTATGAAATATCAGATAGTGTTTATTTGCAGTGGCTGATGTTTCCTGTATTACATATTGGTAGTAATTTCGTTTTCAATTTTTTTCCTCTCAATGTATAACTGAAAACGACTTTGTTTACTTTGGAAATATTCTTGCTCGACAAACATATCTGATTGAACTGATAGTGACAGTAATAATCTATAACGTAAATGTATGATTTAGAAATAGTGCAATTTATCGCATTTAAAATAATTCTATTTGTCATTTGGTATTAGTAAATACTTATGGAACCAGAGGTCATTTAACGTATACCCATAACTTTAGAAACCATGATATGACAATATTAAAGATATATACGCAGAATTTCTAAATGGTTTAGCTCGTGCGACCTTTTTCCTTGATGCTCTTTGCACAATATTATAAATAATTTGCAAGTATTGTGCATTTTGCTTTGCAAATCACTCGTGTACAGAGAAACGGAGGCAGTGACATTTGAATAGTTACAATTGATCAGCTGTAAACATATTGGGACGGAGACAGTAATGGACTCAGCTCTCTTATCTATATGCTAAATGTAAAACTCATATCTGCTACTGTTTTAGTTGCTTAGCGAGAGATAAGATTTGACCAAGCAAAGCTATGACAAAATAAAAATAAAACCTCGATTCCAATATGTCACATTATATCAAGAATGTGTCAAATATTCCTGCACTTTTAAAGTGTTTCATCTTGTATTTGTTTGCACCTAATCATGGGGATACAATGTGAGTGCATTCTTTCTCAGTGCGGAAATATTCGAATTGTTTTGATCAAATAATGTTTGTGGTTGATAATGCTACGGATTAAAAAATATGAATAATGAGTGACCGCCACAAAGAGTTTCTTCAAATATTCTGCGAAGTTATGTCACACCTTAACTTTTCGTTTTTCGGTTAAAAATGTCATCTGTTGAGACATGTAAGAAATGTATGTAAAATTCTCAAATGGTAAATCGTAGAGATACTAAATCACATATGTAGAGATACTATGTGGTAAATCACATATGTAGAGATAATATGTGATAAATCACATATGTAGAGATAATATGTGGTAAATCACATATGTAGAGATATTATCTGATAAATCACATATGTAGAGATAATATATGGTAAATCACAAATGTAGAGATATGTGGTAAATCACATCCGTAGAGATAATATCTGATAAATCACATATGTAGAGATAATATGTGATAAATCACATATGTAGACATATGTGGTAAATCACATATGTAGAGATAATATGTGGTAAATCACATTTCCAGAGATATCAGGTAGCATATAATATATGTAGATATATAATGTGGAAAATCACATCTGTAGAAGCATTATGTGGTAAAGAAATTCAGTCATATTTGTAAGTTAAACATAAAGTAGGTTTCATATAAATGAACACTACATATGTATTCATTTATAATATAATATGTGCTTAATTTGTAATTGCTCTGACACGTTCTCCGCCTGCAAATTAGTCACCGCGGCCACAAACCCCGGAACGGCCGTTCGCAATGCAAATGACAGGAAGAAGAAAATACCGAAACTTGTTCAGCCGCCTCCCCTTTGTACCGGTTGCCGTCGAAATCTCAGGCGTCCTCGGACACAAGACAGTTGACCTCTTGTGTAAAATCAGCCCGTCTGAGGAAGGAGACCCACGAGGTGAGGTGGTTGTTGCAGCGTGTCACTAGCTATTGTCCAGGGAAATGCTTTTGCCAATTTGTCCGTGGGCCGTAGCCGAAACATCGATCTGACCTAGGTGTAATGTCTGTCACCCACTCCATTTCCCCCATTCTTTCATCCTTTCTCTAATATTCCTTGTTCTTTCCATCTCTTTCCTCTCATTTATAGCCTTTAGAGTCCTTACCAATACTGCTCACTTTTTCTGTATGTTGATGTAACTCTATCGTGAAATATAATGGTCTATTAATATAATAAAAAAGAAAAATAGAAATTTTAGACCAACTCGTTCCATGCTGTTGTATGTCAGCAGGAGTGTGTGTCATTTACAGCAGGTTTATATTTGATAGGATGGTTTGTTTTGTATATTCTAATTGCAGATAATTGAACTTCAGTTTAATACGGAAATATGCATGCTCGTTAAACAAGTGATTTTACATTGAATTTCATAGTAGAACTTTTAAAATCAACGTATGATTTAAAAGTGGTATGTTTCATGTTTACTATTTGATATTTGGTAAAACGTACCAAACAAAATTTGCTCATATCTGTAGAAGCAAAATTATAATAACATTAGAATCTTCTGGAAAATAGGCAAAATGTATTTCAAGAGTTTCTTTTATCCATTTCATTATTATTATTATTACTTTTGTGTGTGGGGGGGGGGGGGGGGGGTATTCGTTTTCCAACAATTTAAAGGATTTTAAAGTATTTTTCAAATCTGCTTTTATAAATTACTGAGGCAAGGAGCGAGAGAGGGCGGAAGAGAGCGAGAGAGAAAGAAAGAGAGAGAGAGAGAGAGAGAGAGAGAGAGAGAGAGAGAGAGAAAGAGAGAGAGATAGAGAGAGAGAGATAGAGAGAGAGAGAGAGAGAGAGAGAGAGAGAGAGAGAGAGGGGGTGGGAGTGAGAATAATAGTGTTGTTAACCGTATCTGTTGATGCATTTGATTGAGTTTCAAAATATTTGTATTTTGAAGTCTTCAATAAATATTTGGACGTATCGGCAAAATAATAATTTGAATATTCAAAGTAGAAATAATTTTTTAAACATCGTAGACAGATCTAGGAGCCTGGACGCAGGAAACGGCAATGCTCTGACAGAATTACTTTCTTCTCATTCTAAGGAGGTAGATGCCTCATATGAGACACCATATGTTATGACACGTTCTCCACCCCCAAATTAGGCGTTTCAGCCACAAACACCCGTGCTACGGTCCATAATGCAGAAGAAAGGAAGACAAATAAATATCGGAGATTGTCCGGCCACTTCTTCCCACCACTCGCCGTCGAGACCTCAGGCTTACTTGGACGTCACACTGCCGAACTCCTCCGCAATATCGGAACGTCAGCAGTCTGTCTGAGGAAGGAGCTCCGGGAGGTGGGATGGCTGTTGCAGCGGGTGTTGCTGGCCATTGTCCACGGAAATGCTTTTGCGGTCTTTTCCGCGGGGAGAATTCCAAACACCACCGCGCCTTTGGCCTAGAGCCCATCACTTTCCTTCTCCACCCTCTCAGAGCTTTTACACTTCCCTTCATTTTCCGTTTTTAAATATCTATAGTGTTGATATAAGTTGATATAATTTGATTACGATTATTTTTCTATTAATAAATCATTAATTGATTCTTAATGTTATCAACCCATAAAACCTTAGCTACATTCTCATAAAAACTACTAATTACATATTTCGATAATTTGAAAATAATTTTATTATCTTTACTCTGGTGGATGTGGTTACACACATGTCATTTCGGAGGGCCTCTGTTTAATGTGAAATATTTGAGGAGTTTTGTAGCAATACTAACATACTTACATAGATTCGATGTCGCAATCTCAAAGATATCAAATAGGAGTCGACATTGTATGTACTCCCAGCATTGGGTTCACGTTTTTCGTTGTAGCATTATTTCTACTTGAATATAAACTAAGTTAATAGAATGTAGTTAACAAATATCGTCATTTTGTAGTCATTGGTGACTTTAAAAGCAAATCAAGGTCCACTGCAATAAACATCACCAGCAGCAAATGAATCATTTGAATTCTCCACAATCATCTACGTCATCCCCATCATTATGAACATTATCACCTGAAAAGGTAATACGAGTTTTATTGCTTTTCATAAATATTATTAAATGGTAGATTGGAAGAATCGGTAGAGCGTCAGACACCATGCATTGTAGCATAGAGTTATTGTGCTTTACGTTCTGAGTTCAAATCCCGTCGAGGTTAGATTTGCCTTTCATCATTACGGGGTCGACAAAATAAAGCACCAGCAATGAACTGGGCTTGATTTAATCAATTTAATCTCCAAGTGCTCACAGTCCTCAGCCATTCGGGTAGTGGGATCGGTGGAAACTATACCTTAGCCTTCTATAGAGATTCAGTGGTGGCTAGATGTGACGACATACTTGGGTGACTCTATAGGTCGACGAAAATCAACTAGCCACTCGTTTCCAAAGAATCATTAGTTCAGAGCCCATGGACAACTTCCAGAAATCCCTGGCCTTGCAGTGCTACAGATGAGTTTTGCCAGTTCTAAATAAACTCCACAGACAGGGAAATGACATCAGGCTGACCTGTGCGACATATGCGCAGGATACGTAATCCGCCTGCACGCACTCCTCAAGTATCTGAGTATAGCTGGCCTGTGCGTTTATGTAGAACATTTGCGGTCACGTGTGGGATGGATCCAGCTATCAACGGCGTCCATTGCGAATATCGCCTCACCCGTTACACTAGAGGGGAAAGACGGCCAGTTTTTAATTGCCAGGTGGCCATGCCGAAAGAGGTCATGTGTAAGATGCGTTTGAAATTGTTGAATACATCCACTTTCCTCTCCGGCAAAGTATTAGTTAACTGAAGAGAATAATCAGGGTGGAGAGGGAAATACTGGCTTCCAACCAGTTTGTTGAAACGTAGGTGAGAGAGGCAAGCATGGTCCAAGTGAATGTGCATATACTGAGTATGCGCCAGTAAATTGGAGAACAGTTGAGAGAGGGAACTTGCCCTAGTGGTCAATGTTGCCACAGCGGCTTTTTGTGGTCTTTCTCAATGAGTACTCTCAGAGACATCCCCTCTGTTGGGGAATTTGTTATGTTTTTATTTTAAATTGTTATTTTCAGTCTTCTTTATAAACATTTCCCTGACACTGTACTGGTCTGTGGCGTCCTTATTCTGCTCTCAATGAAATCCCTGTGTGGCTTTTAAAGAAACCATGACAGTATCGGTAGAGCGTCAGACATAATACTTTACAGTAAAGAGTTATGGCCTTTGAGTTCTGAGTTCAAATCCCGCCGAGGTTAACGGTGCCTTTCATCTTTACGGGGTCAATAAAATAAAGAACCAGTAATGCTCTGGGGTAATTGTCGGCTTTGTGCCAAAAGTAGAAACAATTATTATCATCATTTAATGTTATCTGTATTATAATCATAGTCATGCTTAATATTTTATCGAAAAACATTGTCTAATAATAAATATCATATTCATCACCACCAGTTTTCATTATCATTATTATTATTATTATTATTATTGTTGTTGTTGTTGTTGCTGTTATTGTTGTTATTGTTGTTATTATTATTACTAATAATAATTATATAGCTGTTCCTTATACTGTTGTTGTTAAACAAGAAAAAAAACGTACAAATTTATACCACCCCTTAATTGCAGAAAAGCAATAGCAAAAACTGCATCGCTGCCAATATGAATTAACACTGTAATCATAACGGTCTTTTGTGGTTAATGTTAACGCCAGTTTTATCAACACTCGTTTATTAGTCTTTTTGTTTTCTTCAGCACGCATTCGCCCAACTTCCGTTATTTCCATAGGGAATTTTAGGAAAGACATCTGTGAATACATAAATTGCCATCTGGTAGCTCGTTCGCTAAAAATCCGTTGCTATCTCATGCAAATTATTATAGCCGTAAAATAATGGATGCTATCGGATGCTGACGGTGGTCTGTGATGATAGAAGGGCGTGGCATTCAGTGGTAATAGTGATTGTGTTGCTATGTAGTTGAGAAATTTGCAATCACATTAGAGTCTTTACTACTACTACTACTACTACTACTACTATTACTGATACTACTACTGTTGCTACTGCTACTTAGATGGATGATTATGGCGTTGCTTTTTGATCTACTCATGTTGTTGATGTTGTTTGTTTGTTTATTGTTGTGGTATTTATTTACATCAATTTCTTTCCATTCCGAATTCAAATCTCAATGGTACCAACTTCGTCTTTCATCTTCTCAGGTCGATAAAATAAGTATATTTGTTGTAATTCAATGGATTTAATTGACTTTGCCTTCCCCCAAAGATTTCGTGTTTATTAGAAATACATATTCATATTTATGTTTTCTTTTTATCTTTCTAATTACCATTGCTAGTATCATTCGTAGTAACTAGCGCTATATAGGCTTAAACCTTAGAGCATTAGTCAATAAGATTCATAAACGGCCAGGAAGTCAAATTTACATTTCATCGTTGCCTTAGAAGTCTGATAGAATGCTTTGCAGTATTCGTTCTGACTCTCTGCATTCACTCTGATTTCAAGTCCCACCTATCTGAAGTTTGCATTCCATCCGTTTAAGGTCGATAAAAAATGTATCATTTCAATACTGGGATCGTTTCTTCCTGTTATCCTTTTCTCATTCTCTGGAGGAAACAGGTCTTCTTAGACCTAGAAAAAAATTGGATTCTTCTACGTTTTAAAATAACCGCTAAATGCCTCATTATTCATTCTACAGCGTCCGTACGCATCCAACAAAATTCATGTTAGGATGATGACTTAGGTTACAGAAAATATCACAACTTATCTTAGAACAATGGTTTGACAAAATGCTTCGCAATTATTCCTCCGGCTCTTCTTTACATTCAGGCACGAGTCATTTCAATTTATTTTTATGGCAATCAAGCTTTGGTAATGCAATTAGGTCAAGAAACTGAACACATGCGCTGTTTGAGTAGGAACCTCAACATCAAATGCCAAAATAAAATACACGGTACAGAAAATTGAGATGTTTGAATCTCATGTATGGATGAATCCAGTATCTCCAAGCAGAGAGAAGATGGCGATGAGGATATTCTAAGCTTCCGTTTCAAGGATCAATATAAAAATACCCTCAAATATTCTCCGTTGGTTATGGGAGTTGGGAAGAGTCAGTTGAGATCTGTGGCAATGGGAGCTCAGCTGCACATAGACCAACCGAAGCATTCGAAAATTCGCGCATCCAACATGCTGTTGATGTAAGGCGAAACAAATGTTTCTCTCCATTGTTCTACTTTGGGTATTGTAAAATGCTATGCTGGACGCAAAAAGGACTAATCAGTCAAGATAGGCACTGTTCAGAAATGTGTCGGATGTGAAATTTTAAGAAATTACCGTTTCTGTAAGACCGTCGATCAAAGAGGAAAACGCTATATATACACACACATATATACATAGGGCACATACATACACATTTTATAGCACACATACTTGCTTTAACGTTTACATACTGAGATATATTTAAATGTCCTTGTACTCTTTTCAGCTAGCAAGCTATTCTTTACTAAGATATTTCTCATGAATTATTTACTCATACAATACTTACTTCTATTCTCAGAACACGGGGAACATATTCATGATTTTTTCACTTGCATATTATTTTCTCGTATAATTAAGCGACTTCAACAAGATTTACTTTTGGCAGTCGTACATTTAGTCATCTAGGCATAATATTAACAGTCATGGATTCTTTATGAGGATAAATATACCCGGTAAATGAAATACTAATATAGAAAATTAATGCAGTGCTGAATTCAGATGTGTAGAAAACACGTCGTACCATTTAGTTTTACTTGCAAGAAGGGTGAAATAGTGCAAATATTATTTACCATCTCATAAACTACTAAAGTCAGTTATGCTGCATGTATTCCTGTTGTTCCGGGGCAATATGTTACATTCGACGTTGCCACATTTCATCTCGTCTGCAATATATATCACACAACTCAAAACTCGTACCTGCAAAATATTAGCAATCAATACATCCACGCCACTAGTTATCCTTATATCCAATTAACTAAAAGGCTCTTAAATGGCTGCATATTTCAGAATATCTCCATGTTTGCATTCATATTTATTTGTAAGATTGTGGGGATTCAATATTACCATATTATATTTGAACGTGTTCGCATTATGCAATTTCCCCACATTAACATGTGTAGGGACGTAATTAATAATTCTGATACCTCATACTGATCTGGAAATTGTTTTCGTGTGTTGTAATTGTTTAGGTAAATGTCGCTGTTGATGTGAATGATAATTATTTAATCGGATTTAAAAATGATCAAGCTGTCATGTCATGCAGAGAAAATGAGATCATATTTTTATTGGTCATTTGTTTAGCATTCTATCTATTTTTTAAATTTTAATATTCATAATTATGCAGCCATAAATAACATAGTACCAAACGCAGTTTGTGCGCGTCGTTGGTAAAGACATTTTATTTTCCGCGGGTTGAAAAAATGATCACAGACAACATATTTTCTATCAGTGCCAGGAGCAACGATAGTATCTGTAAATATTATCTACATATTTTCGTAATGTACTAATTAATATGTTGAAAACAACTTTTACTGAACGGAGAAATAAAACAGTGAATATGAAACGTTTCTTAAATATTAGTGAGGTAGAGCAACAGACAATGTATTTTTTCGAGACTTTATTCCAAACCTTATCTTTTCATGTTTGGTACTGAATGTTGTGAAAAAAAGTAAAGATCACCAACATAATTAGATGCCGTAATAGTTGGTAATTTTGAGATAAGCATTGATTTATTACAACTTTCGTTCATAAAAACAAAGAAGCAAACATACACACACGTACAGCATGTCCGAATACAGAGGATCCGAAATCCCATCGCCATCGCTTCAATCTCTTTCACCCTCCCGATATTTCACTATTATCAGCAAATGCGTTGGAAGAGCCATTCCATCTCGCGAGGCTCACACCTGCGGGAGCCTGCTCCTCGCCTATGGTGGTGAGTAGGGAGTTAGCCCCAAGATAAAGGACACCAGAACTCTCCACTGCAAACCTGTCGGTGAACAACCGATACTTGGAGAGTTTACCCTCCTCGGCCCGCGGTGCAGCAGAGCCTGGGTTGATCGCAGAGTGCACCAGGTTGCTGCTGGAAAATGTGTCGCTGCCTCCCGCATCCCAGACGAGGGGATTACCACCGCGGAACGGGAAGATAACCATGTCGTCTTGGCTTTTTCCGTCCTCTGCGTCCAGCCCCGGTTCGTGCTGGGAGAGGAAGCTTGCAGCATCCAAACCATGCGTTATGGCCTCGTTGAGAGCAGCATGGCTTGAAAGGCAGTCGGCATTGTAGCAACATGAAAGCGTGTTAGTCCGAAAGAGTCTGCGGTAGCTCCGCAGCGACACATGTGTGGTTTATATTAAGCGAGTTCTTGTAGAATTTGATAATTTCAAATACAATAAGTTGGGAAGGTTCTAACATGTGTGGGTTCATTTCCCTTAGTCTGAGAAAGTCCAAGTTGTCCCATAGGCTGTAAGCCGACTGTCATTGCTGAATATTGCCACTTTTTTTGTTCAGATAGCAATATTTCCAGCATTATATTATACTCGGTTCCTACAAGTACTTATTAAGTAAATGCGTGCCAGTTTTGATTCAACTGAGTATATGCAACCAGCACAGATGCATTTTTCCATACACTGATTTAATCTCAACAATCCGGCTGTTTCGTTGGTTCAGGACAAATATTTGAATTTGGGGCACGCTTAGGGTCCCATATTGTTTACATATGCGACTGACTCGTAGCCAATTGTTTACATCCACCATAGCGTATTCACTGTTATTGATGCTGTTATAGTGGTAGAGATATAACTATATTATAAATAGTGGTAAAGATATAACTATATTATAAATAAGCCTCTTAAGTGATCATTTAAATGTTGGTAATGATCTTACCTCTTTTAAAAATGTGACACTACTAAGGATCCCAGAACATTACGTGTTTCTTTTTTTTTTGGGGGGGGGGGGATATTTTCCTTTACGCCTCAATATTATGGAAGAAAATTCTAAAATTATCAGTGAGATCTAACTTGTACGGATGTAGGAAAACTAAATTTAACATAAAGAGAAAGATTATTTTACAAGTAACTGCATAACAGATCACCAACTACCTATTCCTCAGTACTAACATAACCAGCATGAAAATATATAGAATTCCTTCAAGCAACCATTCAATTGTTGTATGATGAAGTCCTCTGACAAAGAAAACAATTCTTTCAGCAACAAATTTCACTTATCATTTTTCGTTGAAGATATAACTTTAAAATATTTAAAAGACAGATTATATCAGATACAGCACGTATAATTGTAAAAATCACACGATGCTAACAGTGATTACATCAATATATATTTAGAAAACGAAGATAATTCTTCCCGTTCCACTGTATTGACATGGCTGATTCATTCTTCTGACAGCTGTCTTAAAGACTTCATATACTATATATAGTTGTCTTTCACCTTGCTTTTCACGATGACAAATGTACACTACCTTTTGGGATTTACTGTAATTGTTTTTTATCCAAATCCAAGTGGTATTTCCCTACCGTATATAATAATTTATTCTCATGCTAATTTCGACAAAGCAAATAACATATCAATGAATGCATAACATTTGTATTTCAAAATAATGAATAAATAAACTTATTGTGTATCAAAATTGCAAAGCATTCGATTATATATATATATATATATATATATATATATATATATATATGAAAGACGTAAAATAAGAACATTTTAAAAATTAAAAATCAACTTACTTACTAAAATTTTCACTCCAACTAATTACTTTCTGTAAGAAGACATAACATATATATTTGCTAGCATAGGTGAACATCTGTACACATATGCTGGTAAATGTACTAATTCTATCTCTCTCTCTCTCTCTCTCTCTCTCTCTATATATATATATATATATATATATATATATATATATATATATATATATATATATATATGTATGTATGTATATATATATATGAATGTATATTATATATATATATATATATATATATATATATATATATATATAGTAATAATAATAAATTTGAAGACTAAATTCTAAAGAGGGCTGGATAAGAATAAATACATTTCAGAAGATCCCATTAAGGGAAAAACGCCGATTCTTTGCTTAAACTTTAATCTGTTATTTTAATATATATATATATATATATATATATGTATTAAAGTTTCCGTTGAAAATTGAAAAAAACATAGGAGTGAAGAGTGCTCTATGTAAGTACCAGAGCTAAATTTATTGTATAATAAACAATACAATATAATTACCTCATTTCCAGAGGTTTCCCGAATAAGAGGAATACGAAAAACGTCCTCATTCGTTCATCGGAAACATAGTGAAATATTTGAAAAATCTCCTCAAGAAAGGCAAGAGTTTAACGGGAAAAAAAAAATATAAATAAAAGTAATGCAAGAGATATATAAAAAAATAAGGAAATATAATTAGGGTATGAGTATATGTATGTATATACACTCACAAATGTACATATGTGTGTATGTATAAATGCATGTGTATGGAGAAAATGTGTGCGTAAGTACACATATGAGGGCAAGTATATTTGTGTATATGTGACCACAAATACGTATATAATATGAGTTGAAAAAGAAATTGTAAGATAATATAGTTAACACGCATCCAGATACAGGTATTAAATATACATACGAGTATGAAAGCACGCGTATAAACACACAAACACGCGCGGTCACTTATATGCGGAAGATGAAGCGGGAAGGGAGTATAATATTAAAAAGAAGTGTCATTCTCGATATATGTATAAAAGTGAAACAATATATGAGAATGAACACATTTTTTTAAAAAATCAATTGGAAAGTAAGCGGGAGGGGTTATCAATTAACAGTAGAAAAAAGAAAACAAATATACGTACGCACGTACACACACAAATATATATAAAAATATTTATACACACACATACGTACAGACAAACGCGCATGCTTGCGTACATACATACACACGAGGCACGTATATATATATCTATATCGCCACATGTATATCTAATCACACGTACGTACGCGACTATATATATATACATATATACATACACACCCATACATACGTATACATATACACACACATACGTACACATACACATACATCCATCCACATACACACACGTATACACGTATAAATAAGTATGTAAAAAACATAGATAATAAAAAAATATATATAAACATAAAAAAATATATATAAATATAAAAAAGTATATATATATATATATATATTGGTAAAAGGAAAAGAAAATGCTGACAAATTATTCACAATGAAAAATAGTTTAATTAGGAATAAGTGAGAATTAGTAATAGTATTGGTTAGTATTCAGTTTTGGTTTTAAATTTTACCGGTTGCGCATTTCTAATGCTTTTCAAAAATTATTTTGAGATAGAGCGTCCGTGATGTTTGCTTTAATATACGTGTGTGTATGTGTGTGTGTATATATGTGTGTGTGTATGTGTGTGTGTGTGAGAATGTGTGTGTGTCTGTGTGGGTGGACCAGTATTTATGTTTGTGATACTGGTAAAATGGTGTACATTATTCGATATATATTCATATATATATATATATATATATATATATATATATATATATATATATATATATATATATATGATATTAAATAAATGGAAACTATATTTATAAAACCATATTTATTTCGTTATATATATTTCAGGGATATTATATTAACAATATGTTATGCCATCTTCAGACAAAATACAATATAAACAGTCTTATAAATAAATAGATACGACATACCTTTCAATCACCTTGCATTTGTGAGGTTGATTTGGCAGTAAAAAATATTGTGGACAGTTGTAAAAAGAAAGAGATAAAGAGAGAAAGAAAGAGAAACGAAGAAAAAGAAGAAATGTATGTGACTAAATAGAGGGATATAGAAAGATAGATAAAGAGAAGAACTTCATGTAAAGAAATAGAGAGAAATATATATAGAGAGAGGAAAAAAGAAAGAGATATATAGAGATAGATAGAGAAATTAGGAAGTTGAGTATCGGTTGATACATTTATTTATTTATTTATTTATTTATTTATTTAGCTCTAGTATTAATGTAAAGAGAGATTATGTAGTTAAGAGAGAAAATAGCCGTTATATAGAGAGAAAAAAGAGAAAATGAAAAAGAGAAAATGAAACATAACCAGACATAAACGATGCAGAATTTAAAACCGCTATGTTTTATCCGTAGAAAATATTAGTTCGTATAAAACAGGCATTATAATGTAAGTACCAGTATTCATGAATGAGACATGTATCTATAATGTGTGAGAAGTAATGATCTTATGTCTAGTTTTTAAAAATTCATATGTTTATATCATAATTATAAACAAACTCCCAATTCACACGAAAACATTCTCATTGTGCTATAAAAATTCAAGTATACATATATGTGTGTATATATACACATATAAATAGAGTCTATATTAATTTTAACAATACTATTCTTGTCGTTATTCTACATGATTGTCGATCAAGCAGAAATAGAGAACAGATTTCAATATATTAATAAAAATAAAAATAAGAATAAAAATAAAAATATCAGAGACAAGAAAATAAATAAATAAACAGAAAACTAAAACATTTAATATTAAAAATAGAAAATATTACAAAATATTAAAAAATATAAAAAAATAATAGAAATAAAACACAGAGATCAGCCATTCAAAGTTAATTGACAATATATTGCCAAGATCATCATAAGCATCAGAGTCGAAACAGATAAAACAAAAATTGTTTACCAAATCCTGTCCAGCAGAAATCATTCCAAAAGTTTAGGATACCCATTTGGTCTACATATGTTCTTATATATAATATAGAAGTTTATCTAGTTTAAAATTTAATTCGATATATTTGGAGCATCAGCTTATAGGGTAGTTTAATTATTCATGAAGAATGTTTTAATAAAAAGAATGTTTTAATAAAAAGAAGAAATCGAAAGATTTATCGGCTAGTTTCATAAATAATTACAAATCAAATCAAAACAAACATAACTACATTTTAAATTTAAATTTATATTTAAACGTTGAGTTCAATCTATGTCTGCAGCAACTGAATAAATTTGTCCGTAGATTAAGGGAATTTTTAGATTTTAGTATAAAGAATATCTCCTCCGCACAGAGGTCACATGTCTCAGAGGATGAATTAAAAGGAATCCCCCTTGAAACTATATTCCAAGTCGTCGAATATCTAACGTTATCATGCCTAAGTTGCCAGAGTACGCCTGATAGTGCTGTTGAAGATTTTAAAATAAATAAATGTATCAACCGATACTCAACTTCCTAATTTCTCTATCTATCTCTATATATCTCTTTCTTTTTTCCTCTCTCTCTATATATTTCTCTCTGTTTCTTTACATGAAGTTCTTCTCTTTATCTATCTTTCTATATCCCTCTATTTAGTCACATACATTTCTTCTTTTTCTTCGTTTCTCTTTCTTTCTCTCTTTATCTCTTTCTTTTTACAACTGTCCACAATATTTTTTACTGCCAAATCAACCTCACAAATGCAAGGTGATTGAAAGGTATGTCGTATCTATTTATTTATAAGACTGTTTATATTGTATTTTGTCTGAAGATGGCATAACATATTGTTAATATGATATCCCTGAAATATATATAACGAAATAAATATGGTTTTATAAATATAGTTTCCATTTATTTAATATCATAAATATACTCCAAATACTTGTTTAGTGCTTTTATATCAGTTATAAATATTTACTCGTTGTTAACCCAACAATTTAAATATAACTTTCCATATATATATATATATATATATATATATATATATATATATATATATATATATATATATATTAAGATAAGCAGAACAAGCAAAATTCAACCAATTTTTTAAAATAAATTAAAAAATATAATTTAAATATTTACCTATTCTTTTGGCCCTTACCGATCGGTTTGGCTTTGTAAAACACCAGAAATCCAATGGATTTCCAATGGAAAATCAAAGTTCATCTGAGAAGCATTTTCCTTTCCTAGGGCTAAAGACACAGGAACGATAAAATATATTGTTATCCGCCAGCTAGCACGGATCTAAAAGGTCGAAAATATATTTTATCGTTCCTGGGTCTTTAGCCCTAGGAAAGGAAAATGCTTCTCTGATGAACTTTGATTTTCCATTGGAAATCCATTGGATTTCTGGTGTTTTACAAAGCGAAACCGATCGGTAAGGGCCAAAAGAATAGGTAAATATTTAAATTATATTTTTTTATTTATTTTAAAAAATTGGTTGAATTTTGCTTGTTCTGCTTATCTTAATATTATAGTTCTGCTATGTCAAATTAATACCATAGAACAACCTTAAATCATAGACAACCTATATATTTCTAGGGGTACTTAGTACCTATTGGCATATTAACTTCTTATATATATATATATATATATATGTATATATGTATATATACATTCATATATACATTCATATACACACACACATATATATATATATATATATATATATATATATATATATATATATATATATATATATATATATATATATATATATATTTATATATAATAACTAGAGATTCATTAACATATGATAAACATGAATAATCACAGGAGATAATTTTTACAAGTGTGTAACCACACATAGGGATGTACATAACTAAATAAAGTTGACCAGAACTTCAAAAAAGATACCTTATAATATGATTAATCTTCCATGTATATATTCCATTAAAGAAATATATTTCACCAATTAATCAGATGGTAAACCACAGAAGTGGAGACTTGGATTATCAACAAGGAAGAAATTTTTCCAGCATTCCGTGTTTACACTTCAAGTTCAAATCAACGACTGTCCAGCACGTGTAGTATTTACTAGAAATACACACATCATACTAGCTTCGTCCCAGTGGCGTGAATAGAGTTATCGACAACTAGAAACGCAGTCGAGTCCTTTCAACAGAGTTAGCTCTACAATTAAGGAGCCGTATTTATATATATATATATCCAAAATTAAGATAAATCAAATGAATTTAATCTAAATCAAAATTATGGGTGTCATGCCAGAAAGACATGTTATAAGGTATCTATTTTTGAAGTTCTGGTCAACTTTATTTAGTTACCTACCTAGCTATGTGTGGTTACACACTTGTAAAAATTATCTCCTGTGATTATTCATGTTTATTTATATGTTAATCAATCTCTAGTTATTATAAGATGCTCGGACCTACTCGTTAGAATCTTAGATCTTATTTTACGGGTGATATGGCGCATGTCTTTCTGGCGTGACACCCATAATTTTGATTTAGATTAAATTCATTTGATTTATCTTAATTTGGGATAAGGGTGAAAGCAGCGATTCTTTGCTTAAACTTTAATCTGTTATTTTAATAAATATTTGCTCTACGGTTCTTATATATTTGATATATATTTATCCTTATCGAGCCTTCTTTGGATTTTAGTCTTCAATTTTATTATTATTACTATATATATATATATATATATATATATATATATATATATATATATATAGAATTCACAAGAATCAAAGCTATGCAAGAGACATACAGATGCACATGTATATATTGATGTACAGTGGACTGACATATATTATATGCGCGGCTCATCTGATATTTTGAAGCTGTTATTTATATCAATAGATTGTATTTACAGTTATGCCTTTCATTTTCTAGTATACATATTTATATATATATATATATATATATATATATATATATAACTTTCATAACTTTCATAACTTTCATAGGTAGGTTTCAGCCAGTCTAAGTCTAAGTTAATAGCACCAACTGGTATGTATATATAATCTATGGAAACCTAGGGCAATTTTGAAAGCCTCTCTTGAGGAATTTCAATTTACGCGTCAAAGTGGTAGACTTAGGCTGCGAGTGTTTTTTGTTTTGATTCGTCCGGTCTTCTGAACGAGTGGGTATGGGCATACCACCGAGTTTTAAATTCGTTGGATGTCATTCGGATATATGTTTTTTTGTTCTTGTTATCAATGCCTGAGACGACATCTTATTTATATACGATGACATTCATCAGGCATTTATTTTCTAGTGGACACGCTTCCTTATTGTGGCAGTTGCAGAAGGCTCCTGTCAAGGGGGGGGGGGATTGGGAGGTAGGAAGCTTATTTTGCAGTGTTGAGGTTGGCTATATTCCTCCCTTATTTAGCTGTGGTGGCGTAGTAGAGTCTTATCAAAAATAGTGTAGTACATATGTTGTGTGGAGATGTGTTTATTCAGCAATTTGAAGTCCTACCTATTGGTGTAGATACCTCTCGGTTGAAGGGTGGGGGATGTACCAACTACATTTCCCTATGCCCATTTCTGTTAAGTGGTCTTGGGGTCATTTCTCTATAGGTAATCCTTTCTTTAAAGCCACTGCAGGCAACGGCTTCATTGTAATATGGGGTCGTGGCACTGAAATAGTCTTCATTGCCTGAGAGACCGGAAATTCTTAGTGAGACATTTTTAACTAATGTATCAGTAACATTTTTGGGGTGGTTCGAATTAACATCTATGTAACTAAGGGATTCGTTAATTGTGTGGTACGGGAAGTATTTAAATCTAAAGTGACATTTAAAATGTTGGCCCTAGTCATATTTGATTCTATAGTTATTCTAAAACAAAGATTACGGAAGTAAGGGCATAAGTTTTTCCGAAACCCATCAGTAGTTCTGGGGTTTACCTTGTGAAAACCAAAAAGGCCATCGTCGCAGTATAATCCTCTGGACACGCCTGTGAAAAGGTTCTTCAGGTGGTATAGGATGCACAGGCCCACCAGTTCACTAACTTCTGCCGAGTCACTTGCTCCCACACTGACGTCAAATGGAGTCTCAGACTTCTTGTTAATCCAATAAGACACTTCATGGTATAAAAAGGTATTACGGGTGTGGAGGGTCACGTCCTGATCAGTGTCGGTAATGGTGATAACATTCTTGGCAAAAGCAAGTGCATCCTTCAGTAGAGGCTCTGAGATAGACGCGTAGCAGAATATATATATATGATTTTGGTAGAAGAAAATTGTATCTACTTTATAGGAGTCGTTTGCTGTTGCCCTTCCGACTTTCATAAATGCTGAAAACTTCAGTTCCTTATTGGTCTCCGCGGAATAGATAAGAATAATTTTGATTGGTCCTACATTCAAGGAGTAAAAGGAATTAGTTTGTACATATATCGTTAGATTTTTCAGCATAGAGCAGTGAATGATGTTACATGTTCTCACTCGCATTCATACATGTACGTTGGTTTTTACAATCTCAATAATGAAATTGTTATCGTCAGAGCAACGTGCATGATACTGATGTCAACTGTAATGATGGAATTTAGTGCAATGATGCCCATGTTAAATGTTTGCAAACTTTTAGAGCTGCATTATTGCAAAACGAAAAATTGCATTATCAGCTATGATCAGATATGCATTAAACCTGAGAAAGTAAGAATTGTTGAAGATGGTTACATGTTCCACATATATACACAGGAAAATTATATAAAAATGTTATAAACAAAATTATCATTAAATATATATATTTCTCTATATATATATATTAAAATTGAAACTGGATAAATGTTCTGTAACAGTATGGATATTGCAATGAAAAACATGCCGTAAAAGCATTATTGTAATGAAAAAGGAAAGAAAAGAGAGGGTGAGAAAAAGTAAATTCTTGGTAATGGTGGTGAAAAATATTCCATTTGCATGTTGAATCATATTGCAACAAGTTAAATGATAGAAGAAAAAGAAAACGTAAAATGCCTGCTGACTAATGAAATTTTATTTCTCCAATGGAACAGATACCTATAGCGTTATAAAATATATAAAATATCAAAAACATACAATATCATAAACTTTCTTTAATACAATACATAAATAACTACTTTATAGATGTGTTTATATAAAATTACGATTACGAGCTTGCAAGTAGGATTTCCTGTGTTTGATTTTTATGTATTCACGGTATATGGATTGGTATATGTGGCTATATTCATTTTTATTTGATTACATGTTCGCATGTGAATGATTAAATATCCTTTATTTAGATGCAGCATGATGAAAATTAGTATATTGAACACTGATGATTCTCAACAATGATGCTGATGTTAAAATAATAATAATAATAATAACAACAACAACAACATGAACAATAACAATAACATCCATTACAAAAGCATCACCATTTACTCAGCAAATCCTTAAAAATAAAAATAAAAGTGATATGAAAAAATCTAACTTTCTAAATATTCATAGGAAATGGTTTTATATCGTTGGTTTGATTTGTGTTTAATGGATACAGTAAAATATTCTTCATTTTCGGATTTAGAGTTCATACGTGTGAAATCATATAACAACTACGTGTTCATGAATTCGACAGCATTCTGATTCCCTTTTATCCCAGCTCATAAAAAAATATATATGAAAGAGAAGAATCGGTTTGTTGCAAATCTAGCAGCATGTCTTAATTTTACATTATAATGGGAGGGTTGTGATGAGGGAAAGAAAGATAGAGTGGGTGAAAGCAAGCGAGAGTGAGTGAGTAAGAGTGAGAGAGAAATGGAAAGAGAGGCAGAAGAAATGATGGAGAGACAATTAGCTAGATAGATAGATTGATAAAGAGACTGACTGTGAGGAAGAGAGAGAGAAAGTTATAAAGGATCGTGATATGAATGATAGTATCAATTATACTTTGACTATCACGCATACAATCACTTATAGTAATATGAAAGAAATATCAACATATTTCATGTAGTTGTATATGTATATTGAAATCTCTGTCCTCTATTTATCTCTCACAGTTCTCCCTCTTTCTCTCTCTCCCCTTCTCTCTCACTCTCTCTTTCTCCGTATAGATATAGATATTTATATATATATATGTGTGTGTGTGTGTGTGAGAGAGAGAGAGAGAGAGAAGGGTGGGGTGGAGTTGTAGGTGTATGTGTGCACACATTTATATGCATTCGCACATGCTCATCTTTTCTATACTCACATTCTATTTCCTAATGATATGAATTTGTACATGAAGCATTTCAAGAAATATTTCACAATACATTCCTGAACTGCTGGCGTTAAATAAAATATATACGAACTAATTCAGCAAGATCTGAATTTTTATTTGCTTCATGCAGCTCGTGCATGGTCCTCTTTTCTACAAGAAATAACCGAATATCTGTAAAATTATATTTTACCGTCATGAAATAAAAACAGGTAGGATTTGTAATGAAGTTACAAATATTCAGTATGATGAGGTATCGCTATAGGAACGTCTTCCTCCTGTATAATTATGTCTGAATTGACGATAAAGGGCAACTCTTTGTTTTGTTGGGAAATTAGTTGGAATTAATTCTCTCGAAGAAGTAAATTGCAATTTTGCTGTCCATGACTTGTTTTGGCTGTTCTTGTTAGACATCCGTCATTTTGTTTGATAAACGGATCAGCTTTCCTGTGAAATTAACTTGCAAGTGGCTGACATTAAACAGACGTCTACCCTGAACATAATACTCGGGGAGTTTCAGAATTTGACTGCAAGATAATATTACCCATTTGAATCATAAATTCATTGTATAAGTCTGAGTGTAGAAAAACAACATGAAATTAATCGGGAATAATCTGACGCCAAACGAACGTGCGTTGAATAAACAAGGCAGTGTGCCCTTTATTTTTCCAGCATGAAACGCTATGGTTTCATGAAGATTTGACTGTTCTTTTCAATATGACAGGCCCCCGTCTAGATTACTCATCATAAACTTGTGAGAACGTAGATTCCGGTCCCAAATATATTTAAATTCAATATCAGAAACATTTCATAGGTCAGGTGAATATGTATGAAATATGGGATAGCAAAGTGACTAATTTAATGAAGATCATCCAGCAGTTTATGACTAACGCCACGATCAATGCTAAGCGACTACGCTGAATCTATGTCTCCCCATCCACACTGACCCACTGTTGGTTGCATGGGATGCTTCCTTGCTTGTGTAGTTAGTCATGATCTTCGGCATACATTCAGGATTTAGTCGTAGTTAATTGTCGAAAAAAAAGTTTCATATTGCGCACACACTTACTTAATCAAATATATTTGCTTTATCGAGAATATCTTATTTGCCCAAAGTAATATTAATTGTCAGTTTTGTGGTTTATATAAGCCATTTAAATGTTCTAGCGTTGGATATACACGTGAGAACAGTTTTGATAATATTTCTCAAAACATAGTGGATGGAAAAAATGGAGAAATGAAAGTTAAGAAAATAGAAAATTTACAAATTTCATTTCAAAATTAGGCAGATATTATATCAAAGATAAATAGAAACTAGAAGAGAGTAAATGCAAATATCTTGTATATTATATCATGAAATATTTTTGTGTATAATTATGAATTCATTTATTGAAAGAATTCCATGCAAATAACTAGCCAGCCCACATCGACTATATTTCGGAAGTACGTCATGAACAAAAAATCCGACTAAGCGTTCTGATGAGAAATGCAGAGCTGAAGCTTGGGTTGTTGATATATACTGAAGTCTCATTGCACACATTTTACTTGTCATTGGATGTGAAATGAACAGTCACCGACTGCATTACTGAACATAAATGCATTGCTTATTATGAGAACAGAGTATTATCTTCAGATGTTAAAGAGGGACTATAAATATGGGGTTCGTGTACATGTATTATTAATTATATGGGGGATTGGCAGTATCGGTAGAGGGTCGGACGCCATGCTTTGACGCATAGAGTTACGGCCCTTGCCATTCTTAGTTCAAATCCCGCGAAGGTTAACTTTGCCCTTAATCCTTACGGGGTCGATAAAATAAAGTACCAGTAATACACTAGGTAATTGCTGGCCTTGTGCCAAAAGTAGAAACAATTAATTATATAATGAACTATTCTTGAAATATTAAATATTTACTACTGTAGAAGCAGGAGAGTAGATATAGCAACATCTCTCTCTCTCTCCCTCTCTCTCTCTCTCTCCCCTCTCTCTATCTCTCTCTCTTTCTCACTCTATCTCTTGCTAAATATATATATATGTGTGTGTGTATTTGTATGTGTTTCTGTCTGTATATTAGTGTGTATGTGCGTGTGTGTTTGTGTGTGCGTATTTATGTGTGTGTGTGTGTGTGTGTGTGTGTGTGTGTGTGTGTGTGCGTGTCTGTGTGTGCGATATGTGCCTGAAAGAAAAACAAGGAAAGGGGTCGGAAAGAATTTATTTCAAATCCAAACAATAAACTACATGTTTCCCCTTCGTAATAATCTCCCGCGAGTCTAATGCATTTTGTCATCCTTCACCACCAGATCTGAATACCCCTGGAACGATTCTCCCGGGATCCGTCGCATTTATGTCGTCACGGCCTTCATAATGGCTTCCACGTCCGGAAAAGTGTCCCTTAGATGAATCTCTTGAGCTTGAGGCAAAGGCAAAAATCACACGGAGCCGGGTCTGGTGTATAGGGAGATTATTCCAGATCGGTGATGTTCTTTTCGGTTCGGAACAGCCGGATACTCAGGGTGTTCTGACCCGGTGCGTTTTCGTGGTGAAACATCTACGAGTTGCCCTGCCATAGCATCTCTTTTTAGACATGCTGGTTGAAATTCTGATTCTGTGGCAATAAATCTATGTGGATGGTGGCTGTCACATCGAAGAGCGCATTCAACATGAATTTGACTGTGGGCTGCGAATGTTTTGCTTCCTCAGGACTAGGTGACTCTGGACTCACCTGCTGAAGAATCTCGCGCTTGGTTTCCCAGTCCTTCTTAAATATCCATGACTCATCACCTGTGATGACTCTCCCAAGCAAGTCTTTTTCGGTTTCTTCACATAGAACTTCCGCTTGCTAAAATGGTCGGAGATAATCTTTCAAACATTGTTGCGATTCATGCTTAGCTCACTTGCGGTCAGTTAAACACTCAGCCGACGAACAACACGCCTCAGCTGCCCCACGCGCTCAACGTCAGCTTCAGTCCTGCTCCATGAAGGTCTTTCGCATTTGCAATCGTCTTCCACATCATCGCATCCCATTTTCAAACTTTCGTGCCACTTGAAACATATGAGTGCAACATCGTCTCATTTCCGTTCTCGTAATGCGAGTGCATATGATTGAGTTTTCCCCAACCGCACCAGAAACTTCAGATTGGTTCGTTGATTTGTGCCAAATACCCGACAGCCTAAAATTGAGGAGCTGTTAACAAAAGCATGTGAAAAAACATAAAATGGTCGCAGAGATCTGAGACCACAGTTATATACTCTCTGCATATTAAGTCACACAATGGTGCAACCCACTAATCCCTACTTTACTCATGCCTCAAACAACATACTGTTACAATTTTGACATACCTCATATATGTATATATATATATACAAATAAATTTAACTCTGAGATAAGTTATTTTACAAGCCCGACAAAGCCTGTGAGATTATAAGTGCCAAGGTAATAGGAACTTGAAAAAGTAGAATAAAAGAACTGAGAGAAAAGTGAGAACGGCTGAATTTTAAACCCAGTAAATTTAATGATCCCAGATACTTTCTGATTTACCATCCATTATCAAAGGAAGACTGGTGAGGGGGGGGGGCTGAGAGAGCAGTCTGGGAAGAGTTGTTGATGGCCGGTCGAATTAATATATATATATATATATATATATACACACATATAAATAAATATATATATATATATATATATATATATATATATATATATATATATAGGAACAAATAAGACCCCGACGGTTGAGCCCAAGCCGTTTCGATGGCTAATTCTGAGTCCAGAATTAGCCGTCGAAACGGCTTGAGCTCAGCCGTCGGGGTCTTATTTGTTCCTATTACCCACTCTACTACCCTAAGTATTGAGTACTTTGGTGCGTTATGGTCCACATGGTTCCTTACCACATTTCCTTCGTTATATATATATATATATATATGTTTGTGTGTGTGTGTGAGAGTGTGTGTGTATTAAATTTCACTTTATATGAATCTTCCGTGTGTTTGTTTTTTTTATCCCCTGGCTCACATATTCGAATACACGAAACATGTTTTCAATACTCTATATGAATACAAAATATGAATACGCACTTACACACGCACATACTCAAACGCACACACACAAGCATAAACATGCGCTTAAATATAAACATTATAGAAACAATTCCCAGTCACCAACGCCGCCTCTCATGGGTGAACATAAATGTGTTTTGTCCATAGGTTAAAACTTTGCTTGCAGTTTGATATTTTTGAATGTTTGCAAAAGTAATATATTAAAACAATTTGCCACACAAGGTTTGGAAAATCTGAAAATGAAATAACGTAAGAATACCTCAATAACGGTTATGAGAACTTTAATAAACTTAATAAGTTCCAACTCTGCTATGCAATTCAAATACATCAATATAATTCTGCTGTCAACTTTAATGCTCATTTTCACATATTGATTCCTTCTGCTTTCGTGAATGTGAGTGAAGCTTATGGCTGTAACAAGCAGCTTCTTTTTCAAAGGAAACCAGCAATGGACTATATAGCTTTTGTTATTCAAACAAGCAAACTAATATTTAATTTATGATAACTTTGTTTTAACTCTTTGATCTCGATCTAAAGGAGGTGAAAGGAGTTTGAGTTTGGTCTTTATTCTCTATTTCAATTTCGTTTCTCTTTTCTTCTTTTAATACTAATATTGATATGAAATCTGGAAAATCTCATAAAGAGCCTTTCTATTATTTCGCTTGCTTACCGTGTTTTCTTGAAAATTTCATCTTTCATTTATTCCTATTAAATGTACGTTTACGTTTACACGTTTCAATTGATTATAACCGTAATCGTTGTTTCATTGATTCTACTTTAGCTGAACTTCATAACTTACATGAAATTCTTAAACACAAACGATTACATAAAACATCAAACGCCGTGGTAATACGTTTTTCTTTCATTTTTTTTTTTTTTTTTTTTTTTGCAATTTGCCTCTATCCTCTATTTCGAATTGAATGATAATCTCTTGCTTAAATCATTCTAATATAACATGTGTAGTAAAACACGTTGAAATTTAATTATATATCACATTTTACTCTTGGAAAGATTAAAGTGGAGTTGACTAATAATAGAGAAAGGTCATTTTTGAGAATCGTTATGATATTATGTTCGTTGATTTAGAAAGTGTTCATTTCTCACACGTATAGGGAAAAGTGAAATACAAGAATGCAATATATCACATTTTATTTTATGCTACGAGGCTTAAAAGGGACTAAAAATAAAGAATATTTGGAAAGGGTTGAGAACGAATATAGAAGATAACGTAAGGAGGAGGGGATAAGGGAGAAGAAGACAGATTTCACTATATGAAGCGCGATTTCCTGACCTATGATTTCCGTATGTGCGGCTAATCTGGAGCAAATGTCAACATCATAGATTTATGTAGACTCATTTCATGTTAGAATGGGGACGTTGAGGATGTGGAAATAAATACCCAAATAGTTTCAATATAAGTATATTAGGAGGTCATCCCAAATGGACTAAAGCTGAACGCAATACCTCGGAGGAATTCTACTACGAGTGTGGTTCTATGTGTATATTTCACAGTTTGTGCAGACAGCAACAGCAAACGATGAGCGACGCGTGTGTTATGCATCAATACATATATGTGTGTGTGTCCTGTGACGTTAACGTGTAGGTGACTGAGAAGTCCAACGGTACGTGCATCCTTATTGAGAATCAGCATAGCACTGTGAGTGACAAAGGTGACCCATTGAATTGCAAATTGAGTGGCCTAGGCCAACGTAAAATAAAGTGTCTTGCTCAAAAGCACAATCGGACGCCAACAATACCACTCATATTCTTACGATCTTGGGTCGAACTCCTAACAGAGATTTTATACATATTTCTCATACTTTTCTTTGGTGGATTTGTATTTTATTACATTAATTCAATATCAAGTAAATATTTGTGAGTAATATCGTGTTAGCCATGGCTAGGAGATGCTGATCAACCTACTGTAACTGAGACTGTGTACAAAGTAATCAAGGGTTATTATTTGAACTAAGAATATCCATAAACCACTACACCCAGTGATACGCTGGCTCTGAAATTGTAGAAGCTTCGGGGTATTGTAGAATCGATGTTCCATGATTCTAACGTTCTTATTTCGGTATAAAACAAAGAAAGAACTCAATATGTGATTTAATGGACTTCAGCTACATTACGTAAAATAGTTATGCTAATAACAGATCAATATATGTATGAATATATAAATATATATATATATTTATATGTGTGTGTGTGCGTGTATGTATATATATATATATATATATATATATATATATGAAAAAGTAAGTCCTTCATCAGTGACCCTCCAACCGTCCCAGGCATTTCATCGCTTTAAGGGCCATATACCTCAGGTTGGTGCGAACAACGGCTAAAAAAATTCGTTGGGACACGTAAATAAAGGGGACGTTAGGGTAACAAACAAAATGGTTTAAGCGACGGAACTGGGGCGGTTGGAGGGTCACTGATGAAGGACTTACTTTTTCATATGCACTCCATTTGCAACGCGCAGCTCATCATTATTATCATATTTACACATAATTTTTCTTCTGCTGCCCTCCGTCTGTTTCGTTCTTTGTATCTTTACCCTTTCTAGCAGTCTCTCTCTCTGTTAGCCTCCTCCTCAACTTTCACTCACTCATTCTCTGTCACTACCTCTCCTCCTCTTTCCTCCTCTTTCTTCCCGTTTGACCTGTGTGTAATTCTTTTCTCGCGCGTTCTTGGTCAAGCCGGTATGAACTTTTTTCTCTCTCTCTCTTTCGTCTGCGACTTCACAAAACTTATGTTTACCGAATTCGTAGACCAGACCCCTTCTTCTTCTTCTTCTTCTTCTTCTTCTTCTTCTTCCCCCCGTTAGACCTGTGCGAAATTCCTTCCTTGCTCACATTTCAACCAGGTTTGATGGTCTTTTGTCTCTTGTTCACGATTTCACCGAGTTTATATTCATAGAAATATGGGACTTGTCTCTTTCTTCTCACTTTCCGTTGCTTAAACCATTTTGTTTGTTACCCTAACGTCCCCTTTATTTACGTGTCCCAACGACTTTTTTTAGCCGTTGCTCGCACCAACCTGAGGTATATGGCCCTTAAAGCGATGAAATGCCTGGGACGGTTGGAGGGTCACTGATGAAGGACTTACTTTTTCATATGCACCCCATTTGCAACGCGCAGCTCATCATTATTATATATATATATATATATATATATATATATATATATATATATATATATATATATATATATATATGTATATATTTATATATATATATATATATATATATGTATATATATATATATATATATATGTGTGTGTGTGTATGTGTGTGCGTGTGTGTTTTGTGTGTATGTGTGTGCTTGCCTGCCTACTTGTGCATGAGAGCGCGCAGATGTATGATCCTGTGTATGAATATATACTTCGCTTGAGTTTACATAATCGGACAAACGTCTACGTTATATGTAATATAATATATTGTAAAGAACACGATCAATTGAATCTAGGCATCCAATGCATTCTAATAAATGTCAGTATTGCAAGAGTAGATAAGCGGTTACTCTATATGAAAAGAATATGATTGACTACCTACAGCTGCTTGTCTCGATTTTGTGATGGAGTATTTTTGTCTACAAAACAATCCTTAATTC
>OZ024742.1:47744004-47776504 GCA_964016885.1 Eledone cirrhosa | reverse complement strand
TGAGGAGTGGTTTGTTAAGAACACAGCAGCCGAACCATTACTATGAACTATAGTACCAGTTTTGACCAATTTTGGCTCAACAAAATAATTTGGAGATAATTATAAAGAATTAGTATATCTACTAACATATATATACAGATGCATACTTATGCCAGCAAATATATAGGTTTTGTCTTAGCAACTTTGTGGTTCAACGTACGTTTCTTCGGAAACTATGTTTATTCCCTTTCAGAAACTAATTAGTTGGAGAGAAATTTTAGTAAGTAAGTTAATTTTTATAATTTTCTTATTTTACGTCTTTCATATTATTGTTCTGCATCCCCACGCATTGAACCACAAAGTTACTAAGACAAAACCTATATATTTGCTGGCATAAGTATGCATCTGTATATATATGTTAGTAGATATACTAATTCTTTATAATTATCTCCAAATTATTTTGTTGAGCCAAAATTGGCCAAAACTGATACTATAGTTCATAGTAATGGTTCGGCTGCTGTCTTCTTAATAAACCACTCCTCACTGATTAACCTCGATGTCACGCGATTGATTCTTTTGAATTTGCCACCGACGCAGTAGGCAGTGATTTTTTCAATGGCTTGGAACTTAGTCCACGCTTTGCTTTTTTCCATCCACTGAATTATTTTTGTATAAGTTCCCTGTGTCCACGCATCGCCTGGAAACTTAACTGAGAATAGACTTCCCTGATGACGAAAGGCTTCTCCGTACGTTTCTTCGGAAACTATGTTTATTCCCTTTCAGAAACTAATTAGTTGGAGTGAAATTTTAGTAAGTAAGTTAATTTTTATGATTTTTTTATTTTACATATTTCATATCATTGTTCTGCATCCCCATGCATTGAACCACAAAGTTACTAAGACAAAACCTATATATTTGCTGGCATAAGTATGCATCTGTATATATATATATGTTAGTAGATATACTAATTCTTTATATATATATATATATAACGAAGGAAATGTGATAAGGAACCAAGTGGACCATAACGCACCAAAGTACTCAATACTTAGGGTAGTAGAGTGGGTAATAGGAACGAGTATGACCCCGACGGCTGAGCTCAAGCCGTTTCGACGGCTAATTAGCCGTCGAAACAGCTTGAGCTCAGCCGTCGGGGTCATACTCGTTTATATATATATATATATATATATATATATATATATATATATATATATATATATATATATATATATTTACAAGCAAATTATAAGCGTAAACATGTAATTATGTATTTGAAACGGTGCGCGAGTTTGAAATTAGAAATTAGAAATTATATGCTTTAGTCTAAAATACTGTGAAAGCTTATAATTTCTAATTTCTAATTTCGAACTCGCGCACCGTTTCAAAAACATACTTACATGTTTACGTTTATAATTTGGTTGTTTATCATTCACTTGCTAAGTTCATAGCTTCTAATTCGAATGGAAGGAGATGGGATGTGCATTGGTGTAATGGTAGCATATTGGTCTGGATAACCAAAGATGTGGGTTCGACTCCCATGTAAGGCAACACTCATCTTTTTCCATTTCTCCGAGGGTTATAAACCCCACTATCAGGCTAGAAATTTCTTTAGTCTAAAATACTGTGCAAGCTTATATTATATATATATATATATATATATATATATATATATCACGATTGATGCTAATCCAAAAACTAAAAGATGTTGACATTCCGAATATTTAATTTCCAGCAATAACTGTAGCTGAACAAACCAAGATACTTATAACTAGTATTACATTTTCAAAGGTTAGCTCCGTGTAGTATATATTAGTACCATATGGGGCGAAGGAAGCCTGGCAGCTATGTCTACACATACGTATAGAGGTCTCTCATCTGCTCGCATGAAAATATGTTTTATGAAATATTGATAGAAACATTTGATGGTTGTAAAAGAGAGAGGCTTCTTTCTTCGTATGAACATTTCTTATACATTAAGAATAAGACTGCAAAAACGGTAAAACCGGTCTTCACTAATAATCGTCTAAATTTACGACATATGGTTAACACAAGAAATTTGGATATTCTTCAAATAATGAAGTTGTTCTTATTTCCCCATTCAACCCCGCATAATTTTAACGCAAACAATATTGGGATAAGAACAAAATCTTTGGTATCCGTAGATTGTAACACATATTGATTGAGTTAATATATAACAAGCAACCGTACAAGGAAATTAGAAACCTAATACTTTATTCTTCCAATATGACGAAAATGAATATCAAATTAGTCTTGGCATGATTCGAAGTCAGTATTAATTGCTAATTATCTGTCCAAACTTGTATTATAGAAATTCTCATATCTAATGTAATTTTTATGCAAAACGATGCATAGAAAATATTATAATGTTGCACCGATTGCACACAACAAACATTTCAGAATAGAACAAAATAATCAGAATTTCTATTTTATTGATTAAAATGCGAAACCAATCCACATAGGTGTGCACTTGAGCAGATGGCTTGCAAATGATGCTATTTAATTTATACATCTGTTACTTAAAAATAAGTTTCTCTACACAAATAAGACGAGTATAATGATCAATGTGTAAAATGTGTACACCCATATATATATTGTCCATACATACACGATCATCCTTATATATATATATATATATTTATAGATTTACAAAGAAGGTGTGGTAAGATACCAGATGGACCATAACGCACCGGACTACTCAATACATAGGGTATATTTATATATTTATATATATATATAAATGTCTGTCTGTGTGTGTGTGTTTGGGTCGAATATTGCTAAGTCGAGGGTTTGTAGTCGGTATGAGACCCCGCTGATTAAAATGTGCTCCTATTTGGATGCTCCTCCAATAGACTCTGGCAAGAAAATCCAACTGCTATCATTCACAGGTTGCTTAACATGCTCGACAGGAAATGGGGCTTGGGCCTTTGTTGCTACCTTTAAAGCAGAGCTCTCTCCCGTAGACAGAACTCTTCATTCTTGGAGGGTAGCCAAACAGGAGAAGGCAAACTCTGATTTTGAACCTCTGCACCCTCTTATGTAAAAGGCGTTAGGAGTAAACACTGAAGATAAATCCGGTAACGGAGTCCCTAAGTCAATTCGTTATTATATCCAACATCGTTCTCAGGACTACTGCAGCACCGCCGGTTCTAAGTTGTGTTGACCCTTGGACAACATCGGTGACGTGGAAAGGGAAGACAAGCTGATTGGGCTACTGCTGATATCTCATAAAACACTGCCGAAGCCTGTGTTCTGGTAAGGAGACACCAGTGTCGCCTCGCCGTTGCTGCAAAACAGGAATACCACACTCTACCAGTTATAAGGATGTACATGATTGGTGTACTGCAAGGTGTCTGGGGCTGTTTACCACGGAATCAAAGGTGATCTCACCTCACTGGATACCTGCAAGCTGGGGAGCCTGCAGTCGGACCTCTCAGCCTTGTTAGTGCTTCAATCCCAGCCCTCTATTCGAGTAGGACAAGGATGTTTTTACGATCACCTCTTGGTGACGGTTTTGTATTAGGAACTTAAATGACAATAGGTAACGGTTTCTTGATCTCTGTATGTTCCAGCACTTACGAGTCACCAACACCTACTTCCACGTCAAAGTTCAACACAGTTCCCTGACGTCTTCCTCGCTCTGGGTTCTGGAAACCAATAGATCTGATCCCCTCAATACGCAAACATTTGAAACATGTTCCATTTCATTTGATCATTTCAGAGTGCTAATTATGACACAGATCATTCTGTTGTGGGCTGCAATCTGAAATGTAAACGAAAGAAGATGCATTAAGTTGAGAAAGCATCATATCACTGCAACTGCGACCCAGTACTCAGCGAAAGCTCTCTTATTCTTTATGTGAGTGAAAGAAGCCCTCTTTACAGACCCACGAAAAGAAATATTCAGCAGTGCTGGGACTCCTTCAGGGACACCACCCGTAACACTACATTGAAGACCTTCGGAAAAAAGTGTAAAAAGTGAAAAAAGTGAAAAAAGACTGTTTCGAGGTGAGCATGAATGTGCTCAAGACGACCGTGGAGGAGATGCGCGCCTTGCTCAGTTGAAGCAGTAGCTCCAACCTACAAGGGCTACAGACAGGAGACAGTGAGTTGTGGAAATGACTAATGGCTATAAGTATGTGAAAGCATCCTATTTTCATTGGACAGGGGTAACATTTGTAGAAGCACCAGAAAGCCATCAGCCTGAACAAGCGTAAGATTCAATCCAGTGTCTTCTCTCTCCTCTTGCAGGATTCCCTCCTTGCTTGATTCCACCGCTTTCTGTTTGCTTTAGATGTCAGACTTACAAACGCGGAGTTTAACAACTCACCAATATACGTTTCAGCCACTTCATGCTATATTGTATAAACGTCTAATATCAACACAAAGTTACACTTGATCCCCGAGGAATGAAGGCTAAAGTAGACGATTGTTATTTTAAATCAGAATGTAAAGAGGTCACCGAAAGCAGCAATGGCATTTTTCGGATGTTCTAACAATTCTGCCAATCAATTATCCTGCATTATGTGAAATATTAAAGTTACTATAACAATAAAGAAACAAACATGTTATATCCCTCGCATTAAAACATAGAAACGCACATCCTAGTTTCATGTGCAAGTCAGATGATGTGTACCTTCCTATTTCATGTTTTCTTCTATATAACACGTTAAGTAGAGTAATTCATCGGACATAAACCTATCTAAAAATAAATATGTTCATATGATGAATGTCGTCAAGGCAATGGATATATTGCATGTTAAGGTTCCGAAGGAAATAACTTTCAAAGAATAATGTTAATATTCATTAAAATCTCACATATATATTTAATATTTAAAACATACCAAATATCAAATACGAAGAAATTTATTAAAATACTCCTATTGTCTCACCTTTTTACAATCATGTTTGCATAAAAAGGGACACATGCACATTGATTAATATAAAATGCAATTTGCTATTCCGAGCAGCAATATATACGAGAAGATAAGATTTGAATACATACACACATATATATATATATATATATATATATATATATATATATATATATATATATATATATATATATATATATTTAAGTTTATCCTGGGTTCAATCGCTGGTAACCACAGAAAGTAAGGTACTCGGTACCTAATACAAAGCAGAGTATGAATATTTAATATAGAAAAGCTTCTACACGACTAGAACTGTTTAATACCGGAGAAATCATCAGGAAGCTGGCTGTCCAAGTAATATGGTATTTATATATTTTCTTGTCGTAGGAGAGGGTAGAGATTTGGATGGGTGGAGGTCATTGGTTGATGGTTTAAAGAAAAGGTAATTATTTAAAAACTATATTTAGAATAACAAAAGCAGAAAGTATTCTATAGACAGGTTCACTCTCAGGGTGCCACTCCTGTTTCTAATTTTTGGCACAAGGCCAGCAATCAACCACTGTATTACTGGTACTTTATTTTATCGACCCCGTAAGGATGAAAGGCAAAGTTAACCTCGGCGGGATTTGAACTCAGATCATAAAGGGACGTAACTCTATGCTTCAAACATGGTGTCCGACTCTCTACCGATACTGCCAATCCACCGCTCTTTTTTTAAATAATTGTTTCTACTTTTGGCACAAGGCCAGCAATTACCCAGTTCATTACTGGTACTTTATTTTATCGACCCGGTAAGGATGAAAGGCAAAGTTAACCTCCACGGGATTTGAACTCAGACCGTAAAGGGACGTAACTATGCTGGAAAGCATGAAGTAAATAATCTGAAATCTGAAATCTGAAGTAAATAATACTGCCTGGATCGCAGTAACTTTACTGTCAATTATTGCTTACCGCATGTATTGTAACTATTTGTTTTGTTTTTGTTTTCCTAAATTCATGACAATAAATATATTTTATCTGCGTATTTGCTCGAAATCCACTACACTCGGAAATATATATTGTTTTACAAGAGACCGAATGGAATGTTTTAAATAAGGGAAATTCTAAGGATTGTCTTCATATTGAAGTCATTGACTTTACTATATATATGTACATACATATATGTACATACATACATATATGTACATACATATATATTTTTTTTTTCTGTCTCTGTGTTTTCCATTTACAATATATACAGTGGCAGTTTAGAACTCCTTCCTACTTACATGTAAATCTTAATATTGCTTTATAAGTTAGAGTTTAATATCTATTTACAATTACGTTCATATTTTCAAGAAGATATGCTACAAATGGAATGTATTAATTGTTTGTTGAACACGTGCTTGTGTAGATTTATTTTCTAGTTTTTCTTCTTGCCTACTTCACCGAATATGTATCATATTTTTAAAGACTGATAAACCAGGAGATTCGTGTTATTTAACTTGGTTCTTCCGGTGTAGGGTTCTAATTAAAAGCCGTTCCCGTGTTCAAACCACGTGATTTGTGTTCATAATAAGGATATATTTCCCAGAGTTTTCTTTTTATTTTAACGGATATATCCATGTTTAGCAGGATGAACCATCACACAGATACTCCCTTCATGACTTGAAACCACATAAACAAATTGAACCGGTGGAACAATCGATCACACAGACAGAGCAGCTATGGTGACAGTACATGAACCTCAGAAGACTAGCGACTTCAACAACCAAACAATTACATATTCACCCAGTTCTAACAAGCAACCAATATTATTATATATTATATCAATATGTTAGTGGAATTACAGCGAATTCCATCGTTACATGTTATTCTTTCTATTATTTTATTTAATATTGTTACTGTATTTCCTCTATAGAAAGTGTGCTTTATGTCGTAATAGTTGTTTTCATTGCTTTCTTTCTCACATTGTTTTCTATAGAAATCATGTCTGATGCGCTATTTCTGCTAAGTTGTTTACTTTTTTTTGTTTTTCTTTTGTGTAATGCTGTTGCTGTTTTACCTTCTATAGAATTATACTTCTTGTTGAAATAACTCTTGTTATTGCTTTCTTTCCCTCTGGTTTTCTTAGAAAACTAGTATGAAGCATATATATTAATTTTCATTTCCAAATGAAATAGTTTAAGCCAAGATAATGCTTAACCATTAATTGCCACACAATATTTATTTATTTATTTAGTTGCATTGTCTTTCAATTCACATTTTCTTTCATTCGGTTTCCTACCCCACTTTCAATATTTCTTCCTTCCTTTCTTTTATATTTTGCATTTTGAAATCAATATCAATATATATCGTTTGAACTCATTTCTGAAAGAATTTTGCGAGGCGGTATTCATATTCATTTCAAAACCGAAATTTTGTCTGGTCACACCAACAAAGTATGCAAGATTTCATTTTTTCTCTTTAAATCTTTTCTATTCTGAATTATCATTCACTAATGACGAGATACTCACTGAGCCGATATAAGACCTACTCTATAATTTGCCTTCATTCTTTTCTTTCTGTTCACTCATTGTATCTTCCCACTTCATCGATTCGTTATTTCTCTCATACGTGTCGATTATCTGAAAAAAAGTTTTTAGATACTTCTTAAATTGCTATTTAAACAGACATCAATAAAATGTTTGCTTACTACATCCTCTTATTATAAGCACAATAACGTAACAGCTCTCTCTCTATATATATACATATACATACACACACGCCCACACACAAATATACAATTATATATATATATATATGCACACTCAAACTTACACACACATAAATATATGTATATATATATATATATATATATATATATATATATATATATATATATATATATAGTGTGTGTGTGTATGTGTGTGTGTGCGCGTGTGTGTATGTGTGTGCGTGCGTGTGTGGGTGGGTGTAGTTTTTAGTGTGGAATATAGGGGAACACTAATTTCCAGGTAGACTCATATACGGTGATTAAAGGAGTTTGCACATATGAATGGGTTTGTATAATTATAACCGTATATGCATGCATAAGTTATATACACATATCCCAGTTCCCACATACGCAAACAATATTATATATATATATATATGTATATATATATATATATATATATATATATATATATATATATACATATATATATATATATATATATATATATATATATATATATATATATATATATATATATATATATATACACATATACATGCGTGTGTGTGTTTGTATATATAAATATATGCATATAGATTTATTTACATATATATACATATATATATATATATATATATATATATATATATATATTATATATGGAGAAAAACATAAGGAAGTGTACAAGTGGATCACAACACCTTGTTTTAATGCAATCTATATTTCGTTCCTGAACCAATTCATTTATTCCACTCATTCATTAAGAATATATTTTATCATGGTTGTTTTCTTTTCAGTTTAATATAGCTTTATCGATTCCATTTTGATATATGACAGAAGAAATGTTTGTATCGCTATCGATAAGTGTAAAATAATACATATATGAAGTTTTAGAAGACGTATCAATCCCAAAGGCAGAGAAAGATTGTGGCCACAGTCGATTGCTCTAAACAATAGTTTAGAAGAATGAATAAGTTACCCCTATTGAAGGTAAAGCGGCCAACAACTGCAGCAACATATCGAACTCCGTACCTATTATACACACATCACTCTCAGTCACTCACATATACATACAGACACATAAACAAACACGCATAACCCCACCCCCTATAGATATATATATACACACACGCACGCACACACACACACACAAACACAGACATATATGTATATATATATATATATATATATATAGATATATTACATGTACAGATTAAAGTTTAAGCAAAAAACCTTGCTTTTACCCTTTTACGGGATCATCTAAAACTGAGTTTCACTTTCAGAACATCCGATAAAAGGGTGTAAGCAGCGATTCTTTGCTTAAACTTTAACCTCTACATGCATTAAACATCTGCTCTACGTGGTTTATATATATATATATATAATTTTATATATCAGATCAAAAGATGGTTAAAGGAGTTCCATGTATTTTATTATGCGCATTTCAAAAACAAACATCATCATGCAATAATATTTGTGTTTTCATCAGATAAAACAGGAGGACATGATATGAAGGCTAAAAAACACTTGTGGATAGTGCAGTTTTAAATCAACATATCATGATATGTTGATTTAAAACTGCACTATCCACAAGTGGTTTTTAGCCTTCATATCATGTCCTCCTGTTTTATCTGATGAAAACACAAATATTATTGCATGATGATGTTTGTTTTTGAAATGCGCATAATAAAATACATGGAACTCCTTTAACCATCTTTTGATCTTACATATTATGTATACTCCAGTCCTACAAACTGTAGAGTGCTTCTTATCCGATATCTGCATTGCTTTATTGTACTACAATAAAACTCACCTCCTACATATATAATTTTATATATATATATGTGTGTGTGTATATATATATATATATATATACACTTTCATATACATTTTCTTGCATGCTACGGACGTATGTAGTTAGGGATCTTCTCTGAGGTGCTCCCTTGATAAGCTGGCTTACCTCACAACAATGTTACATATCTATGATATAACATTCTTGCATAGTGACCAGCGAAACTGTAAAGTCGGGACAAAGGAAAAAATAGGTATATTGTATCTATTATTCCTTTTTATATTATTTTACATAACTCTGATATTGTGTCAATTTAATTATTTCGATTATTTTGTCTCTCATAATCATAGAGTAACACTGGTTAAGGTCGACAACATACAATCTCACATACTTGTGAAAAATATATGTTTATATATACATGTATATGTATGTATACACATATATTTGTATACCTCTCATTATTGTCTCTAACTCCCTCACGGTAGAGTAACCACGGAAGTATAGTGACTGCTTTCAAGCAAACACTATATACACTTCTAGTCAACCTTACCACCCCTCTGTAGCCTATGTAACATATCAATATCTCCCTCCGCCTTCTGAAATATTTTCACTGCTACAAGGGATCAATCCCCTTTCTTGACCGATGTATCACGTGATAGAGTCTCCCTCCGCCTTTCTGAGATTTTCTCGCATGCTACGGACGTATGTAGTTAGGGCTCTTCCCCGAGGTGCTCCCTTGATAAGCTGGCTTACCTCACAAAAATGTTACATATCTATGATATAACATTCTTGCATAGTGACCAGCGAAACTGTACAGTCGGGACAAAGGAAAAAAATAGGTATATTGTATCTATTATTCCTTTTTATAATATTTTTTATATATATATATATATATATATATATATATATATATATATATATGAAGATAGACATAGAATATTCGAAAATATTCTGTATGTTTATAATAAACATGTTGAAGACCTAATCGCTATAGAATAGAATACGTCACGTATTACAATTAGATTCTCGATAAAAGCAAGGGAAGTAACCTACGCGTTTCATTCTTATTAGAAATCTTCAGGATTACATATCCAGTGCTTTTATCGAGAATGACACAGCTAGAGACTTATAGAATACTTAGCTGTGTACAGGAACTGGTTTGAAAGAATATTCTATGTCTATCTTCACATATATATCGCTATTTCAGAGCATTTAATCCAATTTCTAATTTCTGCCGGACCGGCAACCGCTCTTTCAAACCAGTTCCTGTACACAGCTAAGTATTCTATAAGTCTCTAGCTGTGTCATTCTCGATAAAAGCACTGGATATGTAATCCTGAAGATTTCTAATAAGAATGAAACGCGTAGGTTACTTCCCTTGCTTTTATCGAGAATCTAATTGTAATACGTGACGTATTCTATTCTATAGCGATTAGGTCTTCAAAATGTTTATTATAAACATACAGAATATTTTCGAATATTCTATGTCTATCTTCACATATATATCGCTATTTCAGAGCATTTAATCCAATTTCTAATTTCTGCCGGACCGGCAACCGCTCTTTCAAACCAGTTCCTGTACACAGCTAAGTATTCTATAAGTCTCTAGCTGTGTCATTCTCGATAAAAGCACTGGATATGTAATCCTGAAGATTTCTAATAAGAATGAAACGCGTAGGTTACTTCCCTTGCTTTTATCGAGAATCTAATTGTAATACGTGACGTATTCTATTCTATAGCGATTAGGTCTTCAACATGTTTATTATAAACATACAGAATATTTTCGAATATTCTATGTCTATCTTCACATATATATCGCTATTTCAGAGCATTTAATCCAATATATATATATATATATATATATATATATATATATATATATATATATATATATACGATATATTAACAAATGGAAACTATATTTGTAAGACCATATTTATTTCATTATACATATTTCAAGGACACCAAGTTAGATTATGGTGTGCCCTCATCAGATAAAATATAATATAGATCAATTTTATAAATAAATATTTACATACCCTTAAAGAATGCGACCATTTCTGTTGGAAGCTCCAGGATAGTATATATATATATATATTTATATATATATATATATATATATATATATATAAACAGATGAAATCGAAAATGCAACTGGAGTCTTATTTTTAAAAAAATATATATTTTTATTTTGTTCCTTTACCGGTTTCGCAGTTCTTCAGCTTTTAAAAAGTAGTGTTGAGATGGAGGGTCTGTGGAAAACCACAGACCCTCCATCTCAACACTACTTTTTAAAAGCTGAAGAACTGCGAAACCGGTAAAGGAACAAAATAAAAATATATATATTTTTTTTAAATAAGACTCCAGTTGCATTTTCGATTTCATTTTTTTTTCTTTATACATCCACTCGTGTAGGACACCTCGGTTATTTTTCATTTCGTAAAAAAACTTACTTTCTAATATAGATATATGCGCGTGTGTGTATGTGTATGTGTATGTGTGTGTGTGTTTGTGTGAGTGTGTGTGTATGTATATATATATATATATATATATATATATATATATATATTTATATATATATATATATATATATATATATATATATATATATATATATATATATATATATATATATATATATATATATATATATATCACGATAAATTATGTTAGCGCACTGGTGTGTTACCTTTTCAACATATTGTATTTTAAAGAGCTCAGGATTTCTTCTCCTTTGAGCACATTATTTAGAGGGAATAGCGAGGGCCTATGGCTCCGTTAATTTATCGTGATATTTCGCTCCTTATAACAGTCTTTCCTATCTCTCTGTTTGGTTGAGCACACTTCTCTGAGTGGTTTTGGGCTCCCCTTTTTAGCAGTTCGTCCCTCAGAGGCCACTGGTTCATGCCCTTAAACACGCCGTGACTTCTCTCTCCCATGTGTAGCTGGACAGTTGCTTTTAAAATTCTCTTAGTGTTGTCTGAAATGTATAGCCTTACACACGCTGATGAACCGAGGTTAATCAATTTCTTTCAACAAATTACTGGCGAAACATATCTTTGCATTTGTATCTTTGGATTTGTACGTGTGTTATATAGTTATAAAGGTATTTATTTACGCTTTAATTCATATTTTTAATTATCTTGTCTATAGTCTGCCTTTCACAGGTTATAGATTCCATACACTGGTGGTTTTCCCCCTGTTTTATTGATAGCGCACTGTATATCTCTCTCTGGTGTGTTACCTTTTCAACATATTGTATTATATTTATATATATATGTATATATATATTATATTATATATATATATATATATATATATATATATATATATATATATATATATATATATATATATATATATATATATATATATATATATATATATATATATATATACATATATATATATTAAATACTAAATGACAGGAGGACTGACAGGTTGTATTCCCATAATTATTTATTTCTGCAAACACTATTTCAGTAGCCAGACTGCGTAAGAAACTTGTGCCATATGCAGGTGTAAACTGTATAATAGTTGTATACAAAATGATTGATGGTAAACACTCCCTTGGGATACACTCGCTATATAACATGCGATAGTATTTTTCCATTATAACTAGCAGCAGGACCTGGCGTTGCACGGGGTAGGAAACGTGATAACAACACGCATATGCAAAGATTAAGGAATATAGCTGTGTAATTTTTGAATTCCGTTATACTCAGGGTATGATTGTTCATCTATTGGAAACGTAGAACACCAGGCCCGAATAGCGAAACATCTGTATGCATGTGCAAAATCTGAAGGAAATCAGCTTGATATTCATTAAGCGTACTAAATTTAAGAGTATCATTTTTCTTCCATTTGGAGAAAATCGGTTAGGTAGTTTTCTAGTTTTATAGATTCGCACCCAGTCATCTACTGTAACTGGCAAAGTAGGTAGAATTAATGCTACACAAGGTATACAACGCCACGAAAACTAAAAGTGGACGGAAAGGAAGTGCTTGGCTATTGAAAGGCCTCGTAGTAAATGCAATTGCTTAAGACTGGTGAAAATAGTATAGTGTACGTACTAACTTTCTGTGGAATGAGTGGAGGATTGATCTCGAGCAGCTATCCCAGTAGTATCAGTGTCAGTGGGCTGATTGCAGAAATCCTGTATGCGAAAGGAGTAAGTAAGTGTTGTGGGGCGTAAGTCTGTTCACGAATTACGTCACGGATGGGGACCACACGTCAGTCTGAAGGAGCGACGTAGTCAATTGTGTGAAAACCAAGTAGGGATCTACGTTTAAATCGTGATATTGAGATGACGAAATCAGCGTCGCAACGCAGCTGCAGCAGAAGGGTGGGTCATAGTGCAATTAGCAGAAACGCTGGGTGACACTGGTTGCACTGCGTTTACACAGCAACAAAGGTAAGAGAAAAGGGGTCACCACGGAATTAGCTCAACCGCTGTTCGGCGCACTTGCGCAGGGCGTTCATACTGCGGTGTAGATGCAACAAACGGGGTCTTATTAGAAGCAGCAGAGACGTGGCATTTACGGTGTCAATAATGCGGCAACGTACACAGGGCCCGGATTTGCGCGTGATGAAAGAACGAAGCGACTACAGGGCGCCGACAAAAAATGTTAAGGTCCTCCTTATTCGCTTCATCCCCGGAAAATGGTCCTGCTTAAAAGTAAGTAATTGTTGTGCCCTCTGTTAAATAAACCAAATTTTTAACGAAATATTATTCACTACTTACGATGTTTAAGTAGCGTTTATATTTAAAATGAAAATGGCATGTAATGCACAATGCTAATTCATGAACTTCCTAGAAACCATTAATGGAATCGGAAATTCTTTTGCCCACAAGATTGCGAGGGGTCTATCTATTGTGTGCTGCAAATTTCGAGGAAATGGGCTGGATTATCTTTAACTTACGCCACAAAAGACCCTAAAAGTGCCTAAAAATGGCGGTTTTTCGCCTAATGTGAAAGTCAACATCTTTTCGCTCATTCTACTTTAAGAAATATAAGTAACGCATGTGAACAGTTTGAAAAAGATCGGTCGGGTACATCTCAAGTTTTAGGGATTTACACAGACAGACACGCACACATACAGACGGACAGACAGACATCCTCTGTTTTATATATTTAGATAGATGATAGCCTGGATTAAATGCATATATCTCACCTATGTTTATGATGGTATAACTTTGGATTACATCCGATATGAATCTAAGACTGAGCGGCGCATGGAACCTGGTGAGAGCTAGGTATTGTGTATAGGTTTTCTTTTCTCATTAAATCCTGCGTTGCTTCAGTTTAGATTCTTTTCGACTTTATCATTAACTTCACTAGTATGGATAACTAGCAATGTATGGCATACGTTACGACACCTACTGGCGGTGGAGACCCTGCTAACTAAGTTCCGGACGCCTGGGTCTGTCTAACATTATTGAGTGCTTGGAAAAATTTAAATTTCTATTTTCTTCGGTATAGCGTAATACTCGGAACGATTGGTGGGACTCTGGTCCCTGGATGTATTGGGGAGGGGGGGGGGGCGCTATTTCAGTTGTTGTTCATTATTATCTTCAACAACTTCATTATATTGTACAATATCAGTTTTATCCACTTTTGTTATCCAGTAATCTATACAGAAATATGTATGAATTCGCCTGGGAAGTAATCCCAAATTTAATGTGTATTTTCTAGATAATTGATAATGTGTTTAATACGGAATTTATATATATATACACACACATATATATATATATATATATATATATAAATATATATATATATATATATATATATATATATATATATATATATATATATGTCCCAAGGGTCTGATAACATCAACACCATAAGCACAGAGCTGGCATATCTAAGAACTGAGTAAATGCCTGATGAGGTCATAGCCATTCAATGGCTATCATCGAAATATATATAGCAGTAAATAAAGGATTGTGAGTTCATGCAATTGATTTATGTTTCGTCACTATATATATATATATATATATATATACATATATATATATATATATATATATATATATATATATATATATATATATATATATATATATATATATATCGTGGTAAAGCCTTGTTAACGAATTAGCTATTAGATTTTAAATACAGATTAATAATCACTTGTGAAAGCAGTATTGAGTGTTCGTCGTAATAGAATTTCACCGCTCTGTTACCACGTAGCACAGTGTATACACCACAGTGTCGGTATAATAATAAATTAGATAATAGAACGTTTGTATTGCACTATATTCTATTTATTAAAGAATCACTGTTGCACTTGTTTCGATAGCATCGGCTACGTACTACTCAAATACGATCCCATAAGACAGTTTGTTTACTTTCTTAAACATAAGTAATGCACGTTCTTATCTGAGATACCAGCTGGCAGGTTTCGCACTTGTTTCGACACCCCTCAACTAGCTTATTGAATTGCTTAGAGATGTGTTTTCTTGTTTGCAAAATTTAGGGCACTACATGTACAATAATTAGAGGTGGTTCTTATTACACTAATCTATTTTCTTGTCATCCGCTTCATATTCTCTTCTCCGTTAATGGCTTGTTGACACTTAGGTCACTCTGCAGTTATCAGCCCATCATTCACGTATGTTACGTGTTGTCAACCGCTACAACAACAAACAGCAGCAGCAATTGTTACTTTGTAAACCACGGGCCTGGTATTCAATGTCTTATAAAAATACAAGGTAAAATATAATAGTTAAATAGAAAATAAACTGTAAATTAAGATAGTATAATGGTGGAAACAATAAATTGAAAGTGGCAATGATTGTGGTAGCATTCCAAAGGACAGTGCTGGAATCCTGTGTATTTTACAAATAATAACTGATTGTAGATAATAATAGTGTTAATAATTTTTTTATTGGCCACTAGCGGATTTACCCGGCGTTGCTCGGGGTTTGAAATTATGCTAAGAATATACAGCTAGGAAGTAAAAGAAGAACATTATTTTTCCCCAACCCGTCAAAATAAGCAGAAGTCTTCAATAATTAATGCAAACGAATAATTAGTGCAATATTTGTACACATAAAACTATGCTGATAATGAAGTAAAACACTGAACAGGACGTCCTTATACAAATGATTAAAGATAATACACGTGGCAAATCTGTAAAAAAAACAGGCAGTTTTGCTAAAGTACAAAAAGTTGTAATGAAAGCAGAGGTGTGTACAAACAAAAAAACAATGAGAGTAGAATAAGAGAAAATCTATTCTTTGAGAGCATCCTTTACTGTGTATGGTTAAATTTTTAACTTATAATCCAAAATATCCTGCATGTCATATTCATTTGTATGTTTTGTAATGAGTAAGGTAAAGTCAAAGCAGAGTTGTAATAACTCTTTTTGTTAACACTAAAGCACTTCAGGATAGACGATGTTCTTTGTTTTTTTCTTTTCGGAACAAACGCAAAGAGTTTATCTCTGCTGCCAACTCGTGAGCAGGCAACGTAGAATTGTCCGTGCGAAAAGCAAGGTTCATCCAAGTGAATTCCAGCTACAGACAGAGTTTGAACTTGCGGCTTGTTTATGGACATCGCAAAGGCAACACGGAAGGGAAATTGGGTTCGGTGAAAGGAGAAGGGAGTATCCACGCTTGATGTAGTCAGGCTAATTTTTGTTATTATCACATCCTCACCTTTTCCACATCCGGATAGAATGGTAGCATCAATAGTAAGTGGAGACAGTTTTTTAATCACAAGGCGTGTACCATTGCATAGTTTTGGAGGAGTGATATTTCTCAGCAAAATAACTGGTGTTGCCTCTTTCAGAACCAATGTATTAGGAGGTAAACCAGGAGGATTTAAAGAATTTAGAAATTCAACTGGATAATTGACCGCATCCTGTGAATCACATACAGTATCAAAAGATTTATATATCCGTGGACATCCAGGAAGAAGCTGAAGAAGCTAATCGTTCATACAGCTAACCGTGATATTTTTGGGTGCAAGTATGGCTCTTTCGCATAGCCAATGAAGATTCGTATAGTTATCACGCAAGTTCAGGAATACACTCGCCTTGAGATCATCGACAGTTTCAACTACATTGCAGATGTGATCAATTGCTATGTGTCCATCTGTATCCGGAGGTAGGTTACCATCTCTCATTGTAGTAATGTCTCCAGAAAATGTTGATGACAGAGGGTCCCCATGCAACCTTGCACGCATGTTGGTAGTTAGTCTTAATGATGTCACTTGTCGCCACAATGGTGAAGATTTAAGGCATGCATTTACCGCATCTGCTCTTGTTGCTTTCGGTATTATAGGGAGAGTCTGTCTGAAGTCTCCTGATAGCAGAAGGGTGACACCCCCCATAAGTTCACTGCAAACACGTATGTCTTGCAAAGACATGGCTAGTGCCTCAAGAGCACCTTTGTGCGCCATTGTGCACTCATCCCAAACAATAAGGTGATACCTTCGCAGCAGATGAGCCCTTTCGGAGTCTTTGGTGATATAACAAGTAGGAGTTTCCAATTTTGCCAAATCAAGGGGCAATTTAAAAACTGAATGTGCCGTCCTTCCACCAGGGAGCAAAGTTGCTGCGATTCCAGAGGAAGCAACTGCTATTGCTATGTCCTTATTCTGTCTAACCTTTGCAAGAAAAAGTATAGTAACGAAAGTATTTCCGGTCCCCCTGGAGCATCGAGGAAAAATATGCCACCTCTTCTTTGAAATACCAATTCAGTAATGGTGTTATTATCCAGTCGCTGATCAGCTAGAAGTTTTGGCTCATTATCTGTGACGTAGAGGCCGAGATCATGGATGTCATAAGAAGTCTCCTGTATGATATCTGTGGGAAGCTTGTTTGATTCTGTGCGATGAGTTTCTGGTAAACCGTAGTAACGTAAAACCTTTCCTCCAATCAGAGCTAACGTGTCCTCAATATCAATAAGAGCTCTGTTGTATAATTCCTTAATAAAGCCGACCTCTATTTCTGGCAGCAGCAATTGTGCTTGGTGTCTGTAGTCATCTGTTAGTTCATCCCTATATTTCATCCACAAGGACAGAGGATCAGATAAGTTGCACGAGTGCAAACGTACCGCAAATAAATTTCTTAGGCTGGCAGGTGAATGTGAAAGAGCAACTTCCGCCATCGTTGCATCCCACTGCGAACCATCTTCCAGCAATCCACGCCTCAAACATACCTTTGTGTAAAACCATCATCAAAATCTCGTCAATCAAATGAATGTGATGTTTATATTGAAAAGTATGTTATCTCCCTTTTTTATAAGGATTGTCAATAAAGTTTGTTATCTCCCTTACATCAATTTTTCTATCGATAATTTTGATATCGATTTTTTATTGCTCAGCGTGGGTCGGTTTGTGATGTCACAATCTTATCGACCTGTAGAACGTGCACAGAAAATTTCGTCAAATTCAGTTGGTAATTGTGAAAGCCTTATGCATGCCAAGTTGTACACAGACACACACACATCCTCGCTTTTATATATATAAAGATAACGTCGGAAATATGTAGTACAATACAAACCAGTGACAGTGGAGGTTTACACAAAACGTGTAAAAATAAGAAAACAATAAGCAATACTATTACAATAACAAAATTCCCCAATGTGGAAGCATTTCCCAGGTGTAATTTAGGAACACACACATGCTAAGACACCTTACATTCCAACAGCACGCTAAAACTATCCAAGCTAAAATTGCATGGTCAGAGTAGACATATTCCCACAGGCAGTTCTCACAAAATTCAACTACATGTTAACAAATGTACTGTGGAATGGGGGTCAAAATCTCTCTTTCCACCCTCATCTTCCTCTCCAAGTGAAACTTGAAAAGTTGATGACGGCTTGGCGCAGAGAAGTGTCTGACTTCTGTAACTTCAGCCACGTGTGCCATACAAACACTTTCGTTACAGTCAGCAGGCAAACAAAACTAACTGGCCTTCCAGACCAACTGAATTAATCTTCATGATTTATTCGGTTTTTAGCCGGATCCGTTCTACACGCGATGATAGCTGTTCGACAAAACTCCACGGATATTGGAAAGGTGCATGCAGAACGGTTTTATCGCTCTGCACATATATTGGACAGGTCCGCCTGACACCGCCTCCGTGCCTTTAGAGATTATTTCGAACCGGCAGTGCTTCTCGGTATCACTACCAAATTAAGGATTTCTGGAAAATTCCCATTATCGCTGGTGATAAGGCTTTCCGGAACAGACCGATCAGTTCGATTTCGTCGACTCCAGAAACCTTTCCGAGAATATCCGCGCATTTACCCACAACTAGTCGCTGTAGAATACAAATTCCACCGCCGCATTGCCAGACTGGTAAAGGGCAATGTGCGCCTGGCCACACAACTGCAGATCAATAAAAGAGATGAGCTGCGGAAAGACCTGTTTGTCAAACGGTGACAACAACTTTTCAGCATTTAGGAACATCTGGAGATGACGTAGCATATTTGCACATTATCAACCATAGCATGCCCAGACCTCTAGGTAGAATGTGCCAGTAATAGATGTACCGTAGAGATTACATAGAGATAACTATAATATACATATAGTATATATACATATATATCCCTCACACACATACACACACACACATATATATATACACACACACACACACACACACACACACACACATATATATATATATATATATATATATATAAGCAGCGATTCTTTGCTTAATCTTTAATATGTTATTGTAATAAATATATATATATATATATATATATATATATATATATATACAATACATAAACAGAGAAAGCCTTAAGCGATACTCCGACCAACTCTATCTCACTCAACAAACATTAGGATATACTTAAGTATTATCCCAATTTAGTGTTTGGGGTGCTAACTAATAAGTATTTCGTGGATAGCTGGTTGTATTATTTTATATGAGACATTATTAAATAGATATCTCTTTCCTTCCAGACGGCCGTTTCGTTATAAGATTTCTACAATTTTGGATAAATTATTTCCAGGTTATGTAGAAACTTATGTATATTCCGTAGTTTTATACACAAGCGGGCTATTATAAACTCATTAGTGGATGCCCAAATAATATCGATATAAGAATTATATCGACATTAATAGAATGGTGACGGTCTCCCTCAGCGCTAAGAAGAGACTGGTAGATTAGAAAATCCAACAGTCCTCCCAAAGATAAAATACAAGCTGTCCCCAAAAGGGTAAAGGGAGGTCATCTTAAAATAAAACAATATACACGCTGGTCATTTAAACATGTTAGTTATTAACCACGTGTATAAGAAGTCAATTGGAAATTAAAAGAATAACCATATGTATACACAACCAATGCACACACAGAGATATTAAAACATAATAAATACATGTATGGATCACCCATATACACACATAGCCATTCTCGAAAGATAAATCAGACATGGGATACAAGGGAGATCAATCAGTATTTCATATAAGAAATAATAATAATAAAGAGTGTCATACCTTATATCTGGAAATCATATCAGGCCCCCAAGAGTATATATTCAATACATAAACAGAGAAAGCCTTAAGCGATACTCCGACCAACTCCATCTCACTCAACAAACATTAGGATATACTTAAGTATTATCCCAATTTAGTGTTTGGGGTGCTAACTAATCAGTATTTCTTGGATTACTGGTTGTATTATTTTATATGAGACATTATTAAATAAATATCTCTTTCCTTCCAGACGGCCGTTTCGTTATAAGATTTCTACAAATTATTCTATAAATAATCTTAAAATATAACGAAATACACGCTCGTCATTTAAACGTGTATAAAAAATCAATTGGAAATTAAAAGAATAACCATATATACATATATGTATATACATACATGTACATACGGTTTCTATATATATAATTGTTTCTACTTTATGCACAAGGCCAGCAATTACCCAGTACATTACTGGTACTTTATTTTATCGACCCCGTAAGGATGAAAGGCAAAGTTAACCTCAGCGGGATTTGAACTATATATATAATGGCGATGAATTAGTTTTGCGAGGTTTTTGATATTAAATCGTGTGTCGAAACAAATATTGTTATAATTGAGGTGGTTGTCATATTTGTGTAATATTGCCAGAATTAATAACAGAACACACTCACTGTTTGGTTGGTTTTCGCTTTTCGCTTCAGCGTCTTTTATATCGGTAATCTAATTTATTCGGTCCTCAATGCTGCCAACGGTCAAAAATGATACAGATACAATATAGACACAAAGACATATATATAGTTTATCAAAGTTCTTTTGTTGCACATCTGCAACATCGTTAGTGGTGCTATTGTTTCCTCCCGTTGCATTGTATTTTCTGTTATTAATTCTGGCAATATTACACAAATATGACCCTCCCCAAGTATAACAATATATATATATATATATATAAGTATGTATACGTAGATACATATATCTATACAGACGTACAGTAGTATGTATATACATACATGCACACATTATATGTACGTATGGGTTTACCGAACATTTATTATAATGCTCGGTTTGTTTGTACAGTGTTCAGCAACCATCGTTGACTATTGCTCAGCACTGACAAAGGAACGATGAACTAGCTTCCAGCTTCCCAGCTGTCATCAGCATAGTATACCGTCCAGTTAGTAGATTGAACGTTTGAATTGAACTTATTTCATTCTTTCCATTTATCGTTTTCGGTACACACGGCCGACTAACTCACTCGATATGCAGATTAGGCTGCTCAGCCGTTAATATGCATTAAAAAAGTATATACTTTCAAACGTTCAGAAGATCACGTTAAGGGTGGAAGCAGCGATTATTTGCTTAAACTTTAATCTGTTATTTTAATAAATATTTGCTCTACGGTTCTTATATATTTGATATATATTTATCCTTATCGAGCCCTCTTTGGATTTTCGCCTTCAAATTTATTATTATTACTATAAATATATAGTAATAATTAATAAGTAATTCTAGGAATATTATTACACAGATATATATCTATATATATATATATATATATATATATATATATATATATATATATATATATATATATATATATATATATATATATATATATATATATTTAAATAAGTTTTTAATTAATTATATCAAATATTTTGACAGTATGAAAACGTGGCCTCTGAATCTCATCATAAGCTGTCCGGAGAAAACTGCATTCTTATTTCGGCCTTATTATCCATTGTTATGTGGACGTATATTCACAAGAGAAAACACATTTGCTCCACTTGTGTTTTCGCAGGTATATTTTTTATAGTGAGGGTTATATTTATTCATGCAACATATTTGTTTCAATTTATTCTGTATATTAGCAAACATTTTATTCGTCTTTCATATCACGAAAGATGCATTTCATTGTCGTTCTATACTAGCGTTACTTTAGGATCATTGGCTGTTTTTTACTGACTGCCTTTTATGCTAGATCTGTTTTACAACTTATCACATCGATATCAGAGACTTTTTTATCATCTACTTAAGTTAAATATTTTTTCTGTAATCCCTCTTATCATATTTGTTTCAAATATGACTTTAGATCGTGTGGGTGGTCCTTTTAGTTATGAATCATAGTCGTTTGAGATACAGGAACAGTTTGATACTGTATACTATTGAAGTTCCGAGCATTAATATCAAAAGCCGATTGCTGGGAAATACTTCTGCATCAGTAATTATACACTTAGAAAAATCAGTACGGCTCATTTCTAAGTAATGCTACTAATATGAAACAGCTATAAACGCCGTAAGTTTAAGTCAGGCTACATTTGATATTCGAAACATGAGAGTGGGGAGTTAGTAATTTGTTTTAATTCGGTTAGTTGACCGATTTTCATTTCATTTCTCCTAGATTAACCTAAATCTAAATATTATCTTCAAAACGGTCGTTGATATTTCTACCCGAGTGACTATACTATAACCCGCTGGGTGTTGTCACACATAAATACGTCAGCATATATATATATTCTATATATAATATTTATAAATATATGTTGTTTAAATGATTTGGAATTAATAGGAATTAATAGAATATCATTACTGAAAGAGAAAATTATAATGCTGCTGATGATGATGTTGATGGTGATCATGATGATAAAGGTGATAATGTTGATGATGATGATGATGATGACGATGAAGTCGATGAGGATGAGGATGGTGTTAGTGTTAGTCATCGTTATAGTGATGTATGTGGTGGTTCAAATACACTGATAAATAATTTAAATCACGTTTTCAAGATTTCATGAAATTACTAACATGCCCACCAAAAGTTATCTCTCAATAAATTACTGTATAACTAAGAATAAAATACAGGCTAACTTAATTGATATTTACCCGTATGTTGTTCTTGATATTACATTAACAAGATAATATTTAGACAGACATAGCCTAGCAGCACTGTCTATCCTGATACTCTACCTTTAATGTAACCATTCTCACAGAGGACACTGACAACCAGTTCGCATTGCTGACCTTTAGAGAATACATAGGACTCTCAGTTTGTCTCTTTAACGACAATTGCCTGTTGATGAGAAACTTGCAAAGTGCTATTATCATTATTATTCGGTGAATTGGCAGTATCGGTAGAGGGTCGGACGCCATGCTTTCCAGCATAGTTACGTCCCTTTACGGTCTGAGTTCAAATCCCGTCGAGGGTAACTTTGCCTTTCATCCTTACCGGGTCGATAAAATAAAGTACCAGTAATGAACTGGGTAATTGCTGGCCTTGTGCCAAAAGTAGAAACAATTATTATTACGACTGTTAACTGTTAATTACCAATTTTTAATACTTGCAATTAATAGTTTTGGTAGGGTCGAAACCGTATGGTGCTGGCAAGTGAAATGTAAGGCTTTTAATGTTTTCATGACGAATTACCTGACTTTTATTAGTTACCGCATATTCGGTTCGGGTATGGTCATTTCACGATTATATCATATGGTGTTCGCTCAAATTTCAGTTTACAACCCGGTTATGTTTTAGCATGACTGAGATGGGCAAAATCGAGACTATATCCTATGCCACAATGCATTATAATATTGTATAGATCTCCATAATTATATGTATTTATATACAGATCAAAATAAAAAAATAAAGATAGAAATCATTACACAAGTCTTTTTCTTTTGCGCATATATATACTTATATATATATATATATATATATATATATATATATATATATATATATATATGGGGTGTGTGTGTGGGTGTGTGTGTATGTGTGTGTGTGTGTGTGTGTGTGTGTGTGTGTGTGTGTGTGTGTGTGTGTGTGTGTGTGTGTGTGTGTGTCGTTGTTTTTTTTAAATATAATTCTGGCAATATCATGACAATATAACTCTCCCCAAATATAACAACATATATATATATATGAAAAGATTCAGGACCACGAAGGCTGAGCTCTGGCCGTTTCGACAGCTAGATCTAGCTTTTGAAACGGCCGGATCTCAGCCATCGGTGTCCTGAATCTTTTTCCATATTACCCACTCTACTACCCCAAGTCTCGAGTACTCTGATGGACTATGGTCTACCTGTTTTTTTGCCACACTCTATCTGATATATATATATATATATACACACACACACAGGGAAAGAAAGAAAGAGAGAGATAGAGAGAGAGAGAGAGAGAGAGAAAGAGAGAGAAGAAGAGAGAGACATACACAAAGAAAGCCAGAAAGATAGACTGGAATGTATGTGCATTCTATTGTTTAGGTATTGTTCACTTATATACATAATATACTTATTTATTCCCATACATTTACTTGCTTACATTCTTAAATATATCAACATATTTGTTTTATTTCTTCTCCTGATTTGTCTTTCTTACAGTTTCACATATTAAAACTGCATTAGGAATACATTTTGTTAATATGTTGAACCTATGCACCTCTTCTCATTTATAAGTTATTGTTCAATTTAATTGCCGTTTCGCTTCAATAAATTTTAATATTATTTAAGATTCATTTCACATCAGTTACTTCACCTACCTCACAAATCATGGCCACTATTGTTTATTACTTGCAACCGGTGACTTTCTCTTCTTTGAGAACCGAAATATAGGGTATATTCGTATTTCTACAAATATTATATTACTTCTATTTACTCACATTTACAAACGTTTCTACTTCCTTTGTTTTAACTTGCCGCGTTACTATATAAACGAATGTCTTCCAGCCATATTTTTAAGGATAATATGGGTTCAACCCCGGAAGGAGATATATGTGTTTCTACTTTTGGCACAAGGCCAGCAATTATCCCAGTTTATCGACCCCGTAAGGATGAAAGGCAAATTTAATCTCAGCGGGATTTGAACTCATCATAAAGGGCCGTAACACTTTGCTGCAAAGCATGGAATCCGACCCTCTACCAATACTGCCAATTGAGATATATTGTATACTTCTTACTATGTATATATATATATATATATATATACTTAGGTTAGTAGGAGTTAGGTATTATATACCCGTGTCCCGTTAAGGTATTGGCAGCATAATAATTAGCTCTATGCTTTGGAGCAGAGCCGTATATATGAAAAAGAACACAAGAGCGTCTACAACATCAAAAGATTTTTATTGGCTAACAATGTTTCTTCCTTACGTGTAACTGTAGGATTCATCAGAGCTATAAAAGGGGTGTGATTGGTGTTATGGACTCTACCAACCAAACACCCAAGAACAAAGAGTAAAGAGAGTAAAGAGCAAAAGTAGGGGACGATAAGTCTAATTTTGTTCTTGGGTGTTTGGTTGGTAGAGTCCATAACACCAATCAAACCCCTTTTATAGCTCTGATGAATCCTACGGTTACACGTAAGGAAGAAACATTGTTAGCCAATAAAAATCTTTTGATGTTATAGACGCTCTTGTGTTCATTTTCATATATATATATATATATATATATATATATATATATATATATATATATTTAAAAGAACAGAGGTGTATATATATATATATATATATATATATATATATATATATATATATATATATATATATATATATATATATATATATATATATATATGTGTGTGTGTGTGTGTGTGTATATATATATGAAAAATGGCGTGTTGCTTCGTTGCACATGGGTTACATATGTATAAAATTAGTCCTTCATCAGTGATCGTCCAGCCTTCATTGGTATGTCTTCGCTTTAAAGGTCATATACCTCTGGTTAGTCCGAGCAATAAATAAAGAAAGTTACCACGCAGCACGCCATTTCATATATTTATATATTTTCCTCCGCTGCCACCTGTCTGTTTCTTTCTTACTGCATCCCCTTTCTCTGTATCTCTCACCTTCTTTTTACCCCCTCTGCCAGTCACTCTCTCTCCGCTGGCCTCTTTCTCACACTTTCACTCCCTCTCTGCTTCTACCCCTCTTTCACTTTCTCCGGTTTGACCTGTATGAAATCCTTTTCTCGCTCACATCTCACACAGGTCGGATGGTCTGTATCTCTCCTCGACTATGATTTCACAGAACATAAGTTCACAGATATCACGGACTTGTTTCTCCTCTTCCTATCTTTCCGTTGCATTACCATCTTTGTTTGTTTTACATGTCTTGCTCGCTTCACCCTACTTTACGTGTCCCAATAAGTTTCTTTAGTTATTGCTCGCACCAACCAGAGGTATATATATATATATATATATATTGGAACAAGTATGACCCGACGGCAGAGCTCAAGCCGTTTCGACGCCTAATTCTGGACTAAATAAGAATTTTTAGCCTGGTAAATAAATAGCCGAACTTCTCAGGGGGTAATTCCATATATGGTAATATAGTGATTGTCACAAGGATTGGTCAAAAGTTTGTTTTTAAGACATATGATTCTATCATGGCATTTTGTTGACGGTAGGGATAGCTGAACTTGCCGGTAGAAGAAAGAGCGAGAGGGAGTGGAGGAAACCCAGTCAAGCGTTGAAAGTGATTCTAAGGATGGTGTATAGAAGGTTGGAAAAAGTGTACTAGAGAAGAGGGAAGGCGGTGTTGAAAAAATAGGTTAATCGAAATGGAGTAAACAAAAAACATTATAAAAATGACGAAATGTATAAAAAATATAAAAATAAAACATTCTGGTTACTACTCCCCTTCCACAATCACCAAATCTCTCATTGGTATTGCTAAGCTATAGAAAAGTTTAATAGATGGAGAGGAATACTAAATACGAGATTGTAGTGAAAGAATGTTATAAGGCCATCATTACAGGCGGTCTAACACCACTACTATAGTTAGTAGTAATCAGCCAATGCTATCTTACAATGACAGGTTAATAGGTTGAGGTCAACCATACTAAACAATTAATACGAAATATTAATTCAGAATCCCAAAACATAAATACTAATACAATCTCAAAGATAATAATATAACCTACAAAATCACTTGGAGCTTACTGTCCAGAGCCAACTCTTACATGGGAAGACGCCGTCCGTGTAACCTATGCTCGGAGGAAACATCACAAATGCTGTTGTCGAAGGACCAACTCCTAAACAAGAAAGAGGAACTGGTAACTGCATGCAAACACGGATTGCATAGGACTTACCTCGCCCTCAAACCCCATAATGACCCGGGGGTTAGACAAGGGCTGAAACACCCCACTTGCCGACTTTGTAAGGGGTAACCCCTGCTTACAAAGGTAGACGTAACTTTTTTATATTTTTTTATCTTTTCCTCTATATTTCCTTCTTTCCCCATCTCTTCCTAGTCCTTCCAATCCAGATCCCCTTCCTTGTTCTTTTTTTCATCTTCTCGCCAACCCCGATGCAGCCCTTCGGTCATCTGAAGCCTCAGTAACCCCCCCCCCCCTAATTTTAAGATAGAATTGGCCGATTACGCTTTTTATAGCAGATGTATTAGACCCAGATACTTGCTTTCATTCTGGTTGCTGCCCCATTTCCGTGATTTCTAAATTTCTTAGTCGTATTTCTGCATTAGTTTCTTTTACATTAGTATTTATGTTTTGGGATTCTGAATTAATATATCATATTAGTTTTTTATATATATTGTATTAGTATTTATGTATAATATTGTATTAGTATTTATGTATTGTATTAGTATTTATACATATTGTATTAGTATTTATGTTTTGGGATTCTGAATAAATATTTCGTATTAGTTTTTTAGTATGTTTCACCTCAACTTATTAACCTGTCATTGTAAGATAGTATTAGGTGATTACTACTAAGTATAGTAGTGGTGTTAGACCCCCTGTAATGATGGCTTTATAAAATTATTTCACTACAATCTCGTATTTAGTATTCCTCTCCACCTATTAAACTTTTCGATAGATTACCAATACCAATGAGAGATTTGGTGATTGTGGAAGGAGAGTAGTAACCAGAAATTGTTTTTTATATGTTTTATACATTTCCTCATTTTTATAATGGCTTGTTTGTTTACTCCCTTTCGATTTACCTATTTTTAAATGTATAAATTTAATATATTCGAATCCGTTAATTTGTTGAGCTATTTCAAATGTCGAGTAAACCTGGCTGCTATTTTTAGTGGTGTGGGTTTGTGAGACTCGCTAGGATGCCATGTGCGCTGTTTTATTTTTTATATATAGTATACATAAATGTGTCTAGGATACTAATTTATCACCCGCTGATGAGCTTGGATTATTATTTCTATTCACAATTAACTTTGCGAAACAACAAGTTGTCTGGGTGATTGGTAGTTACCACAATTCCGGTTTGTATTTATTCTCCTAATTTTTTCTTAAATTGAGACAAGCGAACCCAATTGTCTATAGTTGTCAATTGTCGGAAATATCTCTTTCTTCGAGCTATTGTGTTGTAAGAGACTATTTTAAGTCCCTAAATCAATTTATACATTTAATATATTCGGCTCCATTAATTTGTTGAGCTATTTCAAATGTCGAGTAAATCTGGCTGCTATTTATAGTGGAGTGGGTTTGCGAGACTCGCTAGGATGCCATGTGCGTTGTTTTATTTTTTATATATAGCATACATAGATGTGTCTAGGATACTAATTTAACACCCACTGATGAGCTTGGATTAGTATTTCTATTCGCAATTAAATTTGCGAAACAGCAACAGGTTGTATGGGTGATTGGTAGTTACCACAATTCCGGTTTGTATTCATTTTTTAATTTTTTTCCTAAATTGAGACAAGCGAACCCAATTGTCTATAGTTAAAATTCTTTTCACCTTAGCGAATCAGCTCCCTTACGATTTGAACACATATAACTATATATATCTGTGTTCGCTTTTCTTTTAATTTCTATTATATATATATATATATATATATATATATATATATATATATATATATATATATATATATATATTTATATATATGGAGAGAGAGAGAGAGAGAGAGAGAGAGAGAGAGAGAGAGAGACAGACAGACAGAGAGAGGGGGAACGAAAGAGAGAGAAAGACAGACACATATAGATATATACATAATATATGTGTGTGTATGTGCGTGTGTGTGTGTACATATTTCACTGAATACACATATGAAAACATATTTGGAGATACAGCCTTGATTTAACACATGTAATTTACATAAATACAAACTGTATCAATTATTATCAGTTTCGAGTATGCAAAATCTGCTGTAAACTTTCGATAGCTCTTTTCTTTTTAGATAGATGTACGTCATTTTAAGATTTAGATGTTCACTCAAATAGATTAGCAGAGCTGTTATCTGCAACCTTGCCCTCTCCCAATGCGTGTCATTGACCTGCTATTTAAAATTCAGTGTTTTCATACATAAATTGAAATACATTTTATGCTTCTTTGCCTGCAGAATATTTCAATACAGAAGAAATTTAAACATATGTAAAATTAATTGAATCGATAATATTTATGTTGTGTCTAAAATGTTGGATTAAAGTTTTAGAGTTTAATTTCATTTAAAATTGTTTTAGATGAAATCAATCGGTAGCCAAGTAAACGAGATTTGAAATAGGTAATATGTGATAAGGTTTATCAATATTGAATGCAATTTTAAATCAGTGGTCTAAGCATAATCGCAGACACATTTGAGGTACTTTATCAGGTAGGATCCAAAATACTATCGGTCCATAACATGCTTGTTCACCAATTATAAGCTATTAACCTCTATTCTCATTTAGAAAGCATGCGGGTTTTGGGAGGAGAACAATGTTGTCCCCATTTAACAAAAATGGTGTCGACGAGGCTCATATGGTTGTAAAAAATCCACTATTGATTAGTTTATATGATCTTTGAGAACTGTCATAATAAACACAGAAATCTCAGTTCTGCATGGTCAATCTTTTGAGAGCATACCCCATCACTGGACATTTTAAAAATCTCACGTGTGATTTCGAACTTCATGAAACATATGTCATTGTGGAACACAAATCTCCAATAATTTCATTCCAATTGAGTACTAACTTCTAAGAATATAAACATCAAATGTGGCATTTTCCAGGGTGACTCACTTTCAACCTTACTCCTTTGCATAGCTTTAATACTCCTTATATCCGAAGGTTTTGGTTACAAAATTGACAACAAGAATAGAAGCCCCCTAATTGAGATGGAGGATTTAAAGCTATATTGCAAAGACAATGACGAGCAGGAAGGTATTTTGCGGACAGTAAAAATATTTAGTGATGATATCAGGATGGGGCTTGGACTTGTCAAGTGTGTGAAAGCTACTTTCAAGAAAGGGGAAGCTTGTCAACTCAAATTCAGTTGAATTAGATGCTGAAACAATCATAAAGGAACGTGAGCCGGACTAATCTATAAATGCTTAGGGACTAATGAGGACTCCGGCATTGAGCATGCAAGTATGAAAGAGAGGACAACGAAGGAATCTTGCAGGAAAGTACGCGCAGGTCTGACATTAAAGCTAAATGCACATAACAAGGTGTTAGCGATAAAATCCTTGTTATCACTTATAGCTTCGTTGTTTTTAACTGAAATATGATTGAAATTAAAAGAATCGACACAAAAATCCGTAAGTTGCTGATATGTAATAGGATGCACCACACTCAACTAGGCCGTGGCCTGATCCAATTTGAACTTACCTACAAGACCACCACTGTTGGATTGGTCAAATACCTTGAAACAACAAAAGACTGTATACTGAAACTTGTTGAAAAACACGAGAGAAGTAAGAAGCTTCATTCTATCTTAAAGGAGAGCAAAAACAATGCTACTGATCTCATGCTTGATACTCAGGTTGGCCAGACCATGGAAACAGTTGCAACTGATGCTGCTAAGTACACATAATTACTAGCAAAAGCAAAAGTGCAAAAGCAATTAGCATCAAGGTAGGAGCAAAAACCTCTGCATGGCAATTCCATCAGTGCATTTGAATGATAAATTTATCACCAAAAATTAAACCGAGAATTCTGGAAAGTTCCATATCATATATAAACGGGTGAAGTATTTAGAATGCTACTGGTTTTTAAATTATCAGTTATATAGCTAACCTAAAAGCCGATACATTTAAGGACAGTTTTCATATCAACATGTTATTGTATTCCGCATAGAATAACTATGTGAAAAACGAGATCCTTACTTTAATACCAGTGATATCACAGTTTCACTCTGAAAGGAAAATGTGTTAGAGTGATCCATTCACAAGGCATCACGTACGACTCTTTAACAATTCCATCAACGCACCACCTTCATGTATCGATCCTGTAAGGATGAAATACAGTGTATTTGCATTTACTTTTAATTGTTTATAATAAAAGGAAACTTATTAATGAAAACGAAGAAATATGCCTGGAAAGAGGTTTGGGTGATGTTTTGTCAAATATCATAATACTAATATTTATTCGTATTCCATTATATTCATTTCTTCAAATAGGTGGGTGTCAAATTTTGCTTCCATTCATTCCGGATTCCTGAAAGATATCTAGCTTAATTATTATAACTTCTATTGAAATCCATATATAATTACTGTTTTCATCTCATCTCTCGGTTCTTATCAAGAGATTGTTGCGGCTATATATGTTCACACTATATATTCATATTAGATTCAGGCATGTAAGAACGTCAGAAGCTTTTGATTTTTCAGGAAAGATATAACTAGGGTTGTAAATGTAAACATTTCTATACAAGGCCATTAGTTTTCCTATGCTCGTGTATAGAAACGAAGATCGATCGACGTATTTACATGCCATGTATTAAGGAACATCCAGAAATGCGTCAAATTAAAAGCTGAAAGATCTG
>OZ024742.1:47686504-47739004 GCA_964016885.1 Eledone cirrhosa | reverse complement strand
TAAATGCATACATACATGCACACGCACACAAATATATATATATACAGTGTCTAAATATAATAAACTTGTATATGAAAAACATATATAAACATAAGTATATATTCCTTGCTATCTAAAGATATTACGTGCAGCTTTTATTTTTCAATTTTCTGTTGTTAAAACTTTAAGCCCTTTTTGTCAGATAGTTCGGCAATTTTGTCTACAACGTTCAGGAGAGACAACACTTTAGTATATTGAAAGTGTTACCTCTCTTTAAATTGTTGATCGTGACCCCAATAGTAACTCAGAGGCGTTCGGCATCCGATATAACAGTTCGGTCTATATCAGATTAGGTAGATTTTTGTAACCTTAAAAGTATCCAACTAAATTCCTTCAGTCCCACATGCTTACTGCTCTGTAACTATTGCTTTCATTGTACCATAGCACAGAAAATATATGTTCGGTTTTTCGAAAGTCTTGGCTTTCGTGGGCTGAATATTTTACTCTTAGGCACCCAATTAATTAAAACCCCTGGTAATCTACGACGAATTTAATTTATAAGCACAAAATGTAGACACCATGCTCAGGCCCAGGTATTCCGTACTTCTCTGTAATGTTTGAGAAATGAGGGTTAAACATGCCAATCTATTTATAGAAGCCCGAGCAACGCCAGGCCATTCTGCTAGTATACAATATGTGAGGAATCGCTATCAAAGATTTTTTTTTTTCGTAACGAAAATTCATGTTTCTTTATTTTTCTCTGTGAATATATCGGTGTGTTAATCAGTCAGCACTATTTCAACATTTGTTAATCTTTCATCACACGCACGCAGACACACACATGCAGACACACGTAGACACCCACACGCACAGATACACACACACACTATTATAATGAAAGAAAATTTACTAGAGTCTACTTAGAGTTTTAGCGTGATGAAATTGTCTAGAAATGATCATTTGCACAGTATGAACCTGATTATAATTAATCAGCAAATGCAGTAAGACAGCGTCTAAGCACCATAGCGGTGTATATGAAAACATATGTAAACATATTAGATGTTTATATATATATATATAAGTGTGCGTGTGTATGTATCTGTGCGTGTGGGTGTCTACGTGTGTCTGCATGTGTGTGTCTGAGTGCGTGTGTTTGCGTGTGCCTGAGTGTGTGTGTGTGTTATTTATTTGCAAAGTATTCAAAAATGTTGCATCCATAATATTTTCCTTTAAGGACGAGGGACTCATTTTTCACGCCAAATTTACGTTCAGTTGTTATGGTCCAGCGGGTTGATACGAGGTAAATGAATATGAATTGAGCATCCTTAAATGGAGCTCTAATCTTGATATTGCGAGATCTGTGTCGACTTAATGAGGCGTTTTCACGTTTGCAGTATCCAGACCGAGTGTCAATATTTTAGCCTCTAATTTAGAGCATTTAAACCATCTCCGAGTGAGAACATTTATGAAAAATAAAAGTGTGAATTGACCTCGTATCTGTATATTGTTTCTGGGTTTCATTCAATAGATATCAGATGTATCGCTTGATCAGATGTTCAAAGGCTATATACGGGTTGGAAAATAAATGTCATTTTATTTGCGAGAAACACCATGTTTTGTCATAACATCAATTAATAGATCATATATATAACTCAATTACGGCTAAGTTCACCTCAGCATGGTTTCTAATTTTATCAGGAGGCGAGTACTTTGGTTAGATGGGAAAGTCGTTTTAAACATACCCCAGTCTTTGATTGTTTTTTTTTATCGATATCCAAACCTGAAATGCGTGTTGGCTATGGTGGGATTTGAATTCGGAAATTAGAGGGACGTAAAAAAATCCTGAATATAATATTTCTTCTTCTCCAGCCTTGCCAATATTTGAAGATTGTGAACATGACTTGGTGCTGCAGAAATCGAATCTAAGACACGCAGAGTAATTCAACTAGGCATCTAGAAAGGTTGCTCGCTTAAAATAAAAAGATTGTATAAAAAAAGAAAATTGCTTTACAAAATTGTTACTTCATTCAAATCATCACGCATTATCTTTTTTAAAGTTTACAAGAAGATAATGTAAACCATTTTTTGTCTCCCCTCACATGAATCTACAATAAGCGTTTCTTTCAAATCCCACCTACACTAACTTCAGCTCTCACATTGCCTGTATTTTGCCATATTAATCTTGAAACTGAAAATTATTCGTGTTTTCATTACATACTATATTTAAATTTATGCAGGCTGACCCCAAAATGCATTCTAATAAATATTGTCTGTATAGGTAATCAAAGTGTGTACATTTTTGGGACACCCTGTATAAAAAATACTTATGTCAGCCAAATTTTATTCCGTATATGTAACATTTCTCCGACAAGAATAAAAGAAACGTACTTCATATCGGCTGAGGCTAGTAAACATAAATTTACTGTTAGCTTCCGTGTACCTACCTACACAAAGAACGCTCATTGAATAAATAGCAAATATATTCGACTATTGTTAAAATGAACCTCGTCTATTGTTTACATGAGCGAAGCAAATATTATTCTCTCCAATAAATATTTGGTTTCCAATAGTGTTTTCTTTGAAATTAGTCACTAAAATAACTGAATGTTTTGTTGTCATGAAATGAAATACCATAATTTTGTATTATAATAAAGAATTACTTGCAACCCCACACATCACCCCCGCCCCGCAAAAAGATATTTTTTTAATACACCTTTAGAAAGATATATTCATGAGAGTATAAACTTTCAGTTTACACCATAAAGTATCATATTGTATATAATTCTATACTTTGAAGTTAAAAACATGTAAATGTAAATTTAGATTATTTTCAACGAGACAGAGTAATTGAAGATGTAGAGTTATTTGACAAAAAATGTTTCAGATTTAATGGATAATAATGGCTGCGTTAAATGACCCACACAGCACAGCTGACTGATATCCTAAATAAAGTCGACGTCTCTACAAAATCTGTTAAGCCAACTGAAAACTGTATTTTACTTACGAATTATATTTTACTTATGCGCAAAAGAACAAAACTATAGAACACTAGCAGTAAAGCCCGGCGTTGCTCGGGGTCGCTCAGTAGGTGTGTTAAAGTTACAATGTTAAGTTTCTTTTTTGGCTTAAAGTCTGTCTGCACGACTGTCTGTCTGCACGCCTAACGAAATTTACAGATACATATATTTTAAATAAACTTATATAATTTTTGCTTTTTTTAACGAAATATTTGCTTGTTTTACGTAGTCTTTAAATAGACTTGTTTTCAAGTAAACATATTGTTTTAAAAGGCTTTTAAATGGAAATGAAGCAACACGGAAGCTTAGTGTTCGAACTGATGAATTTTGCAGGTCAAAATTTTGCTGGCTCGACAACTGTTCGTGTATTGTGTTAATGTCATTTTAAACGCTGAGAAAGCCAGCGTGATTTTTTTAATTTTTGCACGCAGAAAATGTAAACAGAACGTAAGATGCTCAATGTAAACAGAACAAAGGGAACTAACTCGTCACTTACGCTCAAAAATCGATACATTAGATTCGATTTCGTCACATAGGGTGGGTCAATTTGAAATATTTGTTTTTCCGATGTCTTCACTAGGGCTCAATGTACAAGTACAGCAATTTCGGTGCAATTCCGTCAGAGATTCTAAGAGGAGATGTGTGCCAAAAATCGATAGACAGACAGACAACCACAGCTTTATATATATAGATTAGGGAAACCACTCATAAATAGAAACGTTGCGTTTGAAATATACGTGTGGATGAAAGTAAGAATCATTCTAAACATATATCTACATGATCAGAACTGGATATATCATTTACAATGTTACGCGCTGCTACAATTTCCTAAAGATGTTAATGCTATTTGAGTTCATATTTTAGACGAGCTCCGTCGTCCCAACTACTTAGCTCTGGCCCTATGTAAATAATCAATGTTATTATTAGAATACGAAGGGGGTTGGATTGTCAGAATTTGAAGAGCGTTGGACAACATGATTTGTGGCAAATAGGTTAAGTTTGCCTTTCATTCTTAAGATGTTGATATAATAATGTATGTATAACGCACTGGGTCGATTTAATCGAGATTTGTTTTCTTTTGAAATTACTGACGTTGTACCAAACGTAGAATCAATTATTAGACATAAGAAGTTGTTATTGGGCAAATATTCTAAACTTAAATTAGATTTATTTAAAACATTTTGCCTTGCATTTCTACGCATTCTATCTGAAAAATACGTGCTACAGATCCATTAAAATCATCTGCCCGCCAGAACAAGAAGAGTTCTATGCTAATAAATGGCCGAAATCAGAATTCCTGTCTTTCCAACGGTAATGTATGAACATGCCGATTAAAAACTCATTCAACTCATTGACTTTTGGAGCTAAATAACGCACATAATGCAATCAATAAAATTAATTAACATATTAAACATCACCTTGCATTTTCGCTTATAACACTTTGGAAAACAAAAGCAAAACACGGAAATCAATAAACTGAAAATAAAATATTGGTAAAATATCTACAATCAATAATAATTCAAATATTATCATTCATCAACCTTCCATAGCCACAAAACTCGTCTCCTATTTATTCCAAAGACACACATCGTACACACTCCTATATTTTTAGTAATCTCTATCGTATTTAAAATATCGTAGTATGTACGTATTACACGGTTAGCTTATGTTATTACATTTCACTTACTCTATTTATCTCTGCTTTAATTTAAAAGATTTTGTCATCACCATGTCCCATTTCAAAATATTTAGGATGAACAAAAGTATTCTATTTCATCCTTCAATAATTCAATATTTATTTTCCTTTTTCTCACTCTGTTTCTTAATTCCTCTCTACATATCAATATATATGTGTGTGTGTGTGTGTGTATGTGTGTGTGTGTGTGTCTGTGTGTGTGTGTGTGTCTGTGGGTATGTCTATGCATGTATTTATAAAATATATATTAATCGTATATAAGGTGACCTAATCAATGTTTAAGTTCTTTTTGCCATGTGTGAACACATTCAGATTTTCTCCAATTCAAAACAATTGAATTATTTCTACGTTAACGACCAGTAAACAGGCTATTTTTTTCCTCGACATTCATTTCATAGTATTGTTCGGGGATCTTGCCAAGATTCAACAGCTATTTATCGATTATTTTCGCAGACATTTCTTTTCGATTGATTCATTTTTATCAAGAGTCAATCCTTACTTCATTTTATTTTTTCAATATTCCCTGGCGTCTATTTAAACTACTTTAACATCAAATATGTTTCTATACCATACAAAATCTCCAATAGAAAGTGTTGGTTTTTATTTCATATCATTAAATATTTTATCTTTCTTTCATAGACTTCATATACTTTTATTTTGTGTTACTTTACTGATGTTTTTTTACAATACTTTATAAAATACCATGAAACGGGTAATTAAAAAGAAAACAGCTTTAAACATTTTGCAATTCAGTAGTAGTTAGATAAATATTTGGACAATGCTATTAATAACTTTCCAATTCTCTATTTTGCAACAAGAGAAAAATGATTCTGAAAAGTCATAGTTCATTTGAAGAATATCTGTCTCACAAATTCCAATACAAAAAACAGTGATGGGTGGCACTAAATTTCCATGACAGCAAAGAAGTTATTGATCCTAAAATATGTCTCATAGACACTTACTTTCATTTCAATTCATTGTATATATATATATATATATATATATATATACATGAAAAATTCGCGGTTAACTTTGCCTTCCATCCTTACGAGGTGGATAAAATAAAGTACCCGTAATGCACTGGGATAATTGCCGGCCGTGTGATAAAAGTAGAAATAATAATAATAATTATTATTATTATCATTATTATTATTTTTCATCTAATTATTTCTAAGAGTTTCTATCAGGGGCAAACACTCATCCCAGCGGATCCTCTCAGAAGCAACCTTCACCAACTGACCTGGCTGATCCCCAAGCGAGAGAAGCCCGTGAAATATATCCAGCGATTCTTTCAGGATACATTCTAACCACATGCACTTTTTATCGGAGATGTGGTCTATCACTTCGGATAAACAGCGTTTGTAACTGGAGTGACACTTAGATCCTCGAGCTAAGCACTCTATTGAGTAATGTTACTCCAATAACACTTTAGAGGAGCCACATTCTTTCAGACAGTATCCATGATTCATGACATAGTTCAAAGTTGGCTCAAATACCGAATTGATGATAGTGATTTTGGCCTAATACCTATTAAGTGCAAATCGGAGCTCAACTTCTGGCGAGTTAAGTAACACAATGATGTATGCAAATTCCAGCCGATGATTTCACACCCGCCAGTCGTGATACCACTTGAAACCCAGCTGCGCAAGTCAATCCTGTTCATGAAAACAACAAATCCTTGATGAAGTCCGAATCCCACATTGAATGGTTTCGATTTAACACTTTTTATCTGAAAATACGTACTAGGGCATTCGTATAGAGACATCCGGGCAGCAAGATTATGACCATCAGTCCCTTACAACCTTACACAGCAAGTCCACATAAACGTGGTCATAAACCATTTCGATGCCTACAAAACAATAATATACCTGTTGACAACAATCCCACGATTTCTAGAAGATTTATCGCAGTGTGAATATTTAGTCGACTGTGCTGCTCCCGAGGCAAAAACCGCACAGTTAATCGACAATATCCCTGCATTTCTTTGCCAGGCACTTAGCATAGGCCTTACTGAGGAGGCTTAACGAGGAGATCCATCTGTAATTGGAAACAATCTCTCTTGTAGCCGGTTTTTGAAAATTCAGATTATCAATCGTGACTGTCATTGTTTAGCAGCTCCTCTCTGAAAGGGTAGTACCACAGACGCGTTCCTGATAGCATGTGTAGTGGAAGACTTCTTATTATGAAGTCAACGGATGACTGGCCAGAACAGTTTATTTACTGATCTGATGTCAGATTCAAGCGTAAACCCAAAGTCCTCCCATAAGTTAACTTTGGACAACTTTACTCTCTCTGATCTGATTCTACATGCCTGATTGTACCGCAAGTGTAAGGACGTCTTATTTTCAAGCCAAGATGTATTAACATACTTCTTTGCTAGGATGGCATCTTTAACATCTTCATCGAACCTAGGATGCCTCCTGCCACCCGACAGCGCTAGACCACATCATGTAACAGCTGAAACAGAATCTGTTGAGATGAATAATCCCCATTCTTTCTCAACGTCTTCACTTTGCTCAGGCAGTTCTCTGAATATGGACGCAACAGTATCTCCATATCTTTTACTACCTTCTGTCTCCTACAAGGCTATGCACTTTATCCTGTAGATCACAATGAACCCACCAGTTTTGTGAGCTTCTTTGGCTTTAGGCAGTCTCATGTTGCAGATAATTAGATGGTGATCAGTTGTCCGTTCAGACCCTCTCCTAACGCAAACATCCAGCACAAAATCGAAGAGATCAGAGACAATACGAAAATCAATTATTATCACTGTCCCTGATTCCCCTTACACCATGTATATTTATGGATGTATCTGTACTGCAAGAAGGTATTCATTATAGAGTGCCCATTTCTAGAACAGAAGTTTCATAACGCAACTTGATTCCTATTTATATCGGGGTCGCCATTTCTTCGAATCACGTCTTTCATGTCAGGGGTTCAGTGCTAACAAGTATTTTGCATTCTCCTACTCAGTCTTAACTACATCTAACGCTGGAGTGACCTCATCAATGGATGATATTCATAAACTTGTATCACCCAGAGAGATCTATATTTCAGCCTAAGCTTCAAGAGACACATTCTCTCTTCTAATTGAATCCAGTCGATCACACAATCTGACAGCCAGGGGCTTGTGATTATCCCCACTTCCGCTTGTGCAGTCATTTCTAGCGCCACACCTGTATAGTGGTGTTTCCATCCTCCATCCATATATACAATATCAGTGTCAAGAAAATTTGTAGAGCAAACCCCGTCTATATCTAGCCGGTAGCATTTAGCAACCTCCACTACTTCCTGCCCCTTACAGACATTAGTGCAAATTACATTATTAAGGAATGAATTTCTGCATTCACCCAGAGCGGGTGCATCAAAGACTCTTCGGATTTTGGACGTTGTGTTCATTATTACTTTATACATATATACACACACGTACACCCCCCCCCCATATATATATATATATATATATATATATATATATATTTATATAGGGGGGGGGTGTACGTGTGTGTGCGTGTCTATATTTGTGTGTATATTTACATATATTCAAATGATACGGTATAAATTCTGTAAATATATCTAGTGTTTCTCCTCGTATTTGGTAGGCTCATGTTCAGCTCATTGCGGAAGTCCTATAATCAAATTTGTGCAGAATCAACGTATAACCTTAGCTGAAATGTTAGTGTGTCTAGCATTATATTATCCTATGATTGAGTGTGGTTTGAAATATATTCTTTTACTGCTTCCGAATATGCAAGTGTCCTCATCGAAACACTCCCTCTAGAATTACGTATATTTTGCTACTTTAAAAACCAAATATCCTGATAGGTTCATAGACATGTTATGTATTTATTCTGTCACAACAGTGCATTATGAAGCTCGAACTGTCCAACCTTCAATCATTTCTGTTTCGCAATAGTCATCTATGGCGATGTTAGCTGATCTATATTGTTCATTTACACGAGCTTTACATAAAGCATGAAAGCATGAAAGGCAAAGTTAACCTCGGCGGGATTTGAACTCAGAATGTCAAAGCATGGCGTCCGACCCTCTACCTATACTTCCAATCCTCACGAGATTTACATAATTGTTTCTACTTTTGGCACAAGGCCAGCAATTAATCAGTGCATTACTGGTACTTTATTTTATCAACCCCGTAAGGATGAAAAGCAAAGTCAACCTTGGCGGGATTTACATAATGATACATACAATCTATTATCTGCAACAAACCAAATTCGTGATTTCTATTCGACTATTAAACAGCCAAAAGTATGAAGAGTCAGCAGAAAACTGTGTTGAACCATTTACACCTTAATTTAGTGAATGATGTTAAGCAAAATAGATGTATAATTTTAAAATGAGTTCACGTCTATATATGTATGTATGTATGTATGAATGTAGGTATGTATGTATGAATGTATGTATGTATGTATGTATGTATGCATGTATGCATGTGTGCATGCATGCAGGTTCTGTTAATGATATTTCGTGTTCTGTCTCAAATAATTAAGACCTCCATGAATTAGGAGACGCCAATTGTTCCGAGATGCTTGGAAAGCAACAATGTAAATTTACCGAATGCATGTCCAAATACCTCAAATCCAAAAAGCATATAAATCTAAAATACGGTTGGAAAAATGCAGCAAATTCAATATTTCTGTTGTGTTGATCGAAACATTCGTCAATCATTTAAATGATTGAATGTAATTTAGTAATTTATCCGGGTTATTTTCATTCATATATATATATCTATTACACTTTACTCCATTTCTATGATATAGATTTTGATATTTATATATTGCGATCTTCTTTTATATTCCTATTTCATGATTTATTATTTCCATTTTTGCATTTATTTCTATATCCATTATTTCTGTATCATTACATCAATCAGAATAACCATCATTAGTAATTTATTGAGATATTAATTTTATCCCCACGCTTATACGTATATGTTTATTATTATAGCATTTTTATTATTACAGTTTCAGTAAATTATCAAAATTTGTATCAGCATTAAGATTCTTTACTTTATAAATAACAATGAATGCTATATCGTTGATTTCTTGGTCTAGCCTTCTCGGTTGATTTTTACAGTAACAATAAGTGGAATATTAGATTCTACGTTATTTCAAAATATTCCCATAGTTAAATGGTTATACAATTTTTATATATATATATATATATATATATATATATATATATATGCACAAACACACACACGCGACTATATATATATATATATATATATATATATATATATGACTAATATGACTATACATCCACTTATATAACCTCGGTTTCCGCCGGAATTAGCACGCCTATATCATGGAACACCTGGGACCGAAAACCACTTTCTACTCGCATCAAGAAAAATCACTGGTTTCTTATATCTCTTGATAATAACAACTTCCCATCAGATTAAAATATTTTAAAATTATATTTACTAATGCATCCTTATAAATATGTTTCTTTAAAGTATCCATCCGTCATCATATGTTAGCTTATTCAAACTATCTCACTAACTCTCTGTCACACATACACAAACTCACTATCTCTCCTTTTATGTGTCTCTCCCTATGGTTATATATATATATATATATATATATATATATATATATATATATATATATATATATATATATATATGTGTGTGTTTGTGTGTGTGTGCGTGTGTATGTGTGTGTGTATACATATATTTTCCTGTGCGTGTATGTTGTGTGTGTGTTGTAGAGAGAGATAGATAGATATAAAATTAAATGCTATGCTGTTTATCCATATGAGTTGCATTATTAGGTTTCATTGGTAAATAGGTGTAAGCCGTAACAGCACTCCACGTCAAAGGTATCCATCCAGCATAAAGGTGGCAATCAAACGTTACGGAATTATCATATATGCAATAAACATTAAGGCAAATGTTACATAATCATATTTATTATACGTATATATGATTGGTTCTACGTGTTCTCTATAATGTTTGTCGCATTTCTTGCTACATGTAAGTCACTTACAGAAATTTACCGAAACATCTAGAGATAATTATATATTAGTAATTATAAATTACATTATGTACATTGTCTCCTAGGCACTATTATTTTTTAAGAGTATATTGTTTTTTTTTAAGTGTTCCATTTTAAGATGGCTGTTTCTTTTTTAAATGGTCAACTTTTTATGTTGTTTTTTTAAAGGCCTATGAGCTTTTAAAAGCACTTTGTGAATGTTTTAAAATACTGTTTAAGATTCGGATGGTTTTAAATGTTGTTAGGGTTAGGGTTAGGGTTTAAATCTTAAAATGTTGACAACACTTGTTTGCATTGCTTTAAACTAACCGCTGTGTTTTTTCTACTTTATTTCTATTATATTGTTGTAATGCAAGGCATGCTTTTGATAACCTAGTATAATCCTAAATACTATATATTTCCATTGCCTCTTGATCTACCTATTCCCATTGCAACCCATGCTTATGGCATAGCTATAGGAAGCCGGGAGCAAAGCCACACAATGAGAACCTTTCATTTTTAGTTTAACTTCATCTTATTTAAATGTACTTAGTCTTAGTGTATCAATATTTTTGACGTTCATATTATAATCTTCATTATTCACAAATATATTGTTAACATTTGGTTTTTGGTTTATCATTAATACTAATATATATTATTATGGTATTACTCTAATAGCACCATAAATGGTATCTGGGTTACCGGTTGTATTTGTGTTCATTGTTTGGTATTAGCATCTTAACCATTTGTTTTCGATGTAACTTGTTAAAATGCTTCAGATGCCACTATCACTTATGTCGTGGTAATAAAAATATCAGAACGGCTAAAGTTGGAGCAATAAATATTCAGTGATTATGGACGATCGTAAAGCGGCAGATGAATACGCCCGTTACTGAGATAATGATCTGAGACTTTAAGGCTATGAGCTTCACAAAATTGAGAAATCTTAAATTGAAACAGATTACTGTAAACACTAAAATCAGTGAATACAACCTAGTTTATAAATTCCACCAATGAAATAATTGATATAAGAGAACTGAATGTAAACAAACATAAGCGGCGAGTCATATATTCTTCGGACTTTCGCAGACATTGTATCGTTATCCTATAACAAATAATTGTGTTCACATCTGATTGCGTCACACAACTGCCAGTCTTTCTTGCAAATATTGCATACAAGCTCCATGCAGGTGTTACAATTATATGTATAATACATGTAATTTTGTAACATCTACTTATATATATATAGGTTTTTATATATTGTTCATGCATGGTTCCCTCACATTACATATAGGAAGAATTGATTTTGTGTAAAACATGCTTAACGAACCACGCAGTCATGCTTTTCATGTCGAATAGAAAGAGAGATTAAATACCAGGTTTATTCTAACACTATCATTTTTAACCTTCTTAACAATATATATTAATATTAACCACAAAGCAATACATCAAATTATTTGTCCATTTTCTATTTACACTACATTGATTTACTATCAACCCATTTTCAGTAAAACAAGATAGCATCTGCACGATGTTTGGAACGACGAAAAGGTTCCCTAAAATAGAAGTTCAAGATATTAAAGACGCATTGATACATGTAAATTTATGTGATATGATCGTAATATTGTCAAAACAACCCCCAACATGTTGGGCACGTCAGCAATGACCATGACTATCATTCAAATTGAGTCATACAAAACGAATCCATTATAAAGCGGACATCTCTACGGTCTGAGTTCAAATCCTGCCGATGTTAACTTTGCCTTCCATCCTTACCGGGTTGATGAAATAAAGCCACCAGTAACGTACTGGGGTCGATTTAATCGACTTATTATTACGCGGACATAATTATCAATATCTATTCTGGGCCATTACGTTCTAAGTTCAACTCGTGTTTTATACAACACCGACACATAGTACCCTGATGCAGAATTAGTTTTATTAATGTTGTTTATTATAATTCTGATGTGAAGCATTATTCATTTATTTAATATATTTCATGTTATCTCTCATAAACTATAATTCTTTTTAAGATTTGGAAATTATTTAGTGTTATGTGTCGTCGAGGTAATAAGTAAACTTAATCACTGACAAATATATTTGCAACAGACAATTGTTTCGGGCTAAAAAATTTCGCTCAAAAGAAATTGGTCCAGTCATCGATGTAGTAGTGAACACATGTCCATGATGCCACGTGGTTGACCTGGGATCGAAACTACATGACTGTGAATCGAAATATTGACCCACACAGCCCTGCATTGATCTCCCTCCCTCTCTCTCTTTCTATCTCACACTCTCCGCCCTTTCTCTCTCCCTCTCTCTCTATCTCTCTCTCTTGGCACCAGTGACGTCGCCAGTCATTTCTACAGCTGAGTCAAGTTGAGCGAATTGAAATAGAGTGTCTTACTTAAAGACACAACACATCACTGGTCGGAGAATTGAACTCACAACCTCACGATTGCAAGCCCAACACACTAACCAATAAGACATTCACCTTTACAAACACACACACACACACACACACACACACACACACACACACAAATATATATATATATATATATATATATATATATCCTGGTTAGTTTGATAACCGCGTGGTTGTTTATATAGTGTCAAAGGGATCTTTCGTCACACATTCTGTGACCTCCTTTCCTTCTGTTTCACCCATTTTACCTGAGAGGGTCAACGTAGTTACGCACTCGGTCGAGTAACGTTATGCTAAGCACCTACGGAGGAACCCCATTTCGGCTGCTTGTACTCGTGATCGTATTAGTTCGGTCATTGCCCAAGATTTATGACCATAGGTAAGGATTGGCACGAATTGAAGATAGCGTGTTATATATATATAGATATATATATGTGTGTGTGTGTATGTTTGCATGTCTGTGGGTGTGTATATGTTTGAGCTTTGTTATACATGTATATGAGTGCGTCTATGCGCGCGACCGCGTGTATGTGTGTAAATGTAAAGCGTTATTTATAAAAGATTACTCTGCTTGTTAATTAAATGTTTTCGATTTCTCTAAGATGCACATTTCTTCTACAAGACCAAATTTTCAATAGGATATGCAGTATAATTAATATTTTTTCAGAGGCACTACTAACAAATATACTGACAAGTAGATATTTTTTTAATTTCATTTTTGCTTTCTGTGCAGACAATAATAAATCTGTTATTTTTGTCATATTATTTTGACAAAATATGTTATGTAGGAATGTGTTTATTTTTCTTAAAAGACCAAGCATGATAAAGGTAGATATCAGCTATAACTTCTCTTCGCCTTTTCTTTGTTTTCTGCGATTCTACCAGCAAGTCTTAAATGTGATGTTTGGTCCGGGTAAATGCAAACATGTTACGATAATCATGTCAATTATCGTTAACATTACGACTTTAGTTCTCGTCTGGTGTTATTTGTGAGAGTAAAACTATTATTTATTCTCAGATATCTCTTTGTACAGAATAAGCAGCTGTGATAAGCAATTCATAATTCCTTGACATTCAAAGGAATACAAATCACGGCAAAGACATTTTATACCGAAATATCTCGATAATATTAATACTAAACGTTTTCCTTGTCGGCATAAAAAAAATAACTTCAAAGCGTTTTATTTCTCAGCAGTCCGTAGTATATCTGATTAACCAGTTCTACTAAAATAAAGAGAAAAATCAAGTCTCAATTCAAATTCATACACAGAGATACATATGTATATATATATATATATATATATATATATATATATATATATATATATATATATAGGGAATTGTTCACGATTCCGACGACAGAGCTCAAGCCGTTTCGACGGCTATTTCTGACTCTGCCGTCGGGGTCTTGAACAATTTCCTATTACCCACTCTACTACCATAAGTATTGAGTACTCTGGTGCGTTATGGTCCACCTGGTTCCTTACAACACTTCCTCAACTGTGTGGTGTGTTTGTGGGATTTCGATTTCTAAATATATTATTGAAGAATTTTATACATCTGGAAGCAGATTTCAACGATTGAAATGACTGTTATAATTTACAAAAACAGCATACAAACAATTTGTCAATGTATATTTTTTAATTGCTTGTTCGTTGAACAAGATAATTATTTTGAAAAACACACTTACCATGGTAAACGCGAATCTGGCTGACAAGACGTTATGACTGCGCATGCAATTAATTTAAGGGTGATAAAAGAGAAAAGATACATATTTCAGTTTTGTTTGATTGCTGCATTTTCTTTGTGGAATATAGCCACACTATTCAAGTGTTGCGCTGCATTTTGTTTCATTATTTGGCAGTATCGGTAGAGGGTTGGACGCTATGATTTGACGCACAGAGTTACGGCCCTTGCCATTCTGAGTTCGAATCCCGCCGTGGTTAACTTTGCCTTACATCCTTACGGGGTCGATAAAATAAAATACCAGTAATGCACTGGATAATTGCTGGCCTTGTGCCAAAAGTAGAAACAATTATTGTACATACGAGCTTACTCAAAAATATTGACAGCCTTTCAAATGTATAAATAAAGAATTTATACAAGAATTTATACAAGACTGGTAATTAATCAATTCCTGAAAAGATATCAATAAATATAATATACCATAGAGAAGTGAAATTATCATAAATTCCCTTAGAGAATTTAAGAGAATATATATTATTACAGAATACTTGTATGCAATATGCTATTAGGAAATCTCAAGCTTATAACGAGAACAACAGGCAAGCTTGCAAACAATCTTACAATAGCCCCAGTTTGCGCATTCTGGGAAATACTATCTGCATCATATATATGTATATACATGCGTGTGTGTGTGTGTGTGCGTGATTGTGCGTGTGCACGTGCGTGTGTATGTAGGTACCGACCTCAACAAATCTAACTGTGATGAGACAATTATAAAAAGAAAACTCATATTTTAGCATCAGTAGAAACAAAAACATTAAAATATAAAATACACTTATATGATGAAACCATGGAAAACAATTCAGTAAAACAAGAACATTTATATATGCTTGCCAAAACTAAATGACAGTTGGCAACATTGCAAATAGAGTAAATGAAGAAATTGGTGATAGATTTAACAGTATTTTTGAAGTCACAATATTTTAATGAGCAATTTAAGTATGTTAATTAAAAGAAAACAATTAAAAGAAAACATTAATGTAATGGATTTCAAAAATACCAGCTTAAAATACAATAATTTTGGTGTCAATTCATTTTTTTTTTATATTTACATAAAGGATTTTGTAGCAAAGATCTCACACACACACACGCACGTATATATATATATATATATATAGATAATTTAATATATCAACTAACATAAGCGCACAGATGCACGCCCATGCTAGCAAATACACAGGTTATGTCATAGTACCTAGGTGGTTCAATGCAGGAGAATGCAGAACAATAATATAAAAGACGTAAAATAAGAAAATATTTTTCCAAAAAATTTTAAAAAAATTTTTTACTTACTTACTTAAATTTTCACTCCAACTAATTAGTTTCTGCAATGGGATAAAGACCAAAACCACTTCTAGAAAAATTCTTTTTTTTTTTAGGGTGTTAGTAGGCGTCAGTCATCCTACCATCCCATTCCTTCTAACTAGCCTCTGTGTCACGTGATTGATTCTTTAGAATCGGCCATTTGACTTGAAGCTGGGAGAATTTCGGTAAATAGAATCCAGTCCTCGCCAGCTGTTCGATCTACGGAATTATTATTATTTTTATATGAGTCGCCAGTGTCCGCGCATTGCCTGGAGACTTAACTGAGAATAGACTCCCTGATGACGCAATGAATTCTCGACAGTTGGATTACGTAACTGTCTTTATCCCATTGCAGAAACTAATTAGTTGGAGTGAAAATTTAAGTAAAAAATTTTTTAAAAAGTTTTTTGAAAAATATTTTCTTATTTTACGTCTTTTATATTATTGTTCTGCATTCTCCTGCATTGAACCACCTAGGTACTATGACATAACCTGTGTATTTGCTAGCATGGGCGTGCATCTGTGCGCTTATGTTAGTTGATATATTAAATTATCTATATTTATCTCCAAATCACTGATTTGTCGAGCAAACTTGCCAAAACCACTTCTAAAAAAATTTTTTTTTTTTTAGGGTGTTAGTAGGCGTCAGTCATCTTACCATCCCATTCCTTCTAACTAGCCTCTGTGTCACGTGATTGATTCTTTAGAATCGGCCATTTGACTTGAAGCAGTGAGAATTTCGGTACATAGAATCCAGTCCTCGCCAGCTGTTCGATCTACCGAATTATTATTATTTTTATATGAGCCGCCAGTGTCCGCGCATTGCCTGGAGACTTAACTGAGAATAGACTCCCTGATGACACAATGAATTCTCGACAGTTGGATTACGTAACTGTCTTTATCCCATTGCAGAAACTAATTAGTTGGAGTGAAAATTTAAGTAAGTAAGTAAAAAATTTTTTTTAAATGTTTTTGAAAAATATTTTCTTATTTTACGTCTTTTATATATATATATATATATATATATATAATATAAGATCAAAAGATGGTTAAAGGAGTTCCATATATTTTATTATGCGCATTTCAAAAACAAACATCATCAAGCAATAATATTTGTGTTTTCATCAGATAAAACAGGAGAACATGATATGAAGGCTAAAAAAAAAAAAAACACTTGTTGATAGTGCAGTTTTAAATCAACATATGAAAAGTGGTTTTAGATTGATGTGTGATATTGGGAAAAATATTTTATTTAGAGAGGGGGGGGAGGAAAAGGATGAAAAGGGAAGGAGATGAGAGGGAGAGATGGGTGATAGAGAGAAAGAGATAGTTTTTATAACTGAGAGGAGATATATTTTTTACATAGAGGGGTTGAAAACCGTTGGAAGATACTGTATAAATTAAACATTTTGAAAATTAACGAAGGGAGGATATGTGCGAGGAAAAAATATTTTATTTAGGGAGGGGGGGGGGGGGTGGAAAGGATGAAAAAAAGGGGGGAGGAGATGAGAGTGAAGGTGGAGAGGGAGAGATGGGTGATAGAGAGAAAGAGATAGTTTTTATAACTGAGAAAAAGATATATTGTTTTAATATAGAGAGGTTGGGAACCGTTGGAAGATAATGTATAAATTAAAGGAATTTGAAAATTAACGAAGGGAAATTATGTATGAAGATAGAGAGAAAACAAAAATAATAATTGTGGGTGAATATTCTAACGTCAAAAGAAGAAATGTATGTATTGTGGCAATTTCAAAATTAGCGAAGAGAAAAGTTGTTATGGTTTGTGTGTAGAAGGATTTGAGAAAAATAATGTGAAGTTAAAGTTTGTATATTGAATTGATATGTATTAATAATGAGTTCGTTGATGGGGAGAAAAAAATAATAATAAATTAAGGATGAAATTGAGATTAAAAAGATTTATGATAGAGAGAAAAAATAATAATGATTGCGGATGAATATTCAAAATGTCAAAAACAAATGTTATTATTTTACGAGAAGATAGAATGAGGGTAATGAGTAAACGAGTATTATAGAGTGTATAATGCCCTTTAAAGTAAGGTAAGGTAGATGGGTATATTTTAAAGAGGTGTATGTATATGCGCCTTTGAGAAAAGATTCTAAATTGATAAAGAATTGAATATTAACTGTATACTTTGTGAAAAGTTCTATGGAATTTATGCAGGCAGATAGAAAACAAATCTGAGCGTCTGTTTATTACAGAATCTAGGTTAGAGATAATGGTAAATTTTTCATTTAGGCAGAGATTACAGATTTTAGATAGAGAGCTGTTCAAGTATGAGGATGCAGAAGAAATCTTTTTCCAAAAGATGTTATATTTAATGTTTTTGTCTTTTAAGGACCATATGAGTTCTGAGAGAGCAGTGTTAGTTCTTTTAAGTTTGTATTTGAAAGATGAATGATGATTATAGAGACGAGCTTTAAAAGAGGTGGAAGTGGAGCCAAAATAGGTGAAGGAATTGGTGCTAGTTATAATTTTACATTCATAAATTAAGTTTTTATCGAGGCAATGGTTGTTGAGAGGACATTTATTTTTGATGCGGCAGTTGCAATTAGAGAGATTATTAATGAGTGATCTAGTGTTATCTATAGAAGGAATTGGATTGGAGAAGTTGTTTGCGATAGGAATAATAGGAATAATAGTTTCTTGATTTAGAGTTGGATTATGAACATTTAGCGAAGTTGTGTTTGACGTTGTATTTGGGTTTACAGAAGTTAGCCTAGGGTTTACAATGACGTCGGGAATACTATTACTGTTATTATGAAATTCGATATTGGAAGGAAGAGATTTAGTATTTAATATTTTGTTGTTGTGTTTAGAGATGATGTTGGAAATATTGGAGGATGTAGAATACGAAAATTTGATGGTGTGTTTGTTAAATATTTTACTATAGATATGTGAGGGGGGGAAGCATTTATTTAAGGCACTAAAAAATAATTTAGGAATATTGTTATTAATAGAGATGGAGAAAGGAGCATTATACCAGATTATGTTTTTGTATCTAGGTCTTTTATTAAAATTATTGGAATGGTCATGATTAATTATTCTACTGTAAGTTTTCCTAGAATTTGTTTCTTTATTATATTTGATTTTATCTGGATAGCCGGCTTTAGAAAGTGCGTTATTATAGTAATTGGCGTTAGCATCAAAGATGTTTTTATTAGAAGATATGTTAGATATTTTATTTCCAATATTATTAACTATAGCATTCTTGATATTGGTAGGATGGTTAGATTTAAAGTTAACATAATTAAGATTCTCATTGTTTTTATGGTAAGGGTAATATAGGCCAGTGTCAAGATTAAGAGATACATCCAAGAAATTAGCTAGTTTGATACTATTATCAAATTCAATTTTTAGGTTATGTTGGTTAAAGAGATTACGTATATTGTTCTTAATAATATTAAGTTTAACTATATTGCAATTTAGGATAGTAAAGAGTCCATCGTCACGATAAATTCCACCGCGAAGTTGAGGAATTTTCCGACTCAAAGAGTTCAAAATGAAGATACCAATTAAATCAGTCAATTGGGATGAATCGGATGCTCCCATTGTGATGTCGAAGTTGTTAGAGGTATCGGCTCTGGTCCAATATTCGTTGTTGAACTCTAGGATGGTTTTACGTGCGGTGAGGATGATGTGATGTTCATCTGTGGTGATGTCAGAATATTTAAGTGCGAAAGATAGAGCATTATTGAGAAGTGAAGGCGAAATGGAGGAATAGTAGCTGGCAATATCGAATTGAATAAATTTTAGTTTGTTTTTATTATCCAATTTGTTGAACCAGCCAATCACTTCAGAAGTACCAAACCATAAATTTAGGTTTAAAGAAGAGCAATTAGAACTAACCTGTGGGATAATCCTATCCAAGATGGCTTTACTAACAACCCCCAGATCAGATTTAGAGGGGGCGATTAATCTAACAGGTAGTTCAGTGCGAAAATTGCTTTTTGTGATCCTTGAGATTTATCTTCGGAGTTCTTGGGAGGAATGGTTCGGTCTTTTTTTCAATGCCAAGTTTTGACATAATCTCATAGGCTTCAAGGTTTATGCATTCTAAATTTTCATGGTTGGTTTTACGATACTTTTTCCTAAGTTCCTTTAGGATAAGGTTGTTATAATTATCCTTGGAAATACCATATAGGTTATTGGTTTTGTCAGAGTGGACTAAAACATTTTTTGAGGAATTTAGGTTAGAGATTGTGTTCTTGAGATTTACAAGGTGCTCTTGTCCTTTGTAAGGGTATCTCTTGAATTTAAGATTTTTTATTATTTTAGTTAATTCATCCTCGAATTGTGCTAGATTTTTGTTGGAAGGAGGATTTCGTCTAGAATTAAAAAGATGATCGAGGAAGTTGTGTTCTTTGGTATGAAAGTTCCCTTTTAGGCGCTGGTCATAGAAATAGGCTGTCCATCTAAGTCTTCTTACGAAGGAGTCAGTTTTTTCAATAAGAAGTTTGGTGAATTCAGATTTACCAGGTATAGGAATGTCTTTAGTTGAATTGGTTATGTTGTAATAATCCATGTTGCAGAAGAAGAGGTGAAGGACCATCAAAAGGTATCCAATATGAGAGTAAGCGCTCAACCGTTAAGGAGCAAGTTAATGTAGGAGGTGAGTTTTATTGTAGTACAATAAAGCAATGCAGATATCGGATAAGAAACACTCTACAGTTTGTGGGACTGGAGTATGCATAATATAAGATCAAAAGATGGTTAAAGGAGTTCCATATATTTTATTATGCGCATTTCAAAAACAAACATCATCAAGCAATAATATTTGTGTTTTATATTATGCATACTTATATTATGCATACTCCAGTCCCACAAACTGTAGAGTGCTTCTTATCCGATATCTGCATTGCTTTATTGTACTACAATAAAACTCACCTCCTACAGGTATATATATATATATATAGGTATGAATATATTATATATATATATATATATATATATATATATATATATATATATATATATATATATATATATATATATATGTGTATTCATATATATATATATATATATATATATATATATATATATATATATACACATATACACATATTTATTTATATATGTATTCCACTGCACTATGTTACAAGTTATAAATCAGAAGCTTGAGTGATGAACAGTAGTTTGTAAATGTGCATGCTTCAGATTCCGATAAATATCTTTATTTTGCATTGGTTTTCCTAAAGTGTTTTACCTGCATTAAAAGGTAACGTAGTACAATACATTAATGTAATTGTATTTCCTTATATGATTTTGTGGCACGAAACAGCTAAAATCTGTCTTAAAAAGATGCCTTAATCAATGCATTATTAAATTTACGGTGTCTTCTGATGTAACAAGTAACATGATAAATGAATTTAGGATAGAAATGAACCCAGTTTTGTTTCAAAGTGGGTAAACATACAGATATTTAATCATTTTTGGCATTATGTTCTCGCTTCAATTTAAAATTGAAGGATAATTACACTTAATACTTTAAGAAAAGCAAAGAAAACGAAATTTTATTTTGAATATAAACGTATTATACAATTTGCTGCTGCATGTAGCATGTTAAGATTTGAAATGAAATTTCAAAGAAATGAAATTATAACAGAAAAATACCAGTTAGGATCAGAACCTATGAACTTCTGTTACCTAGCAAGCAGTTCTGAATTTCGTTTTGCCTCAGTTCTAACTCAAAATAATTGAATAAAATATGGCATACAAAAAAAAAATTCGGAAAAAATTTATTAAATTATAAAAATGTTATAGAAAAAGTATATAAAAAAACTATATATCATGCCTGTGGCAAGCGAAAGAAAAATAGACCGAATGCTATAATGCTGTTCTAAATATGAACTCCAAATAGAAAGATGCAAATATAAAGGATACATAGATAAGGAATAGTCGATAATTGTATTTAAAGATCGTAAATTTTACCTTAGAATAAATAATTATTTCTACTTTAGGCACAAGGCCAGCAATCACCCAGTGCATTACTGGTACTTTATTTTATCGACCCCGTAAGGATGAATGCCAAAGTTAACCTCGGCGGGATTTGAACTCAGAATGTAAAGGGATGTAACTATGCTAGGAATAAATAATAAATTAAAAACAGAAAGATGTTGATACTTATTTTGTAATAATATAAAGACGTCATTTTCCTTTCAAACTTTAGTTTTTTCTCATACAATATGATATATGTTCGTTATCAAAATACTACATTAACAAAGAGTGAATTTACTGTCTATGTATCATTCTTAATCCAGAATGCAACAAAATCCATATATCCTTCTATCCATCATTCGCGGAGAAATAATGGCCATGGATATATACTGATATGTTTATAAATAGGGGAAATACTGAAGGACCGTTTCTGCAGGGACGATTTCTGCATAACAAACAATTATGTCGGAACTAACACAAACAAATGAGTATATTAAAATGCGTCAGTTTCTGAACGCATTGGTATGAATTTAGAAAAAGACGCATACAACACCAAAGAATTGCTATATTTAGATACAAATATTATTCACAATAGAATTATGATATGTATTCAGTGAATCAGCCCTTAGTTTCAGTGACTGCTTCAAGGCAGGGTCTGGAGCGTTGCCATGTCCAAAGCAGATAACCTTTATTAATGCAGGACATTGTGCTGTTAATGGCAGACATAAGAGATATTATAGTGGGCTCAATTTCAAAAATGCCCTATACGAAATAGATCAGGGGAAGAGTGTGGAGATTGTCACGCATCCAAGCTTGTGTGGTTCTGGATTAGCGTGTGGGCGCTGCGTTTGTTGGATGAAGAACTGTATTCCGTTGATATTTTCCGCGATTCAAGCAGGCAGGAAGTATTGCAGCAAAGCCAGTAGAGGTGTCCAAAGTAAAGAAACGGGAGGACTTTGGGGTTAAATTGGAATCCGACTTCTGATCAGAAAATGATATGTTCCAGCCCACCATCCCCCGTCTTCTTAATCAGAAGTCATTCTCCACCCCTGCTTTGTGTATGTGTTTGAAGAGAGAGAAAGAGAAGGGTAAAATATAATACATATACAGATACACATCACCTTCACACATATATATGTGTGCGTGCGTGTGTACGTATCCGTTTTTCTCTTAGTACGGGTGTTATAGATATTCAGTAATATACCCCAACCGTATGATTATTGTGTCTTTATATTTGAGGGCATAGTGGAATAGATAAACATGTGTACTACATTTAAGTTTATTAGATTCAGAAATATATTCAAGTTTACTCAGCCTCGATTTGATATCATTTATTAGAAAATGTTGCAGTACATTAGTCTGAACTATGTGTCACACACACACTCACACACGTATGTGTTTGTGCATGTATATGTTATACACATAGTTACTTATGTGTATGCGTTTATACATATTACAGTGTATCTGTGTGTGAGTTATTTTTCACTTGTGCCCCTGTCTTATAAATGTGAAGGTATATTTCAAAGTTGATTATTTTATGAAAAAAGAAAACAAGTAGGAAAGAAAAAGCAGCTTTACTTGGATAAGGTTAGATAGAGACGTTGATTAGAATATAGATGGAATGGATTACATTTAGATAATTCTGTATCTGACGCTGATAAATTGTGTCATTCTCGCTCTGATAGACAAAACTTGACATTTCAATTTGAAAGCAGCTCTTTTAAATTTTACATCTTTCTTTTTCATTCAGAACGTATTATATTTCCTTGTACCTGTTTCGTATACAGAAAGAGATTTTCTAAAAATAAAATTCAGACAGAAGCTGGAAAGCGATATTCATCAATATAATTCTAAAAAAAGAATTTGTCTATTAAATTTTTAGATGCTAAGCGTGTGTATCAACAGATACAAATTACCTTTTATGTTTTTTCTAGGTTTTGTCATTTACCGTAAACTGTGGCCATGCCAAGCCGCCATATCGTCTACTATACGACATTTATGGAAACCTAGATGTTTGGGTGTAATTGTTTCATTAAGACTACAAGACCACAGTAGGGATAGATGAGTTAGACATGGAGAGGGATATTTCGCACGAATATGTGTTATTTATTTCTTCAATACCTGTATATTTCCTTATCACAGGGGAGAGAGATTTGTTAGAATCTCATTGTTAACTTGTTGTACATGTGGGGCATAATCCAAAAGAGAAATATATCACATTTCCTAATATTTCATGCAAAGAGACGGTAACAGATGGAATAAAAAGTACTACTGCATATATTTCGACTATCAGAGGTATGGTCTTGCTGTAATTTATTCGATACACTAAGGTGGGACCTTATTCTGTAGAAATAGGAAAAAACAGTTTTGAGCTTTATCCACTATTGTTTTCCTGTCTTGCAACCAGAAATATGTAACTTTTATTTCAGGGCTGTAGGATTTCAGTTGAGGAACAAATTGTAGACGTTCTAGCCTGTTGTTTAAATACGTTTCAAACTTCACGGCTCATGTGTTATTTAATAATGAAGCTTTCGGATATGGTGAAACTAAGAGCGGAAATTGTGGTAAAGGTTACCGACAACTGAAATTTATTAGTATGGGAAAATTGTTAGATTTTGATGCTGTTCTTTAGCCACACCAGCAGATATATTGTCAATGGCAGTCCAGGCATAACCACCATCCTTATAAAGGCATGTATGCCAATATTATCCAATGCACCAGCTCATATCCTGAGAAATTGCTGTAGGATTTTAGTGAGATTTGTCGGTTAATTTTAGCAGGTCGCACAAGCGCAAAGAAACACAACCGTTGAAACTTGAGCTCATGGGACAGTATATATGCATCATATAATAGACCATCTTTTTTTTACTTACTTATGTTCAGGCCTTCATGTAAGAATGTATCAATACAAACATATCCCTTAGCAACACAAGATCTTACAACACAAAAAGATATTTGATTTATCTAAATCAAATATCCTCGAAATAATTATGTTTTTGCTATTGCAGTTATTCTTAGACAATTCTAGATATTTGTTTACACTCGATAACAAAATAACATAAATATTTCGCATGACAAACAGACAAATCCCTTATTCTAATTCTAACCCTAATTCGAGCCCTTATCCTAAACATTATTCTAATTCTAACCCATAGTTACTAGACGGATTCGAACCAAGACCTAACACACAACAGTCCTCTGCTCTACCTGCTGAACTATCTGCAGACTTACTGCTTGCCACCGGATTTAACACATATATAAGTATTATATATACTATATATATTTATGTATACATATATATAATATTTATGTAGATTATTATATAGATTTCTACTATAAAACTATCCTACTCTACTACTATGAACATAGCACAAAATATAAATAGAATTAATAATAGAAACTTAAATTTGAACCGTAACCAAAATAGCAATAATAATATTTCTAGCAATATCCAACCTAATAGTACAGTTCCGAGCAACAACAACTCCGTAAAATGTAACTGTAGAATCAAATCAAACTGCCCTTTACAAAATAAGTGTTTAGATAAAAACGTAGTCTATAAATGCACAGTTAAAACTAGTTATATCTAAATACAACATATTTGTAGAGTACAATTGTTAAAAATAATCAAGCAAGCTTTGTAGGACACGAACGTACTTGACATAATACGTATTCAAATAAGCAGGGAAGCGGCAAGCTATTAACAATGTAATAGGATGTTGTGATCGTCATGCAGGTTAATAGGGCTACGAATGAGAAATATCAAGAAATATCAACCACCAGTAATGTTATTATTGACTTTACAATTTTTAATGGTGTTTGCATCTTATTTTTCTCTATACAAGCATACTGATGGTCTCCGCCGACAACAAACATGTATCAGGTGTTTATGTTTGCATCAGGTTTATAGTAACTAGAATAAACACAGTTAATATCCTAGTGATAATACCGTAATTTACCTCGTATTATCAGGAATAAAGTTGTTTCCCTTTGTATTTGAAACATTAAGTTTCATGAAGTCGACATAGTCAATTAACTCATAAATGCTGCTTCACGTTCGATCTTCTAACTCAGTCATTGTTATTCCTCTTGCAGCATAGCATTCTAATACATTCCAGAACATACGTGATTTGGAATAACATTCGATAAGATGTGTGTTAATTTAGAGCAATTTAAACAAATTTTTTAATGATAGTTAGTTACATTATAAAGTTTCTCTATCGTGAACAACAGCGTTCTGTGGAGATTTACTGTATAGCATGTTTCTATTGATTTGTATTTCACCAGATAAGCAAAGAAAATACGCACTAATTACACAGTGTCCAAACTCAATGTTTTGATATATCCACATCAAACATATAGTATGGTTGATGCTATAGATGAAATAAGTAAACGACTAATAGTTGACTAATATATATAAATAATAACAAACGTATCTCTGGTCAACTGTCGACTAAGTTCGTTTCTGAGTACTACAGGAATTAATTGAAGACAGAAATTTAAATCTACTTGCCTGATTGCAGAGATCGACATTATACAAGTTGTATTACTTCTCAAATTGTACATTAAATGCCAATTTATATTTCGAGATCCTAAATGGCTTTGTGAAATGAGGGAAAAAGATAGTTCTTTTAACTATAATTTACAACACGGCTAACAATTACCAGATGGTATTCGGAACAAGGAAAATCCATTAGCGTATTAATTTCCGCTCTGTTGTAGAGATGAGTGTTTTCTTCCTCCAATTAATACTTGTATTTTTTAATATGTTATTCAATGAATATCTGTGTAACGTGATGTTTCCTCTCTTCTTTCCAGTGAGCAGCTACGTATATATTCCTTCATAAATATTTACGAAACAATTGAATTATAAGCAGCTTGATTTAATCAATTTGCCGCTGTCGTTCTGAAGCTCAACTTAAATGTCCCAAATGTTTGATTTGTGTTGTATTCCTTGAATATGTTTATATCTTTATTGAAAATCTAGTTGAGTTAAAAGAACCAGAAGTATTCCTGGCTTCATAAATATGCCCTGTTTAACTTCAGTCTCTGACATTTTGGTTTGAGACACTGAGAAAAGATTTGTTTCTATCTAATAGAGACAGTGGTTTTCAAATCATACTTTCTGTCACACAACTATATGGGAAAATACGTTCCAAGGTATTTTAATATACATTACCCCTTATCAAGATTCGTTATTCAATATAGATGTTGCGTTGATTAATAATATGCATGAGGTATACATACATACTTACATGCACAAATAAAAGAAAACAATTATTATGTTTTTTTACTTTTCACCATCTCTAGGGAATATTTTCGTATCTTCGCAGATATCATCTATATTGATCAATTATTGTTATATTAATTTACACTGGCACCATTACATTTCCCATTTCGACTACTTTTCCCAAGGCTTCATAACTCAAACGAGTGTCCACAATTCTTTATACATAATTAAAATCCTACGAGAATATGAAAACTGGGAAAGAGGATAAGTTATCATAATAACTAACGCACTTGCTCGGCATGAAAACTTTGAGGAATCCGATTCCTCACAAGCCCCATTGTCAATTTTGTTTCCGGCTCCAGTTGAGCTTTACCAGATTATCTTACGTATTATTCAAATGTATTTATTATATCATATTCATAATATAATTCGGGTCGACTTCATATATATATATATATATATATATATATATATATATATATATATATATATATATATATATATAAATATAGGAAAAAGTCAGGACCCCGACGTTCAGATCTAACTGTTGTCGAAACGGCCGGAGCTCAGCTGTCGGTGTCCTGACTCTTTTCCTATTACTCACTCTACTACCCTATCGAGTACTCTGATGCGTTATGGTCCACCTGGTATCTTACAATACATTCTTTCTTTGATATATATATTGTAAAACTTTATATATATAAATTGTAAAACCTAAATATTATAAAATTAAATTAAATCGTTTAGAACTACATGTGAAGTCGTTCTTTTTCTTTTTCTAAATTTACTTATCTGTACAAAGGACTTCACACATTTTCCAATATTCTACGACTTTGTACACGACAGAATGGCTAACAAGTATAAGATCTGTTACTGAATCCCTCAAATCGAAGACAATATTACAGGAAATCTCAGAAAAAGCTCTGCATAATAATAAGTAAGTACGATTCTCTTATTAATGCCGTTATTAAAATGGAACATCAATCACGTGGCTATGGGGAAAAGTGTGATTCCCTAATTACAGACTGCCAGAAACAGGAATAAATCCCCCCCTCCTCTGAAACAGTGACGTACGACCATAATTCCATCGTTCATAATACGTTTAAAGAATGGAATGAACTGAATCTGGAAAAAGAATCCAAATGAAAAATATTTGGAATCAATTACAAAACCAAAGAAAACAGCCTTACTGAGAAAATTACGAATTAAAGCGATAACATTGGAAACCAATTAAGAAACCGAAATAAGACTAAATCTAGCACTCCAGAAACTTTAGACTCAATTCACTCTACGCTGTCTGAATTCAAACAAAAATTCAAAAGGTGCGACACCACCATTCGAGAAGAAATAAACAAAAGAAGCAGCGGCAATGGACGTGTAAAACTCTTTGACGAATGGAAGAGCAATACAAGCAGAGAGGAATTAACATCAAAGGAAAATCGTGGAGTCAAGAACACAACGGCTACAAGAATATGAAAAGAACTATGGGAAAGACCAAATAAAATCCCCAAAAGAAGCCCATCAGAAAACCTCAAATTCGGGAATATTCAAAAACACAAAAAATCAAGAATTGTCACGCAATAAATAAATATCAACCAGAGATCGGAGAATACCAAACACACAATTATGCACAGACCAAATACTGAAGACCAGAACCAGATACAACTACTGTCAAATCCCCAAGAATATTTACCAGCGGCAAAATCAAAGACATGTGAAGACCGAACGGAACAGCAGAAGAACCAGTCGCCCCATATATCAACCGCCAAATAAGATACTACCGTTCAGAAAATTATCAAAATGAAATACCATCGAACAGAATATTTCACCCCAACAGAAACACCCCTATGTCAAAAGGGATTTATTTTTTAAGATAAGGTGCTTCCCACCAAATGAAGGGAAAAAACATCACCCTTCATGTGGCACTCAGCGAGAAAAACCCAAAGGAACCAAAAACAATCAACTTATCCGCCAAGAAACTAACAGAACAGGAAATCAAACTGCTAGGAAATGGACTGAAATTCACATCCACTCAGGCCGCAGATCAAGCCGACCTTATAAAAGACACAGTATATTTTTATCAAAAATTAACTGCAGGAGAATTCTTCCAGGGTGTAGAATACGAGGAGAATCACTAGTAATCACTAGTAAAAACCCAAACCCCCATTAAATAGAGACAAACACCTGGAACAATACATAACCTTCCTACAACGATCAGCACAGTCAAATATTGCAGAGACGCAACATTCCTACAGAAAAATTGCTAGCATTAAGCAAGCTACAGAAGGACTCCTCAATAATCATAAAAAAGGCTGACAAAGGTGGAGCAATCCTCATCCTGGACAAAACCCTCTACAAGGATATGATCCTAAAACAGTTGAATGAGGAGGGTTTTTACAGGAGAATCAGTAAAAGCGAAAAAAGAAGATCGATAATTCAAGTTAGGAAACTGACGACAAAGTACGAAAAAAACCTCGCGCTATAGAAAATCAATTACTTAACCAACTTCGAAATGAAAACCAACAATATGTTTGGATTACCGAGAGTTCATAAATCCAGATAAATCCAAACAACATAAAAGGCAAAAATAGAATATACGTTGAAGTACCATAACCGACAGATTTAAAATTCCGCCCAATTGTGGCTGGTCCATCCTCAAGCATACAACGTCTAAGCAACCTATTAGACATCATACTGAAATCCACAATCATCTTGCGGAAAGGAAAAATTCCCTTCTTTAAGATATGATCGGACAACGAACATTTCCCGAAATATAAAGAATTCTTTATTAGCCATGTCAGTAGAATGTCAGTAGAATGAAGACTTCATTCTTGCAAACGAAAGAAATTGTGTTCAGCCATGTAGAGACAATTTCCTTTTATATATATATATATATATTGTTATACTTGGGGAGGGTCATATTTGTGTAATAGGTTTGTAATATGTTTGGTTGGTTTTAGCTTCTCGCTTCTGTGTCTTTTAGATCGGTAATCTAACTTACTCGGTCGTCAATGTTGCCATTGACTGACCGGCGGTCAAAAATAATACAGATACAATATAGACACAGACACATATATATAGTTTATCATAAATCTTTCGTTGCACATCTGCAACATCGTCAGTGGTGCTATATTTTTCTCCTGTTGTATTGTATGTCTACGCCATTTTTATTCAGTCTGTCAATATTACACAAATATGACCCTCCCCAAGTATAACAATATTTGTTTCGACGCACGATTTCATGTAAAAAACCTCGCAAAACTATATATATATATATATATATATATATATATATATATATATATATATATATATATATATATATATATATATATATATATATATATATATATTTATATATATGTGCATATATATGTAGATATGTATATGTATTTGTAGAGATATGTATATATACATTGATGTATATATATATATATATATATATATGTATGTATGTATATGGGCTGTATATTTGTTTACATGCAGGCAAGCAAATATGTGAGCTAGCATGTCCCCCCACCACACTTTCCCCCCCAATAGCAACAACATACATTTCTGACAAATATTCCAAAACTATCCTTATTTTTCTCTTTGTTCTCATCCAATCTTTATCAAATGACATGTATCTTACACCTCATTAACCCCCAACACCACCAGACGCACACCCAAATTCATCTTTAATATAGAACATTGTTGAAGTTATTCTTTATAAATTGAAGATAGTTGATTCAGCTATAAAAAAATAAACTTGAAATCCTTCCTGCCATTATATTCATCAAAGATCATTTATCGAAATAGAAACTTCCTAAACACCCCAACACCTCCCAAATCTACACCCAATTAATTATCATGTTGTTACCATTCACTATTTTATGTATATATATATATATATATATATATATATATATATATACAAAATTTAGTACAGCATAATCGAAGGTTTGGCTGCAGCTAAGCTGACGAATGCAATCGGGGTGTCAGCTAAGCACTTAATAAGGTATATTACCTTAGAGTTATAACATTACGTTTAGACAGCTTTGCAAATTGAAGACAGCGACCGATAGGCGGGCGAGCGGCAGTGACCAAAGCGACGAAAAAAACTGAACTCAGGAAAATATGACAAACCTGGATCGTCGCGTTGATACCACATATAACATATAAAATATAATATATAATATATATAACATATAATATATAATATCTCCGCTAGGTTTCTGTAAATCTGAAATCAACAAAATTCACGTGCAGGTGCCTGCAAGTTATTGGTTTGGGAAGATAGAAGAGTGGAATTTACTTCGTCAACAAGTTTTCGTTCTAGTGCGTCCCGGTTGTGACTATTAGCAGTAAACGCGTCCAGTTATCACATGGTTTTCTCGAATGGATGTAACCCTCGGTTTTGTCGGTCAAATTCAAAATTTGAACAAAGGAATAAATTCCTTTACACAAACCGAATAAAGCACTCAACTAGTTGTTATTAAACAAATATAAACAATTAACCAATTAAATTAATCAATTAATCCTTAAGTCTAGGAGATAATAATACAAAATTTATTACAGCATATATATATATATATGTATATATATATATATATATATATATATATATATATATATATATATATATATATATATAATATATATATATATATATTTCGCTCTACATGGCATATTACAATAAATGTAATGAGAGTTTTTAAAATATTAATAATAATATTCAATTCGTTTGCAATTATGCAAACAACCCTCACTTTTAAAGCAATGTCAGTAGAATAAGCCCCTCATTCTTGCTCTTGTGTTGGCATATATATATCATTTAATTCCTTTAAATCTTCATCAACATTCCTTCACTCCCACATTCATTAACAGCCCTATGCCCGACACCCAAATCTCTCATATATAGAGCCACACATCACAACACAACCTGAGATCAGTTTGACAATCGCCACCAACGAAAGTTAACCAGGAAAGTTAACCAGGAATCTTTAAAGATCTCTCCGCCGACATTAGCAAATAACTAACTAGATCTACAAAACCAAATAGTAAAACCATAATATTACAAAATTAAATTAAATTGTTTAGAACCACAAGTGATGTCATTCATTTCCTTTTTTTTAAATATATATATATATATATATATATATATATATATATATATATATATATATATATATATATATATATATACCCTTTTACTTTTTTACCTTCACTAGCCATCCGGTTGAGGCCAGGCTGGGGCACCGCCCTTGTTTTCTTCACATTCTAACTCCAGCCTGTGTTGACTGGCTATTGGTGTAAGAGGGAGTTCGTTGCTTCTTCCATTAGGTTACATTTGTAACATGCTCATCCGGGATGCTGGATAGCAGGGTGTGGAGATGTTTCTTGGAAACATCCCCGTCCACACCATGCAGATCTACCAAATTTCTTGGCAGCTTTAACAAGAGTTAAGGGCCTTCTAACCCTAGGCTATTGCAATATATGCTCGTTATTATAGATGTGAAAGACGGCAGCATTGGCATCACGCATTGACGTTCTGTACGGGGGTTGGTCGAGGTCACAATGCCAACATTTGTTGCTAGTCCCTCCAGGATATTCCATATGTATATCACTGCGTATCTCTCCCGTCTTCGTTCCAAGGAGAAGAGTTTCAGTTATTTTAGCCTCTCCCAGTAGCTCATCTCCTTCATCGTAGCAATCCTCTTGGTGTAGTTTCGTTGGATTGCATCAAGCCTCGTGGTTAGTTTGATAGGATGGGGTCCCACAGCTGGGAGCAATAGTCCAGGTGGCTTAGGAAAAATATCCTCCATAGTATCAACATTATCTCTCGGCCTGTTGTCCAGAAAATACTCAAAATCCAGACAGCGAGTCGTCTGCACACTTCCGCCAGTATCATGATGTATGAAGAAAAAGATGCATCGTCGCTCATGTTTATCCCCAGCTCTAGCTGTGTTGTATTGACTGTGTTATATTGTGTAGTGTTGGTATTGTAGGGCTTGAAATTATCTAACATTAAACTGCATGTTGTTGTCGTCAGCCCATTTGTATATGGCATCCATAATTGTTTCTACTTTTTGGCACAAGGCCAGCAATTATCACAGTGTATTACTGGTACCTTATTTTATCGACCCCGTAAGGATGAAAGGCAAAGTTAACCTTTGCGGGATTTGAACTCATACTATAAAGAGCCGTAACTCTTTGCTGCAAAGCATGGCGTCCGAGCCTCTACCGATACCGTCAATCCAGATATTGTAAGTATGTTTTTGAAACAGCGAGCGAGTTTGAAATTATAAATAGAAGCTTCCGCCGTACATCTCACTAAAGATATTTTAGACGGATAGTGTGGTTTAGAACTTATATATATGTAAGGCGGGTGCAGGAATATTTTGCAGTTCCGTTTTTTGTTTTTTTCAAGCAAGGGTTCTGTAATCATGATTAAACAAATACAATCCACTCTATATCCTGATATATTGCCTCCTTCCTACGTATATTTATGCATATATGTATTTGCTTATTCATAAGGTTATCTATGAATGCATATGTAGCAACTTTACTGAACAAATAGAAGAAACACGGGTGGAATTCCACAATAAGTTTCTGATAATTTTCAAAAGCCAATGTGATTATATTCGTTTCGCTTTTTATATTTCATATATATTCTTTCTTTTTAGTTACTGGCTCTATTCAGATTGTTCTGTATCTTAATCTACCATCATAAGTTTCCCAGTCATTGCTATCTATTTCTATTTTTGTCATCTGTATCCAGCCATATATATATATATATATATATATGTGTGTGTGTGTGTGTGTGTGTGTGTGTGTGTGTGTGTGTGTGTGTGTGTGTGTGTAAATATATATATATATATATATATGTATGTATGTATGTATATATATAGATATGTATATATATAGATATGTATATATATATGTACATATATATATATACATATATATATATGTATGTGTTTATATATATATATATATATATATATATAGTCTACAAGCGTTTTCTCAATAGATATGTTCTAGAATCCAAAACATCAATTTATTTACAAACCAATATTCAGAAATTATCCTTTATCTATACTTGACTTGTTCCAATATTCAATCGGATGATGCATTTTAGATATGGCACTGAGCAAAATATAATTGAGAGAACTGGTAACATGACAATAAAACACAATGGTAAAATGGCAATAAATCAACGCATGGGATCCATAAATGACAGAAATATAGTCAATATAATCCTTAGATGTGATTGTTCCACATTGTATGAAAATCGATAGCCTACAGCAGAAGTGATACGCAGTAACATGACGTACATAGCATATGAAAACATAAAATCCATCATAAATACAAAGACATGTACACGCATATATATATATATATATATATATATATATATATATATATATATATATATATATATATATATATATATATATATATATATATCTGTGTGTGTGTGTATGTGTGTGTGTGTGTAAATAAATGAATATATGAATGTATACACTAATATGTACAGACATATATATATATAAATGTATTAAATATACCTATAAATAAATAAATATATATATATATATATATATATATATATATATATATATATATATATATATATATATGAAAGACTGCTGAACGGTGAAAGAAGTAGAGAGAAATATATATGTTGGAAGTAGAAAAATAAATGTGACATGCAGAAACAAATATTGCATTCACTCTATGCCAAATCCTGTATAAGAAGGAAAACTGTTTTTTATGTTTGTCTCACACAACTGGGGTTCCGGTTCACCCTTAACGTCGATTTTATTTGTGTGTACATAATTCAGATGCAATGGAATAACAAACATACCACATCATCGTGAAAGTAGTATTATATCATATCTCTTATTTGAACTAGTATATCACTTTCTTTCGTATAACTTGTTGCAAACACTCAACACTGCGCGCTATTGTACGACGAACGTTCTACACCAAATGAACACATTCTGCCATTAATACACCTTGGATAAACATTTAAATCACACGAGCACTTTAATTTCAAAAACTAAGCAATCATTCTTAATTGTTTATGTTTTCCCCCCGCTGAAATCAAGTTAAAATCATATTTTGAAATTGTCCATTCGAAATTGATAAAATATATCCTAGCAATGCAGTCATGTTACTTAGAACCATTACAACCTTCTACATCAAACATATGTGTATATCTAGCTCAAATAAATCCACATTTTCATTTTTAACAATAGCTTTCAGTTCTGGAAAAAAAAGGTTCCATGTAGTGAATGATTCGCATATTGTCAATACACATTTATATCACATATACAGCTTTGGGTGTAAAGTGATTGTAATATATTTTCTGTATTACTCAGATTTGTTCATTGTATTGTAAGACATATACTTTTCTCGCCAGGTCTCTCCCACTTACACACCGAATGTATATCTATTTCTTGCTCTCTCGCTTACTCTTCTTACTCTCGTCCTTATTTATATCACTTCTGCCTCTCATTCAATCTTCTGAATCGAGGAATCTGACGAAGGACTAAGAATCGAAACATCCACTATATTTTCCTTCTATATGAAGCGCTTAACTAATATGTCTAAATTAATTTTACTGTTATTTCCCATGTTTGTTTTACCTAGATGTATTTAACATAGAGACAAAGGCATACACAAACACAAACATAGTTACTCACAAACGCACACACACATACACACACACACGCATACACACACACATACATACACACATTACATACATTACTTGACATTTAAACTCGCTAAGAATGTAGCTTCTAATTTGAATGGAAAGAGATGGGTGATGTGTTGGTGTAATGGTAGCACAGTGGTCGCGATAACCAAAGATGTGGGTTCGACTCCCATATACGTCAATACTCATCTTTTTCCATTTATCTGAGGGTTCTAAACCCCATTATCAGGCTAAAATTCCTTTAGTCAAAAATATGGTGAAAGATATATATATATATATATTGGTAAACGGAATAGGAAATGCTGACAAATTGTTCACAGTTGAAAAATAGTTTAATTAGGAATAAAAGAGTATTAGTATTTGTATGGGTTAGTATTCAGTTGTTTGCTCTGATCAGTTGTGGTTTTAAAAACTTAAAACCACAACAGATCAGAGCAAACAACACGGACACTCTATTTCAAAATTACTTTTGAAAAGCATTTAGAAATGCGCAACCGGTAAAACTTAAAAACTTAAAACTACAACTGAATACTAACCCATACAATTACTAATACTCTTTTATTCCTAATTAAACTATTTTTCAACTGTGAACAATTTGTCATCATTTTCTATTCCGTTTACCAATATATAATAACTTGTGTGTTACACCTCTATTCTTTTAACTATATATATATATATATATATATATATATATATATATATATATATATATATATATACTGTCGACTATCTATTGATGCAATAAATTCTTCAGCAGAGCATGTAAATATACCCGTTGTTTGCTTAGAATAAATGGACCTTAAAATAAGTGTGGTTGTCCGTATTCATGTGTTTGACTATAGGTACATTGTGTGAAGGCCGTTTATATGTACTGTGTATATTTCTATAAACATAGCCCTTTCAAAGAATCCTTTCGTCTAAAATCCTTTGGCCAATGACCTCCACGTAGCCTAATCCACACTTTCCCCTACCAGCAGAAAACGTATAAATACCATCATACCTCAATGACAGTTGGTTTTCCTGATAATTTCCTTCCTTTGAAACAGTTCTAATCCTGTAGAAGCCATTTCTCTCTCTCTCTCTCTCCCCTCTCTCTCTCTCTCTCTCTCTCTCTCTCTCTCTCTCTCTCTCTCTCTCTCTCTCTCTCTCTCTCTCTCTCTCTCTCTCTCTCTCTCTCTCTCTCTCTCTCTCTCTCTCTCTCTCTCCCTCCCTCCCCTCTCTCTCTCTCTCTATCTCTCTCTCTCTCTCTTTCTCTCTCTGTCTCTCTCTTTATCTCACTCTCTCTATATATATAGGTGTGTGTGTGTGTGTGTGCGTGTCACACAATCACATATGAGTTTGAGGATATGTATAATGTTTTGCTTTAATATCTTCTATCAATATAGAATTTGGATGATTGCTCATTCTTCTCATTTGTGGAGTCTTTTACTATGGTTTTTTTTTAGCGAATCTCATACAATTCTGAAAATTAATTAATTTGAGACCAGTGTATATGTTTTTGTTTGTTGTTATGATGTTAATTCAGCAAATGAAATCAACTTCGGTGTAATTATTAAATTTAATAATTATTTGTTAATGAAAACTGTTTCAGGAAATCAAAAAATAAATGTTTCTTAAAATATTCAGACATTCGTTTGCCATTTTATATTTAACGTTTATTTCCTTAGAGATCCTGAATATTACTAAAAACCGGGATACATCTTATTTGCGCTTCAAACCTAGTGTCGATATTACAATATAAGAATTCAATATATTATTTTCAGAATTGATCATGATAAAATTATTAGTGATGTTGTATTTTTGTTGTTGGCGTCATTGTCGTTGTTAGAGATGTTAGTTCTATACAATTCAAGAAGGTTTAACGCTGGTATATTCAAATTCTGGAAGTAAAGCTGCTGCTTGTAGAAGAAAAAATCTAGGGGCTAACATTTTGATTAAATTTTTATCAAAATACTGTTCTGAGAAGAAATCCCTCTCTCAAAGAGAGAATTTCAAAAGTCCCTTCTGGATATGTATCCCATGCCTCCTATATATGCTGAAGCAACAATTTTGGAATATAAAACTGCTCCTAAAACACTCCTCCTAAAATTCAAAAAGTGATACTCAGGACTCGGGCATTCTAAGTCAATCCACCACTGTTTATATAATACGAGGATAACGAATGTAGAATTAAATACGTGATTTACTTCTGGCTGCTTAAGTTTGATACACATAATTTGGCAATATTATGCAAGTACAGAGGGAAAAAATCATATTGGATTGGTGTCAGAATGGCATAAACGCAGGAAATATACAGTACCTAATTATGGACATATTAAACATCTTATAATAACTAATAATTATTCATATTTAAGACACATTTCCGCAAGTTTATATTCGTGATTCTTTAATGTGTATTTCTAACCATTACATAAAGCACACTACTCTATCTAGGATGTGTAGTTTTCATTCACAAAAGTATAATAATCAGACTACATTTTGAAGGTCATTTTCATCTAATATGTTGTTATATATCGATAATCGTACGGCAATACAGTGTACCTTGTTCAGATAAATTTCAAAAACCATTGAGACTTGTATTTGCTGATGAATCCTCAAATTGCAGTCTTTATATACTAAACAAAACATGTGAAAGCTTCGTTATGATGTTTACTTAGCGTCGCATTAATGAGATTTCAAGAAGCGAAAATATATTTCCATTCTGAAATACAATATACCGTTTTAGTAAATATAGTTGTAATGCTATTTAAATGAAAGAATATCCTTTGAATTGAATGTACTTACATTTTATAATTTGAAACAAAACCAACATAACCTCCAGTGATAATTACAATTTTTGACAAAGATATTTACATATATCTCTTGATATATATATATATTTATGCGTAATTGTATTTTCATACATGCATATATTATATGTTTATATGTATATAAGAACATTATGTAGTTTTCACTTTTCATTGGTAAAATCAATCTTGTGGAGTGGTTATGCAACAATTAGGGATGAGGCAGCTTACCGGAGAGATAACTCAACTTATATAATTGAGTCATGCGAGATAATATTTCAGGTAATATCTATAACTCTCAAGGATACACAGGTAATATTAAAACAGATTTACAGCCTGTTTATTTTCTTACCACAGAAGCCAATACCATAACATATACGATTATATTAGATCGAAAGATTAGCTATTTATCAAACAATGACATGTCTCATTTATGTAGCAGCAACATTTGCTGGAAGCTCATGAGTTATCAGATCAATCCTCCCTCTGTACATTCGACACTATCACTCAAATTCTAAGAATGGTATGTATTTTCTTAGGATCAGTGGAGTTGTAGAGTATTGCCGTAAAATGATTCAAAATCCTGATATCTCTAAACAGCCCTCGAGACGGTGAATTAACTTGATAATGAAACACGTGTTAAATATATCATTAAATAAGTTAGAGTACAGGGAAATGAAATTGAAAATATATAATATATAAATAAGTATATATATATATATATATATATATATATATATATATATATATATATATTGTATATATTGGAAAATGTGTGAGATCCTTGGTACAGTTAGGTATATTTAAAACTAAGGAAAATAATGACTTCACTTGTAGTTCTAAACAATTTGATTTAATTTTATAATATTATAATATTATGAGTTGGTAGATCTAGTAAGTTCTTTGTTATGTTCGGTGGGAAGGTTTTTAAAGATTCCTAGTTAACTTTCCTGGAGAACTTTCTCAGTTTGACAATCGCCACTGACGAAGGCGAGAACGTTCTCCAAGAAAGTTAACCAGGAATCTTTAAAAATCTTCCCATCGAAGTTAACAAAGAACTTACTAGATCTACCAACTCATAATATTATGATATAAAATTAAATGAAATTGTTTCGAACTAAAGAGTAAAGTCACTCTTTTCGTTGTTTTTTTTCAAATATGTATATATATATATATATATATATATATATATATATACGACGAACCACAACAGAAGCACTAACCTCCATCTCAAATGTACATTTGAAAAGCATAAGAACTGTGATCCCGCTAAAGTAAATAAATGAATATACTTAAAAGACTCCAGTTACATTTTCAATTTATTTTCCTACTCTATATTTATATATATAAAATAAACTTTTTGATTAATCATTTAAAAGGTATTTATATCTGAAGTTCTCGTTAAACTTTAATTAGTTACATACCTAGATGTGTGTACTTACACTCTTTACAAATTATCCCTGTGATTGTTTCATATGTTTATTATATATATACACATATATATGCTGAAGACAGCATATATATGTGTGGGTATGTATATTCTTTCCGATAGTTTGTAAAAATTTTACATAGATCTATATGATACACTAACATATATATCCTAGAAACGATCGTAAAATGATGAATTTTTTAATATAAGGAACTGTTTCTTTGTTCATTCATTATTTTTATTAATTTATATATATATATATATATATATATATATATATATATATATATATATATATATATATATATATATATATATATATATATATATATCGATTTCTAGTTGATATAAATACTCAGATCTCTTCATTGGATTATTTGAGCATATTCTACAGTGGTTATGGCGAATATTTCTCAGACATGACATACTTCATTTAATTTTGGTTATATATACGGCTCCTTAATGATAGTGCTAACTCAGTTGAAAGGACTTGCCTGCTATTTCTAGCTGTCGATAACCCTATTCACCCTCTGTGTGACGTTGGTACGATGTGTGTATTTTCTTTTAAATGCAACACGTGCTCTAGTCATTCACAGATCTACATTTGCTGTGTAAACACAGATAGTTAATTCTTCTGCTTTGCTGATTGATGGTGAAATATATTTCTTTAGTTAAAGAAATATGTACAAAGGCGATTAATCATTTAAAAGGTGTTTAGTTGAACCATGATTCCGTGAAGGAGGCAAATGGTGGACTGTGGTTTGATATGATTTCCCCTTTTAGAGAGTTAATATGCAGGGGGAAGCAATTCTTGCAGGGTGATATTTAATTTATTTAAGAAAAAGGATTAGTTAGCGTGTGAGGGAGATAACTCTTGTAAATGTTTGATGGTTTGTTGCAGTTTTAGAAAGATCCGAATTTTAGGGCATTGCGTACTGGTTGAAATTTATTAATGAAATGTTTCCTTATTGGTGCGTTGGATGAAAGTAGCGTTGTCTATGAATTTGTAAATGGGGAAAATTTTAATATGAAACACTTTTCGAAAAAGAACACACATCCAAGAACCCCTTCATTAAAACCATAATAACAAGAAAACTCAATCAACACCCAAACAACACACAACAACCAACAACAACAAAAAACAATACCTCCCCACATACCAACAAAATAAGACATCACCTCGCCCCTACCTCCGACCCCCCCCCCTAACTATCACACGGACTCCCAAACAAAAAATATAGTAATAGAGAAACATCAGCTACAAGATAGACACTACAACTTCTCTCCAACCAGGAGAAACCATAAAAACCCCCACACTTACAACCCCCCCCTAACATTCCCACAACAAACCCACAACCATCATTACTTCCAACATAGAACACAAAATACACAACTACCACACATGTCACACAGGGCCTCACAACCACACACCAGCTATACGGAAACCCTAATCTACCCTCCTCCACTTACCACACCCTACTACAACAACACCAGCAGGGGACAATACAACCACACCAGACACCCTAACTACTACAACCACCATAGCTACACACCATATAACAGCAACAACAGGACTCAATATGAATACACAAGACAACCCTACACAACTACCACCAAGTCTACACACCCTACAAAAACAGCAGTGCTCAACACAACCACACGTTACAACCCAACTTCAACAACCACCACAACTTCACACTCTATAATCACGTCCATCAAATCTACACACGCTACAACAACATCAGCAGGGCTCAATACAACCACACGATACAACCTAAACTCAACAACCACCACAGATACATACCATCTTACAACAACAGCAGGAGCCAATACAACTATAAGAGACATCCAAACTTCAACAGCCATCACAACTTCCGTAATCATTTTTTAGACACAGCACACAGACACAGGATCACAAGATAACACAAAACACACAGGAGACACAACATGCAATAATAATTGTCAATTTAACCTCTAAAGAATTAACAACAGACCAAATCAACATACTCTCCAAAGGTCTAAAATTTACACCAACTCCCCAACAACCAAACTACCCCGAAATGAAGGAAGATATTGCAGAATTCTGTAGGAAACTAAGACTCAGCGAACAACTATACAACAAATACAATGAGGATGACTCAATAGCCAGAAATAGAAGCAACTACACCCCATCAACAGGCAAGAATAAATTCCTCGATCAATTCTGCGAACACATTACTAATTACCCATACCACCACCTACACAGGCATAAACAAAAACCAAACCTAGGCAAAAAAGAATGGAATGGTCTTAACAGTCTAAAAAACGACAAAACCCTAACAATCAAAGAGGCAGATAAAGGGAGTGCAGTAGTCCTTATGGAGACAGATTATTACACAACTCTAGTACTCTCAACTCTAGAAAACCAAACATATTATGAAAAGGCCCAACACTACACACAACAGAAAATAATGAGAAACCTAAAATCCCTAACAACCCTTTACAAAGAAGGCCTTACAGACAAGCAATACAACTACCAATTTCAAAAGCAGAACCAGCCTCTTCTACGGTATCCCCAAGACACACACAAGCGAAGTAATAGGCAGGGCCTGCAAGCAAGCCACAGACGTTTACATCAATATAGCCCCTCCTGATGACCTTAAATTAAGACCCATAATAGCAGGGCCCGCATGTGAAACCCATCGCCTAAGCAATTCCTAGTTATTCTACTTAAACCTTTCCTAAAACATATAAATAGCTTCATAAGGGACGACCTTGACATGCTCAACCACCTCCCAACAACACTCAATAACGAACATACCCTACTAGTAACCTTTGATGTCATCAATTTATATTCCAATATCCCACACAACCTAGGTATAGAGGCAATACAATTCTGGATGTAAAATGTCCCTAGTGAAATCCCATAGCGCATCCCTAAAGAATTTGTGTTGGAGGGACTCAAATTCATCTTGGAAAACCATTTCTTCGAATTCAATGCCTAATACTACAGACAGAAATCTTGGACTGCCATGGGCACGAAAGTGGCCTCGTCATACGCCAACCTTGTCATGGGATATTTGGAAACCATCCTCTACCGCAAAGTTCTAGACAAATACGGCAACCACTTCTACCAACACATAGAAAAGAACTGAAAGAGATATCTGGACGGCTGCTTCATCCTCTGGCATGAAAGTATAGATAGAAGGTTTGAGTTAAAAACCCTTCTGAATGAGCTCAACACAAACTTACAATTCATAATGGATTACAGCCATGAACAACTCCCTTTCCTCGACATCCTCATCAAGAAAACAAGCAACAAAATAGAAACAGACATATACTACAAACCCACAGACTCCAAACAATACCTTCCATTCAACTCGTGCCATCCTAGACACACCAAAATGGTAATTCCTTATAACCTAGCCAGAAGGATCTGCACAATAGTTTCAGATAAATACACATGCTACACACGACTAGAAGAATTAAAAAACGAATTTATCAGCAGAAACTACCCACCGTCCCTAATCACCAATGGATTCCAACGTGCCCTAAAACTAGACATCCAGGAACTCAGACACCCCAAACACAGCAGGGAACCGCAACAAAAAACTCTACCATACATCTCCACACACAATTCCCTCAACAATGAGGCATTCGATACCATCCTCCAGAACATTCCTTTACTAAAACGAGACCCAAGAATGAACAATATCCTCCAAACACACAACATCATAAAGAGCAAAAGACAACACAAAGCCATAAAAAACATCCTCACACAAGCCAAAATCCATCAAACACTCACAATAAACCCTACACTAACAGAATGCGGAGGGCCCAACTGTGGCATATGCATAAATCTAATAGAAGGTTCAACATTCTATTTTAAACAAGGACAACGTTTCACAGTTAAACACAACTTTACATGTGCATCTGAAAACCTTATCTATGTTTTGACTTGCTCAGGTTGTCTAGAGCACTATATAGTACAGACAAAAAACAGCCTCCATCATAAATCACAAATCTAAATACAGGAATACAGAAAGATTGCATTTAGTGAACATATCGCCAACTGTGCTCTCAACCAACTTCCAAATTTTAAAATTTTCCCATTTACAAATTCATAGACAACGCTACTTTCATCCAACGCACCAATAATGAAACACATTTCATTAATAAATTTCAACCATTATGCAATGCCCTAAAATTAGGATCTTTCTAAAGCTGCATCAAACCATCAAACATTTACAAGAGTTACCTCCCTCACACCTTACCTAATCCTTTTTCTTAAATAAATTAAATATCACCCAGCAAGAATTGCTTCCCCCTGCATATTAACTCTCTAAAAAGGGAAATCATATCAAACCACAGTCCACCATTTGCCTCCTTCACGGAACCATGGTTCAACTAAACACTCTTGCGATATTAACACATTTTGAACTGCTTAACTTCAATGACTGTGCTTGTAAATAACATTAACTGTTCTTCCACATTGACTTTTTTACGTTCCACATTATGCACGGTTGTTTTTCTTTTCTTTTTTCTTTTCACTTCTTAAACCTTCTTTGTATATAACATTATTCTTTCTGCACCTTCTGTTTAACATGTGTGACACCACACTAATACATTTCACTATCATTTGATAATGCATATAAATGCAGAAACCGGTAATAGACAATAATTAAATATATAAATAGATAAATAAATGCCATTGTTAAATAATAAATAAATCAACTAATACCTTAAAACATTTCGTTTTAATCATTTTCTAACCCAGAAAATAAGAGAGAGACACAAAAAAAAGGAAAACAATATTTTTTTTTTCCCTCATAATCATCTCTTTCTCCCTGTTTTCATATATATATATATATATATATATATATATATATATATATATTTCATCCTGAACAACTAAATGGAAGTGTTGCATACTAATCTCTAATGTGTCAACATCTCATATACACAAGTATATATCTTTAACGCCATACAATGAAAACCAGCGTGTGATGGAACTGTAGTCAAGATGAATATTATCAAATCACTGACCAGGGGTAGAGGCACAGAAATAAATAGAGTAATTATGATTCGTACGAGGATCTGTATGAATCATAATTAAGTGTTGTTGTTGTTTTTCTGTGCACCCACCCCTAGCCAAAAATGGACTGTGATTTGACAATATTCATCTGTTACGTATGTCCAACATATATTGAATTCACTTTCTGGCTCCAATAATATTGCGAAATTATGATTATATATATAATATAGGCGCAAACAGGATAGGAACGAACATTGCTTATTTCACATAACAGAGCCAGTATCGGACACGTGGTCCTAAATCAATAATATCTATATTATAAAATTATGATATATAAAATAAAACGTAAGGCACATTTGCTTCATATAATGTAGTACTAATCATATAAATTAAGTCAATTGTATTGACTTGGATGAGAATCAATATTAAACTTGTGTCATGATTCGAGTTTATAACGCTGAGACTTTGCGAAGGCAACACCTTATCGAGCGTTACCAAATACTGATATATCATGGTGTAAGATATTTCGCTTGTTTGCAGGAAATATAATGTTTAACTTGATGTCAATGATATTTATTATACGATATGCTATGTTCGCTACATTTCCCACTACACTTTCACATTATTCATCTTAATTAATATTCTTATTCAAATATGTTATTAATATTATTGATTCAACTGTTATCATGATTTACTTTACATTAATGTCTGGGGTTTTAATAGTCTCATACAAAATTATTTCATCAAAGTTTTTCCTGCCACCTCCTAATACATTTCAAATATTATTTATAATAATTATATGTATTGAGTAATTACATTTTGCATAATAATCTCTCACTCTGAGGCGTCGAATGTTGATTGCCTGGTGTTATCAGTTGTGTATCGTCTACTTCCTGTGAGTCTATTCTTATTCAATATATATATCAATGCAATACCTTTAATTTTCTATTTCAATGCTATACCTCTAATTTTCTATGATTATTTATTGCACATTTAGTTTGTGCCTCAAACAAATGTTAAAATGCCTACCTGCTATTCTTTATTCCACTTGTGGGTCTACTAGGGCAGAAACGTCTAAGGTCATGGCTGTCTAGGTAGTCAGTGTCGTAGGTAAGTCTAAGTAGGAGGCCCAGTTCGTCTGTGTCGACGTCGCAGAACTCCACCTCACTCTCAATGAGATACCAAACAGAAAGAATGAATGGAATAACAACACCCAAACAAACAACACTGACCTAAGAGAAGTATAAATAAATAAATAAATAAATAGATAAATAAATAAATACATACACAAGCACAATAACAACAAACACATATAAACACACACTAGTAAACATAGAATACATTAACCAATACACAGTCACCCAATCACGAACACACATCAAACAAAACATTATACACACATGCAAACGCATGCGCAAAGAAGACAAAATAAAATAAACAAACAAACAAATAAATAAATAAATATATAAACAGACTAAATATAGATGGCGTAGAAATACAATGCAACGGGGGGAATCTATAGCACCACTGACGATGTTGCAGATGTGCAACGAAAGAACTATGATAAATGATATATATGTGTTTGTGTCTATATTGTATCCGTATTATTTGTGACCGTTGGTTAGTCAATGGCAACATTGAGGACCGAATAAATTAGATTACCGATATAAAAGACACAGAAGCGAAAAGCGAAAACCAACCAAACAGTGAGTGTGTTCTGTTATTAGTTCTGGCAATATTACACAAATATGACCCTCCCCAAGTATAACAATATTTGTTTCGACACACGATTCCATATAAAAAAACCTCGCAAAACTAATTCATCGCCGTTATATATATATATATATATATATATATATATATATATATATATATATATATATGAGGATGAGAAACTCAGAGCTGTATGAGAGCATCCCAAAAGTCAGCTCAAAAGTGACACAGAGGAGACTGAGGTTGGCTGGACATGCTCACCGACATCCAGAGTTGACATTGCACACAGTGCTCCTCTGGGAGCCCCTACATGGACACACTAGAAGTGAAAGACCAAGGTTAACATATGTTGATACCCTAAGGACAGACACTGGTCTGTTGGAGATGCAGGATATGGCAGCGATAATGAGGGACAGAGACCGCTGGAGAGAACTCGTCCATGGATCTCGGGAATTTTACCCGCCTTAAATATATATATATATATATATATATATATATATATATACACTTATATATATGTAAGTATGTATGTATGTATACGTACATACATATATGTATACAGACGTACAATAGTATGTATATATATACATACATGCACACATATATATATATGCACACATATATATATGCACGTATCGGTTTACCGAACATTTATTATAATGTTCGGTTTGTTTGTTTGTAAACAAACAAACAGCCCGGATTACGCCGTACAATGTTTAGGCAACCACGTCACCTTTTTGTTCAAGACTGACACAGGAACGACGTACTAGTTTCAAGCTTATTAGCTATCGTCAGCATCGTGTACCTTCCTGCCAGATGGTTGAACGCCTGAAAGTATATACTTTCCTTATGCATATTAACGGCTGAGCAGCCTAATTTGCAGATCGAGTGAGTTCAGTCGACCGGGAACACCGACACGATAAATGGAATAGAATGAAACGAAATTTCATTTCTCACTCTTAGTACGGCACTTACTTAAATGTAAGTATGTATGTATACGTACATAGATATATGTATTCAGACGAGCAGTAGTAAGTGCTGTACTAAGAGTGAGAAATGAAATTTCGTTTCATTCCATTCCACTTATATATATATATTTGTATATGTCTGTGTGTGTGGGGCGTGTATGGGTGTGTTTTTGTAGGCGTGTGTGTAGGTGTGCGTGTATGTTAAATATATATATATATATATATATGTATATATAGGGACATGTTGCCAATAAGAAACACACGCACCAGTTGCTTTCACTTCAATTTATAATAAATTAAATTTATAAATTTAAGAATTTATAAATTTCCGGTTGGTTGGTTGGCTGGTTCCACAACCAGACGATTGTTCATATATTGTCAAAGTTCTTTCGTCACACATTATGTGATCTCTTCAGTGACTGGGGATTCTTTTCTTTGTTTTTGTGCCTCTCCTTCGTTCTTTCCTACGCCATCTTGTTTTTGTGTGTGTTGTGTGTGTTGTGTCCCCACAACACACACAACACACACAAAAACAAGATGGCGTAGGAAAGAACGAAGGAGAGGCACAAAAACAAAGAAAAGAATCCCCAGTCACTGAAGAGATCACATAATGTGTGACGAAAGAACTTTGACAATATATGAACAATCGTCTGGTTGTGGAACCAACCAACCAACCGGAAATTTATAAATTCCTAAATTTATAAATTTAATTTATTATGAATTGAAGTGAAAGCAACTGGTGCGTGTGTTTCTTATTGGCAACATGACCCCCCCCCCCCCCCCAAGTATAACAATATCGGTTTCAACACACGTTTTCAGATAAAGAATCTTCCTAAACAAATTCAGAAACGAATTAGAAATATATATATACATATATATATATATATATATATATATATATATATATATATATATATATAATATAGCCATGAACAATATTCTAGTTATATTGAAAACAGTTATAAAATAGACACATCTTGCTGTCACGTGCCTTTCAATACAGCAATCACTAGCATATAGCAACTATTTTGATTAAGTCTACAGTAATAGCATATCTGCTAAAACATACATTTTAGGTTTCTCTTTTAAGTGTCTTCATTGCTATTCTTTTCAAACGGAAATATTTCTCATATTCTCCAATTGTTTAATTCAACGTAAGCTATTTAAGACATTGGTAAACTGAAAGAAAATACGTGAAATGTTGGACATTAAAATGTCGATGAATGCGTTTGAAAACACTTACCTTCTCACCTTATTCTATAATGAATCATTCATAAGGAGAACAAACACGGGTGAACCATTTCTATTTTCTGACCTACATCTATTGTGGATTAAAAATAATTCAGTTACAAAGCCTAACTTCTATAGTTATTTGCTTTTATATTTTCATAACAGGCAAATGATTGTGCTTTATAGATACTTATTTTTACAGTTGCTACTATGGTGTATAAGATATAACATAAACACACATCCTCCGTCATTGCCTCCACTCTTGTACTGGTGCACGGCGTGCCACATGTCAGATGTCTCCATAATATTGAGGTACCATAGTACAGATCTGAACGAGAGCCCAACCTACCCTATTCGGCACTCCAAAATATATATTCATATACATGTTTACACACATTATATAAACTCTGGGTCAACTTTGCCTTTCATCCTTACGGGGTCGCTAAAATAAAGTACCAGTAATGTAATGGGTAATTGCTGGCCTTGAGCCAAAACTACAAACAATTATATAAACATGTGCACAAAGGCGACTTGCCGTTGACTAACATCAATTCCGCTGCATTTTGATGGGTTTTGCTTGTTATAAAAATAGTTCCTTTCACCAAGTATGCTTCGTGAAGTTGCCGGTTAGGTCGCTGACAAATCGGCCATGTGAGACACTGTACTGGGTTACATGTGACCAGTGATGCTTGAGAGTGATTTTACACAATCACACACACACACACACACACACACACACACACACACACACACACACACACACACACACATGCACACGAACTTATATATATACAGTATATATGTAAATTGCACTTCATTACCAACCAGAAACCTGATAATTTTTATTCGTGAGTAATGTTAGATCGTACAATTCGATAAAACACATTCGTATCATACAAAATCATACATCAGCTGCCGTATGTAGTCTATAGTCCCGTTTATATTGAAAAAAGAAATCACATAGAACCATAATTTATTTTGTATATAACTTCGTATCTTAGTAATGGTACATCATTACGAGTCTGTGACCATCTCTTCCAAAATCTATATCTTGAGAGATTTCTTCATTCGATATTCATTAGACTACATTTGGAATCCATGTCGATGTTATGGAATATTTTTTGCTGTTTTTGTATAGAAGCGAACAATAGAGTCCTATCCTTCGTATTTCAATTTGTAATATATATTATTTTCTTTCATAGACAATGGGAAATGCTATTCATTGACTGTATCGAAAGAAATTAAATTGAAACACTATAAACTATATGATAAGTTGAGGACTGATAAACGATGTCATATTTATATATATTTAATTGCTTAATGTATTGGAAGATAAGTAAATGATTCGTTGCTGTCTGGGAAATACGTTTCATATGATACGATTACCATAAGTATTTACTAATTGTAGCAATAATAACATTGATTACGATGAAATATGAAACATTTGTTTCAGCAATGAGTTATTACTATAAGATATCGATGTAATTTTGTTTGCGAAGGGAAATATTGATGTTAACGATAAGAAATCTCTTTAGGGGAAAATGAGACCATTTCGAAGTTTTATAACTTTCCTAAACTTTCCTAAATAGTTTTCCGTGTACATATATCACCTCGTATTTATATAACCCATTGACATATATATATGCACACACACACATATATTTAGAAATATATATGCATGTATATATATATATATATATATATATATATATATATATATATATATATATATATATATATATATATATATATATATATATATATATATATATACGTTATTCCGGGTTGAATCGGAGGTAACCACAGTAAGTAAGGTACTCAATACATTGCAGAGTATAAAGTTTTAATATAGATGAGATTCTACGTGACTAGAACTGTTTCATTCTTTAGAAATCATCAGGAATCTGGGTATCAACGCTCGTAAGACCTTCCTATACCACGATGGATCTTATTAGATCAACAAGAAATCTCAGACCCCATTTGACGTTAGCGTGGGAGCGAGTGACTCGGCTGAAATTAGCGACCTTGTGGGCCTGTACAACCTACATCACCTGAAGAACCTCTTTACCGGCCTAACGGGAGGTTTATACCGAGACGACGGCCTCTTCGCCCTGCATAAGGTTAGCCCCAGAACCACCGATGGCTTTCGGAAAAACTTAAGCTCATTCTTCTCTAATCTAGGATTTAGTATAACTATAGAATCTAATTTGACTAGGGCCAACTTATTAGATGTCACTCTCGACCTAGATACTTCCCTCTATTACCCGTACCACAAACCTAACGAGTCCCTTAAATATATTAATGTTAATTCAAACCACCCCCAAAACATCACTGATAACCTAGTAAAAGGCGTCTCTATGAGAATATCCGGCCTCTCCACCAACAAAGATATTTTTAACGCATCTGCCTCCTACTGCAATGACGCCCTCGCCCGTAGCGGATTTAAAGAAAAGATAACATACCTAGAAACCACCGCAAGATTGCAGAGGTGGAATAGACATAGGCAGATTAGCTGGTACAACCCTCCCTTCAATAGAGAGGTCTCTACTCCGATAGCTAGGATTTTCTTCACTTTGCTGAAATTACACTTCCCCATACAACATAGGTACCACACCATCTTTAATAAGAACACAATAAGACTCTCCTACTCCACCACACCTAACCTAGCTAGGAATATAGCCAACCACAATTCTAAAATATTAAATAAGCCAACCACCTCCGAACCCAATCCCCGGACTGGGGCTCTGTGTAATTGCCTAAATAAGGAGGCATGCCCACTTGAAAACAAATGCCTCACAAATGATATCGTATACAAATGCGATGTCATCTCAGGCACCGATGATTGCAAAAAAACTTACATCGGCATGACCTCCAACAACTTTAAGACCCGTTGGTATGCCCATACCCACTCCTTCAGAAGACCGGGCAAATCAAACCAGACAACACTCGCCTCCTATGTTTGGGACCTCAAAAGGAACTCCACCCCTTCACGCTTAAATGGAAAATACTCCAGAAAGCGCGCTCTTACAACGGAGGACACAAGGGCTGCGACCTTTGTATTTCAGAGAGCTACGAAATTGTATTCACCAAGGGCCCGCTACTGAGCAAACTCTCTGAACACTGCCCGAACTGCATGCACAAGAACTTTGCAACTTTCAAACACTTTAAGCCAGTGTTAAAGCCCGATGGCTAAAAACGAACTCCTCCTATTGGCCCCTATACTTCCTTCCCACCCTACCCTCACCCCTCCTCAACCTGAAATACGGCCACTATGATTATGTGAGTACCTCTTACCTATCTACATTT